>CAHIKZ030000320.1:522500-705000 GCA_903632075.3 Acanthosepion pharaonis
CAGTAAGAGAATCAGGAATGCAGTTTTACACCGCAAAATATATGCAAGTGCTGACTGTGGGAGTGACCACCAGTGATATGTAAATAAAAGAATGTCAAAGTGGTATCTAAATTACAATCAGACTCCATAATGATCTGAATTGCAAAGACAGCGTTAAAAGCAAATAAAAAAGAACTGAATGAGAACGTAAATTCAAAGTGAGACACAATAAGAGAAGCTTTTGTGATATCAGCAATCGAAATCACCATCAGTAAAACTAGACAAAGATAAAAGCAGTGGATGAAATATGAAATTCTCAACATGATACAAAATAGATAACATAAAGAAATTAGAGAAAAATGTAGACGGGTAAGAGAGGAATGACCCAATGAAAAGTGTACAGAAATAGAAAGAATGAGTATCACTAAAAATGCAGATATGCATAAAAGTGTAAGAGAAATAATAGGACAAGATACATAAAATAACACAGCAACGTGGATAATAGAAAAGAAAAATACTTCAAAGATGGAAGAACGAAAGATGAAAACCTGGTCTATATAGAAATATAGAAGAATCAGAAATATTAAAATCTGAAGTGAAATCAGCACTGGCCAAGTTGAACCAGAACAAATCAGGACCCTACAAAAATTACAGAAATAATAAAATCTACGACAGCGGTGATATACCGGAAGACCTTAGCAGATTTATTTTCAAACGCTGCATAAGAAGCCAAGTGCCAACGACTGAGCTCCATCGGACAATCAACCTCATGAACCACATAACGAAACATCTGAATTCTAATGAATTAGACCTGAAATAAGACAAGAACAGTGCTGTTTCGTTGATGACACTGGAATTTCTACTCGCACAGCTTCTTCCCCAGCACTGTTACTTTATGGAATAAACTCTCCAATCACTACGAACTAATCCCCTAGGGGCACCACTATTTATCATACGTATCCTGCGATATTTATGCTCAGAATGATATTAGAAAGAGCAATATAAATGCAGAAATGTTTTATAGATTATGCAAAAGACAAAGAACTGTTGGGCAAGATTCATTTAATTGGCAAAGATATTAGAATAAACCAGAACTTATAAATCGAGTAATCTGCATACGAATAGAAAATGAATTCACAAAAGTCGAACGAGGCGTAAGTCAAGGATGTCTCTTCTTACAGGATTTTTTCAACTTTTACAGTTCGGCAATCGTGAGAGAATTAGAAGTCCTACCGGCCATATTATTGACGGCCACAATATTAATATATGTAGAGAGATATATAATATATGATATTAATATATGTAGATGATATATAATAGATGATATTAATATATGTAGATAATACGGTGTTGATAGCTGACATAAAAAGGAAACTACAGAAACTCTTACAGAAGGTAGTAAAGGAAAGCAAGAAGAAAGGACTAAACATTAATTGCAAGAAGACAGAATGTATGCTTGGCAGCAAAAAAGTACAGCCCAAGATGCAAACTACGAATTTGAAACACCAAAATCAAGTATAAAAATTTAAATATCTAGGGAGCGTTTGAAACAGAAGAAAGAAAACGCGACACCGAAATCCGAAGGCACATTGGGATAGAGAAAGATGCCTTCCAAAAGCTAAGCAAAGTATTAAGAAACAGGAAAATTTCGTTACAAAGAAAAATTATATAATATCGGCCCTCTTATATGGCAGTTAATGCTGAACAATCTCACAGATGAAGAGACTTGACACAACAGAAATGTGGTCCTACAGAAGGATGTTGATAATGCTAAGGAGTGAAAATGTAACGAGGAATTTTTAAGGAAAATGGAAGCAAAAAAAACACAACAAAAACGCTTCTACTTATAATCAGAAAGAGAGAGTTGAAATTTCTAGGGCGCCTAGTGAGAAAAGAGGGCTTGGAAAATTTGACACTCACAGGGTATATTGAAAAAAAGAGGGAGAGAAGAAAGCAGCGAACAATCTAAGTGTACATGGTTGGCAGAACAGGAATTAAGAGAGATCGGTAAAAAAGAAACTTTATTAAGAACTGCAAAGAACATCAAGTTTTGGTGAGTTATGCGCCCACGTCCTGAATAACAGATTTGACAAAAATTTCTTTACCTAAGAAAAGTTTTTAGCCAGGAGAAATAAACTACATCCAATTTCAAAATTTAATTACGTAATCTCTATTCAACATAAACAAACAGTATTTGGAGCTAGTATGGAGTAAGTCCTCCATTTGCTAGTTTCAGTGCTTGTATTCGATTTTTCATGGATTTGATCAAGTTATCAACAATCGTCTGAGCCATATTTTGCCACTCCTTTAGCAATGTTTCTTTAAGCGTTGCCACTGACGTGATTTTGGTTGCACGCTCTTGAAGTCTTCAGTCAAGGTGCTCCCAAACGTGCTCTATTGGATTCATATCAGGACTTTGGGCTACCCATGGCAGTGACTTGATTCCTTGCGATTCCTTCCAGGCCTTTGCTACTTTGCTTGGATGACATGGCGCTCCATCTTCCTGAAAAAAGGTAAACATTCTTGTCAATCTGATTGGTTTCAAATAATGGGAGTAGACCTTTCTCTAATATTTGACAGTATTTTGGACCATTCAACCGCTTGACAACAAGAATCAGCTCAGATTTCCCTCCAAACCAGATATTACTCCAATCCCTCCATGTTTCACGATCGCCTGCAGACATTCAGTGTTCCAAGTCTCATTCTGATTTCTCGAAAGATAAACCAATCTTGAATTAGAATATTGACAGAATTTACTTTCATTTGACCAACTTACAGTCTGCCAAAGTTCATAATCTTTGCTCTCGAATTCTCTCGCCCAGTCCATACGCCTGTTCCTGTTAACCTAAAATCAAGTGCTTCTTTCTTGCAACTCTTCTTTGATAGCTTAGCTCTTTCAGGGTCTTTCTCACCGCAAATGGCGACATTTCCATCCTGTTGGCGACATCTCTGACGCTCTGACGACAGTTTCTGATGACTTCCCTATTCAGTGCCCTTCTCATTCACTCAGACACGATGCTTGGTCTTCCTGAACGTTGTTCCACACGACAATGGCCTTCTTCATTAAATTTCTGGATAACATTATTAACCGTTTGATGATTAACCTGGAATAACCTAGCAATTTCTCTACTTGACTTGCCACACTGATGCCATCCTATTATTTGGCCTTGTTGAAATTCACTAATTTTCTTGCGAACTTTTCATTGCAAGTCAATTATTGTTCATAGATAAGAGTAAAAAAGAAGAGACGTTATTAAACAAGCCAAAATTGCTGTAATCAAGGGTGGCTACAAACTTATCATAGCCCATTGTATATTATTATGCTTATTCATACGTTTGCATAGTCACATCAAGTGCTTGGAATTTGTCGTTGGGCATTGAATTACAGTAAATTTCCTCTCATTACCAGTACCTTACTTAGTATACTTGCAGGCCCCAGGCACAGCCGTAGTCTTGATTCTCAATCAATCCTCCATCAAATCTCCGACATACTGCTTTTAACGTTTTATTTATTTATTTTTTATTTCCCTTTATGGCCCAGTGCATAAAGTCGTTGATTGAAGTAATCCAGTGACTTAACCTAAAGTGTTGAGAGTTCAATACCTGGCCACAGCGGAGGTGAACAAAAACATGGAGGGTTGAGTTACAAAAGGTAAATAACTGAAACTGAAAATATCCAGAAAAGACATGGCGCATGAAACTAGAAAAGTCTACCCTGGTGGATGAAATAAAGAATTCGGTTCGAAATTCCAATGTATATCACCTGAAGAAGGCCGGAGCGTACATCAGCCGAAACACCGAGAATATGGCAATAAAGATGAGGACAACAGTACGAACAATGTAAATAGCGTAAATATAACGAGTATGTTTGAATCGTTGACTCATCAGAACCCCAAAGTATCATGTTTGAAAGGTATCAAGTGCAGGTGATTACTCGGGTTTAATGCATTTGCCAAATCTTAACAAGAACTTGCTGAAGAAATCTAAGCGCTAAAAGACAAGCCTTATCTGAAAAAGAGGAAGGTCTGCGAAAAAAAAAAAAAAGAAGAAATTCAAGGAAAAAGTAATCAATTCTTTCTTAATCAAAATATCGTGAGAGAAGTTAAAACGAAAAAAAAACAAAAAACAAAAACAACACAAAAGAACACAGCCTTGACATGGATAGACTAGAAAACGCCTACAGGATTCCAAAACTTTGGATATGTCTTAAGATGTTGAACATTTTAGAATGGCTAAGAAAGTACATAACGAAAGCGAATGTAAATTATATTGAGTAACACTAACTGTTAGTGGGATAATTACCAGCCGAGATTAAGATAAAAAGAGGACACTTCTAGGAAGACTTTCTATTTTCACTAATATGTATCATAGCAATGATATCACGGAATTAAATTCATGTGAATGTGCAAAAGAAAATATAGATTTATAAAATCACAAGAAAAGGAATTTGAGATAATAAACGGTGAGGACTTTAGCCAGGATATCATGAAGAAACCCAGAAAGGAAAATGTGCAAGGTTTGCCAATGCGCAAAGAAAATGGAAGTAAGTGAAATAAACAGTTAACAAATCAAGATGCAACATGGGAAAAAGAAAATTACAAGTTTCGAGGAATACCGTAAGCACATTCAATTAAGCGCATGACATAAGTCAGTAATGAATAGAGAGAATACGTCAGAAGAAAATGAAAGTATTAGAGATTAGTCTTTAATAGTTTTTCTGTTCTTCAACAGTGGAATTTTGATTAAAGAAACAGATTCCTGGACAGTGTTGCATATGGGTCCCTTTTTAAACTGGACAAGAGAAGAATTTAGAAATTTGGACCATAAAACAAAAATATGTGTTATTTTTAATTTATTTTCTTTAATCGTTGTTTTTGATGGATACTCATATTCGAGTAGAAGGTTTTTTTTTATTACAGAGCTTCTACGCGAACATAAATTAAAAATGACAATATGTTGGATTTAATCCATTTCACACACACACACACACACACACACACACACACACACACACACACACACACACACATATATATATATTTTAAAGAAAAACAAATACGTTGGTGAAACCAACAGACAGTTTTACAAAAGACCTAGCACCCTAATCCAGATGATATATATATTATATATCCGGCTTGAAGCAATCGGATGTCTAGCCACACTGATGAGCTGTGATACAGCGAAACAATTTGTCTGTGGATGACTATTAGATTGAGCTCTCGGAGTGGAAGGGGTGATTTTAAAAACGGTGGCTGCTGCTGCTAATGCAATGTTCTTCTACTCTAATCGAGCTCTCCTAGCTACTGACTTTTTTTTTGCATAGTAAAAACGTTAAAATTTCCCTTCATTCTGCCGTGCGACGATAGCTTGGGGGTAGAATATGATTGATGCCAATTGGTCGGGTTTCAATGCCGGCTTGAAGCAATCGGATGTCTAGCCACACTGATGAACTGTGATACACCGAAACTCTGTGTGGATCTCTCTCTCTCTCTCTCTCTCTCTCTCTATATATATATCTATATATATATATATATATATATATATATATATATATATATATATATATCTAAAGCATTCGAGCTATGATGTTGATAAACAATATGTGGAAAATAAAGAGGAAAAGGAAAACTAGTTATCATTGGGAATCAGAGGACTTAACGATTACACAATAACGAAGGTATTAATTATAACAACAAATGGGGTAGAAGTGAAAAGAAGTGAAACACCCGGAAGAGGAAAAGTCGAAATGGGGAAATCAATACGGAATTTCTAGGAGACTAATGGAATATGGTTGCGCAAAGAACATTTGAAGAGAAAAATTGTATATCTACTAAGCAGCTGAGAACAATTTCATACTAAACAATTAATGTCGAAAAATGACAATAAAAATAATAAATGCCGAATTTGTGAAGACGGATTATAAAATTCAGTCTTATTTCACAAATATATCAAGTTGGGTTAGAAAGGACACAAAAATAAACATGATTGGGTGAGAAGAGTGATGCGCTGGGAACTGTGCAAATAAATGGAATCTGATTATACAGTAATATATGTACAAACGAGAATCTTTACTAGAGAAGAAAAATACATTTAAAATTCAAAAGAATAATCTAATTCAAGTTAAGATAAGAAGAAAAAAGCAATATTTAATTATCGTACATTATTATGTCATTATGCATGTCAATGCTTTTACAAAGAATTGGTATCAATTGATACTAGCGACATTTTCAGGATATGCATTTATTTATAGTATAAAAAATACCTTGTGAATTTCAATTCATAATTTCTATTTTTATTATGCATCTTTGGAGATGTTCATCACATTTTAAATAAATATACATACAATTTTAAAATACTTATAATTTATTTGTCAACTAAAATTTTTACAAGAAATAGAATGAGAAGAAAGTGTTTAGCATGAGGTTTTATTTAAAATTCAATATAGGCACCAGATTTCTCGACCCACCCAGGAATCGCATCAACTGATTTCACCAGGAACTCTTGTGGTATGGAAGACATAACTTCTTGTATTCGCCCTTCAAGTTCTTCCAAAGACTTGGTTGGGTATAGTAAACTTGCTTCTTTAACCAATTCCAAAGAAAAAAGTGTCAGGAGTCATGCATAAAATAGTGGGTTACTTTTCAATCACCTTGTATATAATAACATCATTTTTTATATTTTAAGATTTTAAAGACATTATTATTGTCATGAGTCATAAATATACGAGTGTACCCGTGCCGTCAAAATTGACAGCAAGAAGGCATATATTATAAGTAATATGTATCATATTGTAAGTAATTTTCATTTAAACCAAGTACAATTTTGTAATTTAAAATAGTCCATTGTTAACATTAATAATTGAACAGTGTACAATTTAAGTAAAGGATATCTAAGGAAAGATATCCGTATATTATCCTCATAAATGTTACATATTTACAACCAAAATTATGTTTACTGCGAAAGTTCCCAAAGCACAATATCTTTTGTGCAAACTTTGGAAGTTCTGAGTAATCCTTGACATTCCGTAGATTCAACCTGTAATTTCAGAATCTGATTATTTCTCGTCCTACTAAGAGCAACGTATCATCAGATATTTTTAAAGATTTATTTTTTGTCCACCCCACCTCTTTTTTTTTTAAATAATTTTTTAAAGTTTAAAATGAATTTCCAAAAAAATGAACAAAGCGTTCTTGAAGATATATGTAGCGTTATTATACACTCTTCGATAACCATATCAGTACGCGTCAACGGGACCAAATTAGCACAGCACCGGGTGGGTAATCATTATTTTGCACACTGCCTCTCAACTGTTACACACAAAAAGTATATATATATATATATATATATATATATATATATGGTGTATTATATATAGAGATAACTTTAAAGGAAAAACAAAATATAGTTGAGCAAAGTAATGCTGAACATAAAGCTATATATTTGGAATTGATAGCTAAACTAGAAGTTGAGTTCTTCGTGAAAATACTCAAGCAACAATAGGGAGGTGAAGTAATGTTTCTATAAGCAGTAAAATTATAGGTCCCTTAAAGTTGGATGATTGTATGAAAATAAATGCAAAAAAATTGTTCTTGGAGAAAATGTTCTTCGAGTTGTAAATGTTGTAACCAAGAAGATTTAAACTAAAGAATACATTCATGTAAAACAATACGTCTTCAAATCTGACTATTGCTAACTTTGAAGAAAAAAAGTTTTAAATCAATGGAATTGCCCCTAGCCTATCCAAATATTAATCCAATAAGAAAATGCTATCCATCATTAGAAAACAATGCGTAGAGAAAAAACATTCACATCAAATAGTGAGAAGTAATGAAAACTATTGCAAGTAACGTTAATGTCGAAAGATTGATGAAGATTATAAAATGTCAATGAATATGGAAAATATTAAATTAATAATCTATTCAGATATGCGAGGTATTATGTTAATCAAACAGATTTTTCTATTGGATTTATTTATAGATAAAATTTTGTTTGCATAATAAAACCCAAAACAAGATATCAATATTTATTAATAAGATTAGATATTGTAAGCTTCAGTTCATACAAGATATTGCTCATATAAATATACATATATCCTGAAATTGTTACCAACATCTGTTCGTTAATACCACTTTTATTGCGAAAACATTAACGTGTATAATAAAGCCTGACATAGTGTAATTTTAACAGATGTTTAAAGTTCTAACGTTTTCACAAGTTTATGACAAAAAATAAGAAGAAAAAAGCATACACATGTGTTTTGAGCAAAAAAAAAAAACAAAAAAAAAACGGCCTACAGATAAACATTTAATTTCAGTGAAGATGTAGCACCAAATATAAGAAAAAATAAGAAAAGAAAAAAGAAATTCACGCACAGAGGCATTTATGGCTACTTACGGATATTTTAAAGAGAAAACTAAAGAAGCAAAGCGAGTATATCTGATAGAAAAATATTCGAGCCAAGTTTACAAATATAGGTGGAAATAATGCGATACGTACGTGTGTGCGTGCGTATGTACATAAGAGAGAGAGAGAGAGAGAGAGAAAAGGAAGATAGTGAAGGGGGGCATATTTATTTCCATAGGAGGTCGTTATGCCAGGGTGATTGTGCGAGTGAGAAGTTAAGCGTGAAAGAGAATCGATGACAAATATTCAAATGTACAAAACTGGTGAGATAAAGAACAGGAAAGAAAAGTGCTGAAAGAAGGAAGGAAATACCAAGAAAAATTAAGAATAAAAGAGAAAAAATAAAAAACAGCAAACGAGAAAAAGAAAATGCTAATGAATAAAATTTAAACACAACAAAACGAAGAAGACGATCAAGAAAAAACGATGGAGATGGAAAACGAACGTAGAAATAGAAAAATGATAAAAATGGAAGAAATAATGATTAACGGAAGGGCGTGTCAACGTCGAGTAGAATTTGTCAAGCTAGCCTCTTTAATATTATAGCAGTGAGTTCGATCCTTGCAAGATGCCAGATATAGTTGTAGCTCTGTATTGAAGGTGGCGATGAAAGAAAGAAAGGGGCATAGCAAAGGGAGAGAGAGAGAGAGAGAGAGAGAGAGAGAGAGAAAATCAAAGTATAAAACGAGGGATGAAACATAAAGAAGGTGAATTTTTATATTTCAGGGGAAGATATTGGCATTTTCTTCAGAATGAAGGTGACTATCAAGAAATCATTACCAGTTCCAAACATTTTGACTTCGTAGACTTACAAGCTGAATGCCAAATATAACTAATTATAATATAATTACCAGATCGAAGGTCATATGAGTCTGTCTCACCGAAACTTCATTTCCGCTGTTATTTGTCGTTTTTTATTTACTCTCATATTGTATTTATATTGTATCTATTTCTGTGCTAGGCTTACTAAGGAGGTCCTCATATCCTAGCATATGCAGAAGATTATAGTTGGAATTATAATGTACAAAACTGCTGAGATAAGGTACGATAAGAAACGAGTGAAATACGAGTAAAGACAAATGTGGTAGGAAATAGAGATTATGAGGATAAGAAGGATAGATAACGCTTGTCCACCAACTTAAAGAGGTAAAGATTGTAATGTTCGGGGAAGCACTCATGTGGAAGTTTGTTCCACAAAATGGCAGTTCTTAGGAAAAAGCTATTCGAGACAACATTTCTTCTTACATTTGCAACACCGTGGACGTAGCATGGCTAGTCCTAGCAGTAAAGGTGTAACTCGTGGAACAAAAGATTAGAACTTATCTGAACATTTGCCATGGAAATAGCGATCGAGTAGCAACAAGATTGCAGGATTGCGTCTGTAGGGAAATTAATTTTAAAGTGGAATATAAATCTTTCTCCACAAAATCACGTAAACAGTTTTGAACGATATCAAATTTGGAAAGTGAGGATTGATCATCTCCAGCCACGGCATAGCAGCAATATATATAAGCCAGTTACTTTCTAGAGCGATACAGAGACCGACTATTTTCCCAACGTCTTTAACAATGGTTTATATATATGAGTTTCCCTCGAGGTGTGGAGTGAACTTGAAGCCTAAATAGGTCCTGAGATTGTAACCGTTTTGTAACTGAGATTGTAACTGCAGGTTATAGTGACTGTTTTCCAGCTCAGCATTTGGTCATGTGTCAGATTAAGCTAAAATTCATGAATATGTTTTTATTTAAATTAGTTATTATCGGGAATCTCAAATCATAAAAGACGAAAGTCAATTTGAAACGATATCCTGAGAATGTAAATACAAATGGAAGTAGTAAATTCTCCTACATTTTATTATTGTATGTTTTTCAATTATATAAATTAAAACAAAATTGTTGATATAACCAACGGACAACTTGCCAAAATCAAAAACTATTATCCAGATAAAGTTTCAAACAAAAACGACAACAATGTAAAAAGAAAAAAAAAAGGCCTGATGACAAACCTACCTGATCCGTAAGGTACTCGAAGCTTGGATAAGAGTTTTAGTCAGTCAGTTATGTGCCATGCTTAGGCGATCATGTATATTTCGAAACATGACTGAGGAGGCAGATTTTTTCCCGCAGTAGGTTGTCATATCTTTCTGCGGTAGACCAGTTGCCATCCAAGGCTATAGAACTCAGTCTGTTATTTACCCCTAGCTGGGGGTGGAGGGCTAAGAAGAGGATTCATACCTTTCCCAAGTGTATTAGCACGTAATTTTATGTAACGTAAGAGAGAGCTTAGCAATATATATAAAGGTGCTGAAATGTTTTCGGGCTGACTAAGAAGCTTTCCCTCCAAAAATTATGATATTTTGTAATTTGGTCAGATATCAGGAAGCACCTCCTCATTATATATATATATATATATATATATATATATATATAGTTGTAGAGTGAATAAATGAAAACGACCAAATATACAGTTTAGACCCCGTGCTCGATGAACTGGGAACACCACCCAGCAAAACTATAGTCGCACGCCAAAACGTAGGTACGCGTATACGTATTAATTAATATATATATATTTGGTTGGATTGATGTGAGTTTGTGGCCCTGGGTTTCACGCTTTTGCGATCGTCAGACAAACTGATTAATTTTTTAAAAATTTGGATTTATGTAGATTGCGTGTATTGGTGTCATTATGGAAGTGGAGGGGGATCTTTGTCGTGATGTCACTCATGCTAACGCAAACATAGATGCATGTCCGTACACCCGTTGAGGTACGCAGACACACATACACACTCGCTCGTCCGCCGGGGCTCATACAGATATAAACATGGACAGTATGGGATTTGACATATGTATGTCTATGTGTGCTGTTGTCTATATACATACGCATTTGTATGTTGAAATTCAAAGATCGGAAGTATAGCGAAAATTTCTCGTGAATGTTTACATGTCAGCAAACAGAGCATTTTTCTATTCTTTCGCTGAATAATATTTCCTCGCATGCACGTGTATACGTGTGGTGGGGTCTGTGTAGAATTATGATAGGTAAAAATTGCTATTATTTTTAATTTTTAAGGTTGATTTGTTATTATAATTGGTAGAAATTGCAGTTTGTAATCCTTATTGTTTTTTTATGGTAGTATTAAATATGCTGGGAGAGGGGGGAGTAGTTTACGTTAATAATTATAGCGGGTTTATATGATAATAGTAGATGTGAGGTGATAGTAATGTTGTAGGGGGATTGGTGGCAATAGCTAATAGTTATTGTAAATTGGTAGAAGTGATTGGTAATGGTGGTGGGAGAATGAACTATTATTGTGGTGGTAGCTTGAACTAAAAAGTGAGTGTTTTTTGTATAAATCCTGATAATACACACACACACACACACACACACACACACACACACACACACACACACACACACACACACACATATATATATATATATATATATATATATATATAAAGGAAGAGGTTATAGTAGTTCCAACGAGAGAAAAGTGTATATATTAAAAAGAAGAGAGAAACCACAAACGTCTTTGGTTGTAATGTGGATTAAAAAAAAATATATTATGCTTTATTTTCCACCATTTTGCTACAAGTGTTTCCAGTCTCGCGGATAATAAGACAGTATGTATTTATGGAGAGGTAATATACGTATGCATGCGTATGCTGACAAAAACACACACACAAAAAAATGGAAATGGATCTAAGAACACACAGGGGTCATTAAAAGATAAGAATACAGACACCCTTTCTCGGAACAATCCTTATTGTTTTATTACCTTTTAGGCAGAATTTTTTCACTGCCAGTTCAAGGAAAAAAAAAAGAGAATGTCTAATATTGAGAATATTTAACATCGAAAAACATAAGAAAAATGAATTCCTTTTAATAATATGTGGAAATATTTACTCTTTGCCTGATGAAGGTCGCGAGACAGAAACTCGTGTAGCAAATTTGTGGAAAATAAAGCATAATATATTTAAAAAAAAAACACATTACAACCAAAAACGTTTGCAGTTTCTCTCTTCTTTTTAATATATATATATATATATATATATATATATATATATATATATATTACATTTTGTTACCTTTGTTTTGTACATATTCTTCTTTCTCTCGTACGCGCTAAGGCCTGCCCCTTTCTAGCTTCCCCCTCCCCCAATATTTTCTCCTCATACGACACTCTTAACTGTTTCTATCATTTACCTTAGGGTTTATTTTCGACACCCAACATAAAAAGGTCACTCATGAATACAAATGAGCTCTTTTAGTTTCTTTCCACGTCTATAAAATTCTCTCCTGACAGGTTCTGTCCGGGATGCCTTACCTATAGAAGGGCTTCCCTACTCAGAGGTGTGGATGCAGGTGCCAGCATGGTAGCCAGTCACATCCACATTTCGACCAGAGTCTAGAGAGAAATAACATTCTAGATAATAAGTGAGCAGCTCTAGTTTGTTCATTGAATTCGCCTATTAAATTTCTAGGTCTCCTTTAACAAAAGCTGAGCATCAAAATCCGTTTTTGTTTCTTACAAAATATTCGATTGTATAAATATCATCTCTTATCCATCTTCGACAATTTACGAAAAGTTTTATTGAATATGATGCATCTGCTTTAAGTATTGAATCTTTCGAAGAAGTCGTTGCTAAGATACTGGGCAAGAAGAAATTAAATTAGAGCTCGCATAGAACAGACGAGAGCCTATTTGCTCAGGTTGTACCAGCAATAAGCTTTTCTTTATGTGCCGTGTCCCCCCCAGGACGTAGGCGATTATGACTCTCCACAACTTCCTGTCTCTTGTAGCTCTTAATAGACTTTGTCTTTCTGTTATTTCTCGTAAACCCTCTTCCGCTATCCATTAAGTATGTTTTGCACTGTTTTCCCTGTCCCTCTTGCCTTCTGTCCCGTGAGTGTCAGATTTTCCAAGCACTTCTTCCTCATTATCTGCACCAGAAATCGCAACTATTTTTTCTTGATGCTAAGTATTAGTTTCATTTTTGTTTCCATTTTCTCCAAAATTTTGTTGTTACCCACATGCTCGGTCTACGCCATCCTCAGCATCCTTCTGTAGAACCGCATTTCTGTTGTTTCGAGTCTCCTCTTTCATTTTTAAGGAGATCGTACAGCACTCACTGGCATCCAGGGGGATAGATATCACATAGCATTTTAGTACTTTTTCCCTTGTTTCTAGAGACATTTTCCTATTTCTTAGTACTCTGTTTAGCTTTTGGAATGCTTCCTTCACTATCTCAATACGCCTTCGGATTTCAGTGTTGCTTTTTTCGTCGTCCCTTGTTAAAAGAATTTTACAGATATTTACAATTCCGCACTTGTCTGACTTTGGTTTCTCTGATTTGCAATGCCATCTTTTTGCTAACAACCATAAATTTTGTCTTCTTGCAGTTCATATATTGTCCTAATTCAGTATTTTTGAGTACGTATTTATTTTCATTTAAGTTGGATAAAAATCTGACCTTTAAGGGATATTTTATAAATACTTCATTTCTAACGTAACTAGTAAAAAAAAATGAAACTAATAAAGCGTTCTATTATTTTCTTTTTTAATGGGTGTAGGGGTAGGTTAAAAATGAATATTATTTAAGTAATTTCATGACAACGCTATTTTACATCTTAGGTAAGTATTAAATATCATTCCTCTGTATTCGTAATTTGGTATGAACCACAGCTTCAAGAAAACACCGAGTGGATTTGTATCTTCTACAAATGATAATAGCAATGACATTTTTGTTGGCTGTATTTCTGAGACAAAATAAGAAATACAAAAGAATAGAAGCTCCGCAAATCGACATCTGAATATCTTTTGGTATATAATCTGACGGATAAAGACATTCATTTAGTTCTTTAGTTAGATCAGTGCTATAAAGAATATAATAATTCCTTAGATTAATCCTAGGAAACATTATATCCATGCAGAAAAGTTTTCGTTTAGAATTTCCCGAGGGCTATCGAATGCAACAAAAAACACAGTCGCCTAAATCATTCCGAAAAAAAAAAAAAAAAAAAGCACGAGAAAGTTATAGAATAATATTGGCTGAGATGAGTTGAAAAACAACAGTACATTTTGTTTACTCATAAAAAAGAACGAATATTAGCCATTTCCTTATAAGGAACTATTCAACATTCATTGACCGAGCAGATATTGTCGCTGTCGGTTGAAATTTATCGTCTTTTTCTTAAAATAATTTTCAGGAAAATAGTTTCTTCATGTCCAATGGCTGTTATTACTTTTTCCAGTATTGAAGGGGGTTTCCTTGCTAACTTTTTATTTGAAGTAGTGTAGAAGATCAACATTTTGATTATGTTATTCTATTTTCGCAAGTTACATGTATCCATTAGCGTCTCCATCCAACTCTCGCTATACTAAAGGAAACGCGATTAAACCAGAAGTGTATTGTTGCATATGGCGGCGAAAAAATTAGGTTCAGCTAATGGGTAGAAGGGTAGCTCCAATTTAAATAATGATAGAATAATATTATGAAGCATTGCTCGTAAAACTGAGAATAATAAGAATTTATTACCTCCACGAAAGATGCTGTACAAAAAGGAAGATACAACACCACATACAGGTTATTATCTGAATATATATTAACATAAGATGTTACTTACAAGCCACTTGACTACCAGGCCCCATGACGCTGGAGAGCAGATTTCCTTTTTTTTTTTTTTTTTTCAATAATCAGGCCGCTAAAAACCACCTTCATTTTTGCTCAGGGAGGAGAAAAAGATTCTTGCTAACTGGTGGCATCATATTGGCTGTATCAGTCAGTCTCCTAACGAGCTGAGCTTGGTAAAATTGTATTATAGTTAATTTTAACCAAACATTTAAAAAGTGCAGATATTTATTAATAAGAATATTAATAAAGAATAATACGATTACTGCAACAATACAATTATGTATTATTATTATTATTATTATTATTATTAGTAGTAGTAGTAATAATTACAGTGAAACAATATTAGTTATATAGAGCAATATAACAATGTAAGCTACTATTATTGCAAGGATAACATTCGAGATTGACGATGATAGCAGTAACATTAGCGAATAAAACTTGCGTTAAGACTTTATGTTTGATTTGTCATATCTATAGAATGTCTAGAATAAAAAAGGAACAGATGAAGAATTCGTGGAACATCTGCCTTGCGTTTTCCTTTTCTACTTTCGTTTACATGTATTTGCAATATTAATGAAGACAAAATGTGGTTTTAAAAATACAAATGGAGGACGAAGCCAAAAAATTAATTTAATGAAAATCAATCACAATTAATTAACTCTTCCCCTCCCCCAAACGATGTTTCCCGCTAAACAGAAAGCCCGGTTATTTTATTTCCAATTTCCTTTTAACTATTAAATCCGAGAGGAAGGACAATGTATTGAACACTGAGCAGGAATTGGGAATTCAACACATTGACATTAAATAATTTTAAACGAGTTTTTCACAGTTCAAATATGTGTTCTGTAAAATTTATATAACACACGGCACAGAGAAGTCACGTGACTTACCGTTCGGAAGTGGGAAACATGTCATTTTTTTTTTTTTTTACAGAAAGAACTATTGTCCCTGTAAATAAATCTGGCTTCTAGAAAATGTATACAAAACAAAATCATCAGAAGGTTTTGTGGTACTTGTGGTGCAATTGTATTATAAAGCAATTGTATCATAAAGCAAGTTGAAATTAGTGTACTTGTACTCACTGGAAACGGGCGAGCAATAACTGATCAGTACTAAATAAAAATAAGAACGAGACATGAGCAGTGGAACGAGAACATTCTACCAATGTATATTTTAATAAAGGGTTCAGTTCAGAATTCCTTGTAGTAGGTTATCCAGATCGATATACACTTGAGGAAGTGATTCCTCTCTTTTGTTGTCCGTAGTAACATTTGCCGCTTTACCATTCCCTTATCCCTGTTCTGATATTCATTTACACAAATGCGTTAAGTTAGTCGCCCCCCCCCCCACCGTTTTGTCAGCCATTAATATATCTTGTGAATATTTGATTCTCCAGGATTTATTTCTCATTATATCTCTAAGAAATTTCAACTATCTTTTTGATGGTTTCTATTTTTTAAAATAATCCTCTTTGCTCACATGATCCAGGGTATATTCTCAGTATTCGTGGGTAGAAACACGTTTCTTTTACTTCAAGGATTAAGAAAAAACTGACATATATCAACAACGTTTGGCAAATTATATATATGAGAGAGAGATAGTTAGATAGATAGATAGATAGAGAGAGAGAGAGAGAGAGAGAGAGAGAGAGAGAGAGAGAGATTTCAGTCCGGTTTATTTATGATCTGACAAGCGTTAAGAGAGAAACAACGCCGAATAAAAACTTTGGTTGATAAAAAACATTATTCTCGGAAAATTTCTTAAAACTATAATTAAAAACATTTAATCTAAAAAGACAAAAATTGTAGAATGCCTTATGTCTAATAAGGAAGCATGCTACGCTTTTTGTCTTTTTAGCGTAGAGATCTATCAAATTTTTCCCACATTATACAACGCTGTTTACTGTAACAAAATATGATAAAAAGAATATATCCTAATATATTTCATTAAAACAGTTAACTATCAAACTACTTTTGAAATCTTGTTCCGCCTACGTGTAGGATTTCCACGTTAAAAGGCCAAATTGTTATCTTATTCAGGCAGAGAGTTACGATATATTTTAGTTAGGCAAAACGAAAACATATGACGTCGTCGTCATGAGTAACTGTTTGTTTTTCATCCTCTCAGACTTCCACAATCGCAAAATATAAGACATCAACTAATTGCAAGTGTTTGATTCGGCCTCAAACCGTAAAGATAACAAAGAAAATCTCCGGTAAAATAAATACACTTTAAATTTTACTTTTGTTTTAGTTTATTGTGAACGAATGTTAGATTTTATGGCGTAATACCATCAGTGAAAATGTTATATAACTTTTTTTTTAGATTTATAAATTTAGGTAGTCAATATTTGACAAATTAAAAGTGTGACTGGTTAATCAAATATTGGTTACCGCTAACAAATTTACTTTCATTTTCTATGAATATTTGATGAATATTATTTTTTTTCTCTGATCAGAAAAATTAAAACTAAAGGAGGAAGTGACATCATAATCAAAACCATAAAAGAAAATCGTAAGAAAATAACTGATAATGAAGTCACAATTTTCTTTACATATTTTGTAAAACCTATTGGACTGGGAATCACTGGGAACATTTTTGCATGGAACTAAAATACAAGAATAATATAAGCAACTTATAAACCTAATTCATCTTTGTATTATTAATAAAGCAACCCTGTCCGTAATCTATTACGTTATTCGGTGCACGGTGTAGTTTAATGGATAAATGCCCGGGTTCGAATCCCAGTCGGGTGTGTTACACTCACTTACGAAATGTATGAATCCTCCTAGCTATGGGATAAATAGCAGGACAGAGGTCATATAGCTTTGGTTGGTAACCAGTCTACTACAGGAAAAACTTCTGCCTAGTCAGTCATGAATCGAAAGAGACATGACCATCCAATTGTGTATTACGTATGGCACTTAACTGACTGAATGATATATTGTAATATTCAAATCAACCACCCAGAACCATATTGAAGTTAAAATATAAACTACAACGTTCACTTGTAAATTAGCTTCTGATTGTCTAGTTGCTTATAATTCTCAATCTATTACAAGATTTAACCATTGGGTGATGTGGATTTTAATGTCCTTACGTATTTTTAATGTCCTTGTATGACTTTCATAAATACACTAAGGGCACAGTTTGTCTTGCTAGATCAGTTACTACTGAAAAGTGAGTTCGATCCTCACTGGATGCCCCATGCTTTCGGCCTTGTGCCACATCTAAGCTACGCTTGGAAAATCTTTTCATAAATACGCTAATGCAAGAGGTTTTTATAAATATACATACCCGTTCAAATTTAATTATTTTTGTCTTTTCCTGTTACTTTATTTACTTTGATAAGATCCAAACATCGATTATTTCAACTTTTCAATTTTTACCAATTCTCATTTGTAAACTTTGGAACTCTATTAGTTTTATAACATTTTTAGCTTAATTCTGTAAGGAGTTTAGAGAATTAATTCTTGATAGTTATTTTTCCATATGATCATGAACAAGAGTCTCATAAATTATTATGGTTGTAGGAGTTTCACGTGTGCCATAGTAGCAGTGGGTAGAGAGAGCAGGTGTAGGCAAGACAGCCTGTTTGGGTTTGAATTTTTCCTTCTCTTATTAGTTGCCATCCAAAGAAGTAGAACCCAGTCTGTTCAGCTATTTAACCCATATCTGGAGGAAAATGATAATATGTATTTTCCTAGGGTGAAAGTGAACATAAACTTTGAATTTGAACCTGGCTAATCGAATTCGCTTTCTGCACAGATAATTGGTACATTTTTCTATAAAGAAGTTTTCAAATGCCATAATTAAAAAAAAAAAAACAATTAAAAAAAAAATCGAAAACTTTGTTTTTTTTTCAGTTCGTACGTACATTTTTTCTTTTTAGATAAAATAAGATATGCGATATCTAATCTATATAGTTTAGACATGATGATTTTCACTTATTTTATGAAATTAAGTAGTTGTCACTCTTTCCTCAAGTAAAAGAAAAATAATTTAGTTAAAATTTAATAATTCAATTATTGTTTTTGTTAGAAGGATTTTTGCTAAAGTTTAAATAAAGATTCATTTTTTGAAAAATTAAAAACTTTGGAGTTTATTCCATTTTTTTAAAAAAGTAGGTGTTGTTTAAAAATGCAAGAAATAGTTTGTAAAATTTTGCAAAAGTTCATTTTAACACATGTTTGATTGTGATTGAATTATCGAAAATAACAGTTAAAATCTGTGTAGTCGGTGACTCATGAGGCCAGGATATAATTTACGCTCAGTGTAACTCCAAAGAAGTCAGGTACATCGGCGAGTTGACATGAAAGTTTGATTCCTAGCCACCAAGTGCAAATCAGCGCTTCACAGGTTTGTCAGTAGCTGATCCCATCAGGTGAACAGGTGATTGACCAGCTGCGCTTAGGATGTGTACGCATGGGAAAATAAAACGATGGCGGGAGGAGAGTGTCATACATCTAACAAGAATGAAGAGTCCACGTTTGGAGAAAGTTCCTGGTCGACGTTGTTTAACAAAATCTAGAGTTGAATAAATTACGTACGAGAGATTTAGTCTTGTGTAATGTACGATGGTATTATTACATCTGATTGGTGCCAAGGTACTAGAAAATAGGCACATAAGCTGAATTCTTGCTTTTACTATCCACAAACACCTTAACGAGATTGAAAAGGTGTTTAGAAAATGTTTTTGGATACTTAAATTTATTTATGATTGGACCTCATTGTTCGATGATTTGAAAGTTTCCTAACTTAGAATTAAAATAGACCAATGAATTGTTAATTGAAAATACAAAAAGCATAATAACTGTCGTTCAGGGAAGACATCTTAGTCCAACACCTAATCCAGAGGCCCACCACCTAAAAACATTTAAAAGAATATGGAAAATTTTGTCTATCATGAACTTTATAAATATAGCAAGACAACACATCTCTATTTATGTCTTGTTCAACACTACAAAACTATGCTTGAAGCTTCGATTGCATCATTCCAGCTTAACTTTATAGTTTTTGTTTATTGCAATAATTCAAGAATTTTCTTAAAATATAGAAAGAGATAATTATTAAATTTCTACTTACAATATGAGCTTTTTAAAATTACTTTTACTTAAACTTACTTATTGTAAATGATGACAATGTTTTCCCCGCAAAACAGGAGCTCTGAAAAAAAAAAATGAAAAAAAAAAGAAAAACAAACAAAAAATACAACAAAGAAATGAGCAGACAAAAGCAATAATATTAGCAGAAGGAATTATCAATTCTTTATAAATAATTAATAATTTAATTAAATATTTAATTTGATTAATATTCTTTAAAAATATTTAATACATATAATATTATAATATAATATTATATAATATTTAATACATAATAATATTGTTCCCGATAATAGAGCATCGGACAAAGAACTACAAATGGACGAGAGTTACCAATGGTGGAATATGAATAAATAATAAAAACAAACACAATTTTCCATTCAATTTCCGTTTAATAAGAAGAAATTTGCAACAATGCTTCTTTTTTTTTTTCAGTTTTTCTTTTAAATATATTATCTCGCCTATGGCCCACTTAAATAACTGTGGGAAACTGCTTACAGACGACCCATGCGTAGACGGACCCAAAAATAGCCGATTTTAATTGACAAGTTTACAAAAATTATCTTTTATTTTTTTAATTTATTATATATATATATATATATTTATTTGATTTGTTTTTTTTTCGGAATTTTTTATTTTTTTAAAATATTTTAAATACCGACGTTTTATTTTTTATTTTTGTTTTTATTTTATTGTTTTTTTTGTAACTTTTGTTTTGCAAACACAGACTACAATACGGTCTACAGAGTGATGACTGCTTAAGACACTACACAACATTTTTTTGTAATTTTGGTTCTTTTTTTGTAGGGGAAGGGCAGTGAGTTGTTTCGTTCTTTTTTTGTGGCTAATAATTTTATTTAGTTGTTTAGTTTTTAAATATATGAGAATTTTGATTAGTTGTTTTTAAAATTTTTTGTTTATTATTTTCATGTATTTTAATTGTCATGGATTTCACAACTCCAGCATTTATGACCAACCATCGGTTTATGAAAATGACTCGCTTCATCATGTTATCGGTATTATTAAAAACAAAAACCTTTTAGGACTGTTTTAATTAAATCTATTTTATATTTTTAAGGTAAAGGCAGAAATAGGGGCCTGGAAGAGAATTATATATATATATATATATATATATATATATATATATATATATATATATATATATATATATATATATATATATATAATACGTGTGTACATATATGTACATATAAGAATGTGCGTAAGTATATTCGTTTTCTATCTAAATGGACGTCTGATATTTTATTTGTTGATATATACAATTTTTTTTTAAATTCCAGAGCGGGTAATCAATGATGTTTGACATTAAAAGTACAGTCTTCGTAATTATTTGAATATTATGGCTTTTCATTTTTAAAAACATTTTTGTTTAGTCTTTTTAGATAAACTTCATCAGTATTTGATAAAGTAAACCCGAAAAGTGAGACCAAACAAATCCAATAGCTAAGCTTTTAAAACCGGGACATTCTGATGAACCTTAATTTTTATATTCGCCGTTTAAGTAAACATTATTAACGCATTCAAACATTTTCTCCCAACTTAACGCACCTGTTATAAAGTTAAGTGTTAATTATTTAGCATTCTTCAAAATTCATACGCACACTTACACACATATAAATATATAAAAATCTATTCCAAATAACGAGATTATTTCATTTCAACTGATTACACCCGAAAAATAAACATACTTGCTTGCATCAATAAAGAAGTCAGCTTTAAGATTCAAACCCACAATTGAACCAAATCGAGAGCTTTTATGTTGACATACGTGAAAGTCACCAAATGCTTTGTAATTGTTCTTTTGAATTTAATGCGTAATCGCCCAGTTAAATGTATTAGTTTTACTAATTGTAGCCTTTCTAATTGCACTCGTCCTTAAAATTTATGCTAAATTATCTAAAAATAATTTGGAGCTTAGACTCGAACGAAATCACGATGTCTGCAGACAGTTTGGGAAGTTGAAGGTTAAACCTAGGAAAGTGAAAAAAAATGGTAATCTAATATCAATGATAACTATCAACATCGTTACCATTGAAAAGTAATTAATTCAGATTATCTGAACATTATGCTCATAGAAATAAAATAAAAAAGTTGACAATTTTCCCGTGCAAAATTCAAATTGTAGACCATAATGCAATATTATCTACATATCAGCTTCTCTGCATTATATATATATATATATATATATATATATATATATATATATATATATATATATATATATATATATATATAAATAAAAGGAATGGATTTTTCATTTATTAATCCGACATATTTTATTACTTAAAGGTTATTTTTAGTTGATACCCATATTTGAGTAGACACTCTGTTTATTAAACAGTAAATTTAATTATTTTCATCTGCCGACCTGAATATTCGAGAAATCTTATTAGAAAAATATGCCGGAGAGCGCATATTTTTCTAATAAGATTTCTCGAATATTCAAACGGCAGATGAAAATAAATAGATTTACTGTTTAATAAATAAATCAAATATGGGTATCCACTAAAAATAACGTTTAAGCAATAATAATATATATATTCTTGTACGGTTCCAGGTATAAGATTTTGTTGATTGATTAGAGAATTTCAAGTCTTTTCTCGGTCCCATCTTAAAGAAAGAAAAATGCAATGCACTGTTTGGTATCATCAATGAATGATTCCTTGTCGATAAAAACCGTGTATCAATTTTTATTATTTTGTAGAAGGATCCAAAAACAGCTGAAAAATTAGCAAAACAATTCCTGGAACCGTATTTTCTATTTTCAATTCTAATTTTGGATTTCACATATTTGTCGAACTTCAAATAAATATATTATACATCTGATCACTGTTTGTTTCGCCTGAATTCAACTGTCTGCAACAATTCATAGGGACGTGAAATAACTTATTCAACACCTAGATGGCTGTACTAAATCGCTCAATTCATTTGGATTAAAGAACCAACTCATTTAGCAGAAAACACCATCAACAAGTGATGCATATAGACGCACTAACCGGGCATCTACTTGTTCAAAAGAGACAATGGCACATTAACAACGAACATGATATAGTATAAAGTAATGATACATGATAATGTCTCTTGTGTTACATGAAACACACCCGCTTACGCCTCAGTGAGACTATTGTGTTTAGTATCTATTTTTTAAATCTTATATTGGTCTCTTCCTTTAGTTATTTTTGTCCCAGTCTCACCCCCATTTCAGCCCTACCTTAAAAATGATTTCATTCAACTGGAAAACATCCGGTTTTCATTCATTAAAAATAAAAAAAACCCAAAAAACAAACAACAAAAACAACAACCTTTCTTTCATTTTTCCATTTCTCTTCCCCCCTACCCTGTCAGTCGAATGCTTTTTGCCCCACCCCCTTTTTGGCAGACTGCTTTATCCGGTTGTGTTCAATCGTAGAAGCCTCCTTCGTCATCTTCGGAGGTTCCCCCATGGTTATTTTGGTTGTAGGTAACATACTGGATCGGACATTGTTCATTCATGACAAGGGACTGTAAAATAAAAATAAAAAGGAATTTCAATAAATTTTCAGGGTTTGTTATAAAAACTGAGAATTATGAATGATCGAAACGAAAGTTATTTTAGCAAAACTCATACACATAAATGTTATCTATATTCATCAGTCACTTTATTTGGTATACCCTTCTATTACTGGGTTGGACTCTTGTTTTTATAATTGCTTCAGTTCTTGTCATGAATTCGATTTGATGATGTTCTGGAAGCACTCTGTTATTATAGGATTCTAACCCCCACAATTCTTCTACGTTGGTTGGTTACACATCCAGGATTCGAATCTATCTATCCATCATATTCCAAAGGCGCTCTATGGGATGGAGTTTCGTTGAGTTCTCGACTTTAAAATAGAAAACTCATTGCTGTATTCCATGAACCAATCTATCACCTACTTTCTATCTGTGACACTGTCTTGTCCAGCTGGAAGTGACCACCAGAGGATGGGTGCACTGCCATCTTAAAATGAGACGCGTGGTCAACCATAATATTTAGCTAGGCTACGGTATTTAAACTATCTTTTATTGGTACCAACAGTTCTTTGCGCGATAACGAAGTCGAGTGAGGTTGAAGTATCCGCCGTCGAGTCTGTATCGGATATGAATGCCAGACCTTCCAGGGGAGATCACGTTGATCAATGGAGTCGAGGTACAGGGAGAAGGGTGTCGGAGCTAACAGTCCGCGAGGACTTCTCGATAGTTCACCCAGCCCTCCATTCCGTCGTGGAACATACAGATCAGAGACTCAAAGCGACCCGAACAGCCAAAGCGGACAAGATTAGCCCACAATCCCAGTTTAGGGACTTTGTTGAAGGTCTCGTGGAGATCCCAGAAGATCAAAATCAATTTGCTGCTCACTTCTTCTGGAACTGCCACACACAGAAGACAATGTCGACAGTGCCTCTCGAAGGGCGGAAACCACATTGGAATTCTGGTAGGATCTCTTCTGCCACGGGAAGGAGTCAATTCATTAGTATTCCCACAAGATCTTGTCAAGGGGGAGATGCCACGATAATTTCTGCAGAGTGAACGGTCTCCTTTTGTTGAAAATCGTAACAATGTTGGAACTGTTTTATCTTCCCAGATTTTCTATATCAGGAGCATTAGTGTCTTCAGTTCGAGGCTACCATGGCAGAAAAATTTCATGGGCACATTGGTACATCCGGGTTTCATGAAGCGGAGTGATTTTTCAATTCACAGAAGGTTGAGAGGGGAGGGTGAAATCCACTGTCGGGTAGGGAGTTAGGGTGTGTTTCGTAAGGATGGTGTTACCATCTGAGTCCTTAATGCCTGCCACTGTTTATTTGATAGGACTAAATATTTCATCCGTGAACGCATAAAAGCGATACATATCCCGTTTGTCCGCATATTGGTGGATTTCCGCTATCTTTGCAGTTGTTCTGGATTGCACAGAGTCGTCTTTGGCAGTTTTTCGTTGACTCCTGATTTTTTTCTTTTCAACGAGGTGGGGGTGTTGTTCTCTAAAGCCAAGAGTACTTCTCATTTTTGAACAGTCAACTGGTCAATTTCTTCCTGATGCTCGTCGAACCATGATTTTTTTTCTTTTCTGAAATCAAAGCACTTCTTCAGCTGCTGATGCCATTGCATCGCGCAGGGTTGTCCATTTTCAGCTGCTGATGTCATCCGCGTCTGATGAGTCGTTGAGGTACTTGAAAAGTACCTCAACGTTGAGAGCTCCGATATTTGGGGGTCCTGGATCTTCACATAGTCAAAGCTTCGGTGAGGCTTACCTTCTGGGGTAGGTGGTCAGCAAATAGATATCTGGAGACGCGAAAGCAGAAGAGGGTGGTTTGTCCAGCAATCATCTACACCAGTAGCAATGTCCTCGTCAGTTTAAAGCGTCGACCAGTTGGCTAAACAAGCTCATTCTTGCAAATTATAAAATCAATCTAAATTTATATAGATTGAAAAGAGAACTAGCGAAAAAGAACTAATATCGATGAAATGACTAAACGGCTTAAAGTTTTTTTCAGTAAAGTTCATATAAAAGTGGAGGTCATTTTTTTGCTCATTTGAACGTAGTTACTGAAAAATTTGTATAAAAACTTTAACTCACCAATTTTTCTTCTTTCGCGGGCGGATTACGAAGGAACCACATCGTTGGTGCATATAGAATATTCACTATTGCTATTATCCAGATCATCCTAGAAAAAGATAATTTTTTATATTTGTTTATTAAAACAAATTACATTTTCGCTACAAACTGAAATAAAAATCCCTTTTGTAAAACAGGACTTAAAATATATAATGTTTTAAATGCATAATCAGTCAGTTATGTGCCATGCGTGATACACACATAGGCAATTATATATCTTTCGATACATGACTGACGAGTTGGTTGCCATTTCTTTCTGCGGTAGACCAGTTGCCATCCAAGGCTATAGAACCCGGTTTGTCCTGCTATTTACCCATAGCTGGGGGAGAAGAAGAGGATTCATACCTCACCCTAGGGTATTAGCACGTAAGTGAATGTAATGGATTCGAGTGGAATTCGAATCCTATAATGAACATATCTATCTAGGATAGATATATATGTATGCATGCATATATAGTTGAGCTTATAAAAGCACTCATAAAAAATTGGAAAGAAGAAAAAGAACGGAAAATAAAAGTATAAGTAAATGCAAAAAGTCAAGCAGAAAGAGATGCAAATTAAAAGAAGGGAAAAGATATAAAGTAAAAAAAAAAAGTGATATAAAAGAGAAAAAAAAGAAAAAGATAAGAAATAGGAAAGACAGGTAAGGAACAGACTCAGAAAAAGTTCAATATAGACAGATCATGAAGAGGCATAGATAGATAATGATATTGCGTAGAAAAAAAAAAGAGATAGAAAGAAAATTAGGCATCTTTAGGAGGCAAAAATTCCACCATTTTTAAGGGAAATTGAACAACATATGCTGATTTATTTTTTTTAATTATATTCTTGTGTATAAGCAGTCACACATCGAAATCAAATTTATGAAAGAATTGTTCAATTCTTAATGCTTTTGTTCGACTATTTTCCATCTTCATTAGTCATTATCAAGAATGTTAATAACAATAGAGAAATAGATTTTTATTAGATTCAGGTTGACACTATTTTTTTAGAAATGTTATATTATTTTATATGTACATGTATCAAATGCATGTGGCGCCATGTCTATGATGTTACATGTATGTAAATATATATAAAGAATTACAATTTTACATTATTCGGACTATTGTCCTCATTTTTGTCGCCATATTTATTACAACGTTTCGGCCGTTTACGCTCCGGGCTTCTTCAGGTGGTTGGAATGTCGAACTTAAACACTTTATTTCGCTCACTGAAGTAGACTGTTCTAGTTCCACGTGCCATGTTTAATGGATGTCAGTTATCAGTTATCTCCTATTAATTTCCCTTCTGAACGTTCTGGAGATGCTCGCGATCGGATCCCTACAGAGGAACGAAAACATCATCATACTACCGGCTGACAAAGTTAATGCGACTGTAGTGATGGACAAATCAGAGTATACAAGAAAACTGGAAGACCTCATTAGCAATGGTAGCTACAGCAAAGTGAAAAAGGATCCTACTATGAAAACGGAATGCAAACTGTCACAGATCCTAATCAAGAACAAGGATCACTTCGCACCTAAGACGTATAGGCAGTTATCGCAGCGTTACACCAAGCTACCCCACATATACGGTCTCCCTAAGATTCACAAAGACGGTATTCCGCTCAGGTCGATTGTTAGTTGCTAAGGCTCTTTGTGCCACCCTCTGAGTCACTTTCTTGTAGATATAATTGACCCATTGATCGGAAAGTCTCCTTCATATGTCCGAAACTCCGCCCACTTCGTAGAAATAATCAAAGATGCTCCCATCCTATACAACCAGATGGTGAGCTTGGAAGTGGTGAGTTTGTTCACCAAGGTACACACGGAGGAGGCACTCTCAGTAGTCAGAGACAGACTGGCCTCTGGCTCATCCCTAGAAGATAGATAATCTGATGGAGATGTTGGCTTTCTGTACACAAACAACACACTTCGGAATGGGATCACACATATATCGACAGGATGAGGGCTTAGCAATGGGCTTGCCATTATCACCAGCAATGGCGAATATAGACATGGAACACTTTGAGGAAATGGCATTAGAATCTATATCTCCAAAGCCAACTATATGGTTAAGGTACGTAGATGACACCTTCATACGCTGGCACACCAGGAAGAGGTTCAGGTTCTACTGGACCATGTGAACTTTGATACAGTTCACAATAGAGAAAGAGAGTAACATTCCTGGATGTTCTAATATCTTGAACAGAGCATGGGTTCAAGACATCCGTATACCGTAAACCGACATTCACCGGACAGTACTTCAATTTCAACTCCCACCATCCATACAGCGTAAAGAAAGGGATCGTCCGCTGATTACATCACCGAGAAAAAGTCATAAGTGGCGACCCAGAGACATTAGATAAAGAATTGGTCAGTATAAGTAGTAACCTACAACGTAACAACTACCCTGGGTACATGACAGCAGCCCCCAAAAAACTGGGATAGGCGGGTACAAGAGGAGGAACACTCAGAAAACAGTCTGCCTTATGTGAAGGGATTATCAGAGAAAATACAAAGTATCTGCGGTCCATATAACATCAGGACAACCTTCAAAAGCTTGACGACACTTCGCAGATATCTCTCCCATAGAGGAGAACATGACTAAAGACTGTGTGTACGCTATCCCGTGCAGCTGCGGAAAGAAATATAAAGGGGAGGCAGGCAAGGCTTCAAGACCACCAGGAAGCTGTAACACGAGGGGAAATGGAAAAATCAGGCGTGGCTGACCACATATGGAGAAAGAAGGGAGATCACCGCCCTCTGTGGGATCAGGTTGAGATCATAAACAAGGAACACCATTGAAAAATTCGAAAACTTAATGAATCAGCACATATGCTAGGCTGCAAAAATCTCCTGAGCCAACCAAGCATAGAAATGAATACAATATGGGAACCTGTAATAAGGAATGCAAGAGAAAAGCGATAAAAACAACAAAAGTTGCAATATGAGCTCTGGTAAAAACATGAAATGATAACAGCAAAAAATTGCAATATGAGCTTTGGTAAAAATGGTTGCTGAAGACATTAGGTTTATAATACCTAGAAATTCATACACAGATGTATTCAAGAACACATGGAACAATGGATAAAGGCGTTGGTTAGATCCAGTGACAGAACCCAAAGAGTATGCGTTCAATACCCATTTAAGGCAGTGGAGAACTTTCAGGAGGAAATTAACAGGAGATAACTGACATCCATTAAACATGGCACGTGGAACTAGAACAGTCTAACCCGGTGAGCGAAATAAAGGGTTCAGTTCAACATTCCAACCACCTGAAGAAGGCCGGAGCGTACAACGGCCGAAACTTTGTAATAAATATGGTGACAAAGATGAGGACAATAGTCTAAATAATGTATATAATACCTCATCTCAGAAATATAAACAGATACAATTTTACAATTAGTCCGTTAGTAATTACAAAACCCGATAAGGATCAAGATTTTAACACTTTAAAATGCCTTCATCTATATTGAAAGATATCGTGTTTCATGTGGCTTTTTTCTTATGTATAAACTAGTGTATGTTTAATATTAACAACAATATACTTATGCACTAGTGCTTGTCTAATATTAGAAATCATATTGTGCTCCCATTGGCTGATCGATAAGAGTAGGAATTGCACTAAGTTTCGATAAGTAACATGTTAACCTACGAGACAGTGTGGTGGTTGGGTGGCTAATATAATATTTTTTATCATTAGCGATGGAGAATTCAAACGAAACACTTTTTTTTAAAACATGAGTCTGATTATTTAGGTCTAGTTTTATGAGCAATTATTAATTAGAATTTCATTTATTTAATAAAATAATATTCATTGAAAAATAGGTATTTTTTGCAAACATTAAGTGATACGTACTTGCGAATGAGATTTTTATGGATTTTTCATCTGGTTTATAATTAAGATACATCTGGTTGCAATAATAATGAGCATTAATAATAGAAAAAATGAATGAGGTTTTCATTTTTGTTTATATCAGGTTTGTTTTATTTTTTAAAAAGTACTTAAAGCTAATTTTCTTTGCTCATCGACAACATTGTGCAGAAAACAAATTATTTTAAGTCGATTAGTAAATAATATTAGCTTTAAAGAATATGTCAGTTTATTTTGCAAGTTCATTTTTTTTAAATAAAATTGTTATTAACCAACCGATGTTTGTAAAAATTTCAGGATTTATTTATATGAAAATTATATCACGTAGATTCCAGCTTATCATATGTTTTTATTAAAAAATAATGATAACTTGTTTTGAGTATTAGATATTGTTTATACATACATTGTTTATTATAAATAAATTCAAATTATATAATTTATATAAACATTGATAACTATTCTATGTATATAAATAAATTATTTTATTGTCTCACTGATATTGTTTAACCAACATTACGCTTTCATTCACTGATTTTGTTAAATTTTCCACCGTTTTCCTTTAAAATTTACAGCAATTTTTATTGTTCATCATTATATTTTCAATTTCATATCCATCTTTTAATGATAGAAAAGTTTTCTATTGGATGAGTAGGTTGTGGCCATTCCATTAATTTGAAGTGTTTTGAGAGCATTTTATTTTGATAAGGTGCATAATAATCAGTTTTGAAAAATGTAAAGTAGCGTTTGTCTTGAGTGAATATACTCTTTAGTTTGTTGGTTGCATAACGTACGAGAACCTGTAATAATTCTTTGAATTTATATTGACATCATCAAATCTGAAGGGGCCTATATTTTTTTGGCGATAATACTTGTCCCCCAAATATTATTCTATCACCTCTTAGTCCTGTTGGTTGACTATTTCAGCAGTCAAGCCCATCCAATCTAGTTATACATTTATCATTAAACATTTCTGTTGAGAAATAAGTTTTCATGTACTTCTTCACCCAACTCATGTTTCTATTTGTAATGTTTATTTAAAAGTGGCGATATGAATTAGCCAACGTACTTAATACTGTGCATCATTTCTTTAACTGTCCGGATGAAAGTTCTTCTATAGCACCTAGATTATGAATTTAAGTGCAGTACTAGATTGGCAGCTAGGTCTCATCATTTCACAACTGAAATGGCTAGATGTAAACGTAATAGTTTCTTTTCTCGCTTGTGAGACTCTCCCGGCTTGTTGCTTTCCAGTCAAGTTTGATTTTCAAAAGTTTAAATGCAATGTCAATCGTTCTCTTCTGTCTTATTTTTCTTCTTTTAATATTTCTTCTTCTTAATAATGTTTTCTTTTTCTTGTATTAGTTCACACTCAGTAACTCTCTCTGCGTGTTAGTGGCTTTGTTAACTTGCTTGGGGTGAAATTATAAAAAAATGTATATCCTGAACATTTTAACAAAATTAGTTGGTTAATAACAATTTTTTTAGAGTATTAAGTTACGTATTAAAAGTTTCAATATAGTAGACAAAATGAAGTACGTCAAGAGAGAAATTAAAAGTAAATGAAGCAGAGTGAAAAAGAAAATTAGATAAGATCAGAGTTGATAATTATTTGAAAAAAGTAACCTAATTGAACATTCGATTCCAATAGAGATGTGCTGTGATTGGCTGGATCAGTAAGTCATGTTCAACACGATTTGAAATTTAACAAAATCTTTATAGAAACAATTACAGTATAAGATAATATAATGCATATAAGATAATATAATGCATATAAGCATATATAATATAATGCATATAAGATAAATATAATGCATATAAGATAATATAATGCATATAAGATAATATAATGCATATAAGATAATATAATGCATATAAGATAAAAATTATAATATATAATGCATATAAGATAATATAATGCATATAAGATAATTAATGCATATAAGATAATATAATGCATATAAGATAATATAATGCATATAAGATAATATAATGCATATAAGATAATATAAGCATATAAGATAATATAATGCATATAAGATATAATGCATATAAGATAATATAATGCATATAAGATAATATAATGCATATAAGATAATATAATGCATATAAGATAATATAATGCATATAAGATAATATAATGCATATAAGATAATATAATGCATATAAGATAATATAATGCATATAAGATAATATAATGCATATAAGATAATATAATGCATATAAGATAATATAATGCATATAAGATAATATAATGCATATAAAATAATGCATATAAGATAATATAATGCATATAAGATAATATAATGCATATAAGATAATATAATATAAAGCATATAAGATAATATAATGCATATAAGATAATATAATATATAAGATAATATAATGCATATAAGATAATATAATGCATATAAGATAATATAATGCATATAAGATAATATAAGATAATATAATGCATATAAGATAATATAATGATAATATATGCATATAAGATAATATAATGCATATAAGATAATATAATGCATATAAGATAATATAATGCATATAAGATAATATAATGCATATAAGATAATATAATGCATATAAGATAATATAATGCATATAAGATAATATAATGCATATAAGATAATATAATGCATATAAGATAATATAATGCATATAAGATAATATAATGCATATAAGATAATATAATGCATATAAGATAATATAATGCATATAAGATAATATAAGCATATAAGATATAATGCATATAAGATAATATAATGCATATAAAGATAATATTTTTAAGGATATGTTCATCGACGTTTGCTATCCAATTTTAATCTTGTTGTGAGAAGCGGCTTTGATATCGAATTAGAGTTGAACAGAAAGCTAAAATAATTTATCCTTTAATGAACTTACTAGTTTAATTAATTGTTTTTTGTTTCTGTCTATATTTCTGAGATGTGGTATTGTAATTATTTACACTATTTACATTGTTCAGTCTGCTTTCCTCATCTTTATTGGTATGTATATAAGGACACATGATCCATTGTATAAAAAATGGTTGAAGTAACCAAGTGACTTGACCCAAAGACTTGTGGTTACAGCAGAGGCGAACAAAAACTGGGAAAGTTGAGTTAAAGGGAGATAACTGATAATGAGATATCCTAAAGAGGCATGACACGTGGAACTAGAAAAATATACCTCTGTGGACGAAATAAAGGGTTCGGTTTGAAATTTCAATTACGACCGAAATGTCGTGAATATGGCAAAAGAGATGAGGACAATAGTCCAAACAATGCAAATAATGTAAACAATTTTTGTTTGATTAATTGCATGACACGAAAATGATAGCCAAACGATTCATTTTTTTATGACGAGTTATTTTTTAAATGGCACTTATTGAATGTGCACTTTGAAGATATTCAGGCTTATTATTATTTTCTGTGACGTGCGTGGAGTCATCGCTAGTAATGAATAGCCAGTAGTTATTCATTTATATGCTTTCTTGTTGAATGGCTTCTCTTGAATCTATACTGAAAATTAATAAAATGGTTCATCAACAATATGGCACTTGTGCACGTTCATTGATGTGACAACATTTCTGTATTGTTGATTATGATAGAAAAATTGCCTTCTAATAACGGTTAAAGATTTATTACAAGAGAAATATTTAATGAAAAAGAACCAGCAAAACATTTTCACATCATTAATTTTATTTTCTTGGCAATCTAAATGTAGACACTCTTTTGTAAACAGAGGTTCCACTATAGAGAATTTTCTCCAGTAAAAAGAAAATATGGACGGATTTTAACATGAAAATAAAGTTGTGGATTAAAACGCCAATAGAAAATTATAAACATGTAAAATAGATAATTGCCTGTGACATTAAATTGATCCCATTCATTGCATGAGTGCACAGAAGATATTTCATAACCAAATATTTTTCTTTGAGGGTCATTTTTTGTTGTGTTTCTGTATATATTATTCGTCTACGCACGGATTTGGTTTGATTTGGTTTATTTTGCTTTAAGACATATTAACCTTGATGGGTTATTTAATGCCGACAAGATTTTTAAGATAGGTTCGTATGAATAGAATATGTATTCTTTGTAAGCAATCAGTTTGTAGGGGATAAGGTTTCATTGATGTATTTTTGTAAAGAGAACTTTTGTCGAGAGTCAAATGTATTGTGGTAATATTTTTTTTCCAAAATGTATTGCTGGTATTTTTTACTATAAAAATGTATTTTTATACTTTGACAGTTTTGACCTTAGTTTGAGGGTTAACTATTTTCCCATAGTTAGGGCCCTAACAGGTAATACCACCCCGAGTCTGAGAAGACCTGGGAACAACAGCAATTAAGAGGTGTTTTCACGCTCCTCAAAAACTCCTGATTAGAGGTCTTGCTACCGGACGTAATTTATCATCATACCCAGATACAAGGGAGTCTTAAACAAACTGTCACTATAGTTCCAACCAATTGACTTGCTCTGTATCTATTTCCCCACCTTAATTTATCAATCTTCAATAATTTAATAATTCGTTAATAATTCGTAAATATTTTAACTGTTGACTTGTTTGTAATTGAATAGTGAGTAAATATTTTGCATGAAGTTAAAGTGAACTACAAATCTGTAATACGCCTAGAAATGTGCAAATTTCCAGATTAGATAATTGCTTGGGACTTTAAATTGATTCTATTCACCGCATGATTGCAGAGAAAACATTTCATATCCAAATATGCATATTTCAGAGTGTCGTATTGTTCTTCGATTTTCATCTTCACAGGAAACAGAAAACCCAAGATGTTTTTACATAACAACATCGAAATGTTCGAAATGTTCATTATAACCATTGAGGTTTTGAATTTGGAATTTTATCTTCCATTAAAAACTTTTTCAATATAGTAATGGTAAAATTAGCAGTTACCATACAGGAAAAATTAACCATTCATTGACCAAACAGTAACAGTTACTGTCGGTTGAAATTTATAAAATCTTTTCATTAAAACAGTTTTTCAGGAAATTAAACCTGTTAAGTCCACGAATTGTTATAGCTCTTTCGAAAAATGACGGGAGTTTTCTTCCAGTCCTTTTGTCTTTGGTAATGTGGGAAGTTCATATCTTGATTATATCATTATTTTTTCTGATTTCTATATGCGCTGCCCACTTTTTGTGGTTATAGTTGACTAGGAGCCGAACCACTGAATGGAATTACAGAGTATTCACATTTCTGAAAAAGAAAATGGAGGCTGATTTGTGTTTATTACTTACCATGCAAAACCCACACTTCGTACGAAAGCGCCGCCAAGCGCCGGACCTAAAAAAGAAATGAAAAAGAAAGCTTGTTAATATGTATCAGTTATATCAATGGATTAATCGGTCAAATATACGAGATTGGATTCGTAATGAAGACTTCATGAATGAAATTTTGGCGGTTCTCCCGAGCTGAGAAACCTTGCCAGTTGTGATTTAAGTATCTAAAAGTTCAATGTTATGAGGCATATTTGCGTATGCAGGCATAACCATATTTTAATCTGTACTTGATGATTGTGAGTAGTTTGTATCAATTTAGCGTTACCCGACATCAAAGACGTATCGAATTTGCCATCGAGGTAAGTACTTCGTGTTCAACTGTAGCGAATGGTGCACAATCCATCGTGCTAAGCCTTAAAAAGATGCCTGATTCGGGAATCCTCGTTGGTGAATCATGAAGTCTTTGATTGGTGTTTCAGCCTAAGTTAAAGAATTTGGTAAAGGCTTTCGGGAATAGCGCTGAATAAGTCCTACCTACTTTCGTTGTATGCTGGCAGTAGATTATCTGATCTCGCAAGCTGTTGTTAGTAAGATTCTGTGTTGCTGGTCCGCACTTGAAATACTGTTAGTCAATATCTATATCTAAATTTCAGTACACACGCGGTAAATTTCCATATATATGAAAATTCTCTTTGATAAGATAACTTAATTGACGACAAATTATAGTGTGGCATTTGAATATTTATGCTAATAAAATGTCCGATGTTGGTTTTCTTCGCAACTAATCGATTCTTGGTTAGTCGGAGTTGGATAGGAGGTAGAATTGATTGGCCATTCGCATCGGAGTTGTTTTGTTTTTATAAACAAAATACAAAACTCAATTATTAACCAACCAGCAGGGAAAAAAATAAGTACAAAAATAAAGCTTACTTGCGACTGTGAGTTCGACCACACATAAAAAGGGAAAGTACTGTTGCTTATCTAGTTATGACGTTGTTCTCTTAATGTGGGATTTTCATTACAAGTGTACATTTGATTACGAGTAAAATCTGAGATACTCAGTACTATCAAAACGTATATGGCCAATTGTTGGCTTTAAAAAAAATGGAAGTCTATTAAATTCTAGAAAATAACTTGAAATCATTTCCAAACATTGTTTCCACAAGAAATACTTTTGTATAATATTCCATGAGTCATTTGTTAAAAACGATGGTTTTTCAAATATTTTATATTTTGCAAAATACCATTCAAGTCCATAAATAGGTAATTGTCCTCTCAGTAACATTTCCATCGTAACTCCGAGCTCAATCAATCTATTCGTTCATGTTTACATGTTAAACCTGAATTTCTCTTTCAATTAATTTTTTTGTAATATTTCTGTATGCCATTTAAACTTGATATTATTTTTATTTTTAATTTTATTCTTTTATTTGCAGTCATTTATTATTAGAAGCCGGTAATTCAACATGCGTTTTCATTTAAAACATTAATGAGTCATCTTGAAAAAATGCCTCTTCCTCTTTCGCTATTTTAGGGAAACCAGACGTTTTGATAAACGCATTAAGACATTTTGGACGAACAGATCACGTGCACAAGAACCCCATTTTGCTCTTATTTTTCCCGTCAACACCGGAAACTTTTCAGCAAATTTTGAGTGCAAAATATTCTCACGTATTACTTGACTGGGAAATATCCATAATTCATTAATTTTATAACAATTAATTCATTACACCAGATGCAGGCAGGCACACATATAAACCAACCCGATTAATACTTTCAGAAATAAAAGTTGATGAAAAATACGAACTGTCGATTTTAATCTTAAAGATACCGAAAGTATCCTGCTAATTGAAAAGCGATATTCTAATTTCTTGTTTTGTTCTTTACTAAGCTTGATTCAGGCATAAGGATGGGGTACTTAGTGAGACTCGAACACACTTCGCAGCAGTAAAGATATGCTAAGCTAGCTTGATAACTATTACTACACAGTGACGTCCACAGAGAAGTTAATTTGAATTAGGCAAAAGATGAAATGTGCTTTCATTTGAAGTGACAAATTCAAAGGATTTACAAAACCTGGCGTGTTTAATATCTTTAGAAACAATTGGTTGGTGAATTAAAAGCAAAAATATTTAAAGGACGAAAAACATAATCTGATATTCAAAGGTTTTCGCAGCTCCTGATAAAAGCTAAAATAACATAAAAAGTAAAATGAGACAAAATACTCTGACTGAAAATATAATTGCAACCCTTTGAATTTATGTTTAAATTTGTTCAAGATTAATCATACGGGTAATATAGACTTAAACGATCACATCTGTGCACAGGAGTGTATTAACAGTTCAAAGACCCGTATAAATACATTGTATATCCTTTCGCAACCATTTTATTTTACAGATAGCGAATATCAGCCTGCGATACATTATTTAACACCTCTTGCACTTGTTGACACTACAACAAGAGTTAGAGGTAGATCATAGCTCTGATGATCGTGTTGGTTAAGGTAGGTGCTGAAAATTTGCGGACCATGGAATGCATCACGGGCATCATTTAGGCTGGCATTATACTGCTGGAACACCACAATGCTTTCTCATTGCAAGAATGAACAATGTTTAGAACATAGTTTATTGACCCAAGATTTGAACAGGTTAAGATTGTAGTGATCTTGGGAGTCGGTTCCACAAAGCAGAGGTTTGTGGGGAAAAGCTGCTCGAGTGGAACTTACATCTCACGATTGGAATATGAAGGGAATGAGGGGGGGTTCGCTATAATGTGCTTGGCAAGCGGGTCTTAGCCATGAAAATTAGAACTGGTGGAACTAAAGAATGTAGCTCGTCTGAACACTTTCCATGGAAATGGTGATAGAGCAGCAAGTGGCTTGCGACGTCTCGTCTGTGGGAAAAGGGTTGTAGGGTGGAAAATAATTCGTTATCATCAATGACGCGGAGACGCTTTTAAACTGTCAAGGCTGGGTAGCTCTTACCCATATATGTCAGCAGGACTCCATTTTCGGCATGTTTTGGCTCATGTAACGGTAGAGAATATCAGAAGGAGTCAAGTACAGATTAGCAGGAGGAGTCAAGTACAGAATAGCAGGAGGAGTCAAGTACAGAATAGCAGGAGGAGTCAGGTAAAGAATATCAGGAGAAGTCAGGTACTGAATAGCAGGAGGAGTCAAGTACAGAATATCAGGAGGAGTCAGGTACAGAATAGCAGGAGGAGTCAGGTACAGAATAGCAGGAGGAGTCAAGTACAGAATAGCAGGAGGAGTCAGGTACAGAATAGCAGGAGGAGTCATGTACAGAATAGCAGGAGGAGTCATGTATTTAGTGGAGCGGTACAGGGAACTGACCATTTTCCCAGCATCTTTAGCGATGGATCGTATGTACGAGTTCCACTTGAGGTCCTAATAGGCGCTGAAGACACGAGACCTCTCTGAGAGAGCACCCGTTCACTGCAATAGGTGAAAATTTAGCTACGTTTCACAAACAAGCAAAAGATTAATTGTATGGACGCAGAACCAATGGGCACTACAGGGCGCCATTCAATTTCCCAGATGATTCACTAGTGATTGGAAACATCAATAATAGTTTTGCGGCGTAAATGAAGGACACGAATAAGTTTTCCTGCGGCAAGTAAATGAGTTCGAGCGGTTCGTATTCCGTGTGTGTGTGTGTGCGTGCGTGTGTGTGTGTGTGTGTGTGCGTATCTGCCACTGCCAAATGGCACTCGTATGTACGAGGTGGCCGTCAGATGTTGGTCTGCTAGTATAAGAATATTCATTTGAACACTACTGCCAACATCGAAGCATCGTCAATGTGTCACGTTCAAAATGTGCAGCAATCCGACTTTTCTGAAATTATTCTAGTTGAAGTAAAGATTTGCTAGTACCGGACTTTTACTGCGCTCAAACTTATCGCAGCCTGCGTCACGTCTAAAGTTCAGACCCAAACCGCACACTGTTATGGATGTTACTATGGTAAAAGATGTCCAACATTGGGTAGACAGAACTGTTCGGAATCCGGCAATGATTGTGCTAGTCATTTGGTCGCTCGTATTAGTCTTTTTTGAAACTGTTAATCACTCAAGATTATGTTCTCTCTCTCCCAGAAACTATAATTAAGGGGCCCGCTCAGCATACTTGCAGTATAGCTCTGTGGGTGGTGAAGAAATACAAGTATCCTTGAGCAGACGTCTGTAAGTGAATAGTTTATTCATCAGTGTTGCTTGATTTTTCAGTGTTGCTAGCCACTCTAAGAGATGAGCATACTCAGAAACAGGTAGTCAGCTTTACTTTGATAAAATAAAGTGAATAAAATTTAAAAACAGTTACGATAACGACATAGTAAAAAATTGGGAATAAAAACAGAAGACTATGCTTCTCTTAATTATCAATGCTTCCATGACCGAAGTGCTTTAAGTGACGTTCATGAAAGAGACTTCCTAGTTCAAGTCTCGTTGGAACTTATTTATTACTTATTTTTTTAATAGTCGAAGAGAGTATCGACCCTGATGAAAGTAACATTAATAACTAGTAATAAAATAATAACAGTGTAAGGTTAATCTTCGGATACTGATAAAAATCAAGCAACACTGATGAATAAACTATTCACTATAATTTTAAAGACTTATGAACCTTTTAATGTTAGCATATTTATATTTTTTATGTGCCATGTCCTTTCAGGACGTAAACGATCATGGCTCTCCACATCGTCCTATCCCTTGCAGCTCTCAACCAGTTCCTTCCCTCTGCTATCTCCCCCAGACCATGTTGTCATCCACTTGCTTAAGGCCGCTAGGTATGTCATGCGTTGTTATCCCTTGTCTCTCTTTCACTCTAAACCAGTGAGTATCAGATTCTCCAGGCCTTCCTTCCTCATTATGTGTCACAGAAACTTCAGCTGCCTCTTCCTGATATTAAGTATAAGCCTCCTCCTTGTTTGCAACCTTTCTAAGATCTCATCGTTGCTCACACGCTCGGTCTATGATATCCTTAGCATCCTTCTGTAGAACCACATCTTCGTCGCCCCGAGTCTCTTCTTCATTTTTGAGGAAATCGTCCAACATTCGCTGCCGTAAAGAAGGACCGATGTCATGTAACAGTTCAAGTATTCTTTTCTTTGTTACCAAAGATATCCTCCTGTCTCGCAATACTCCGCCCAGCATTGGAATGTATCCTTGGCCATCCCGACACGCCTACAGATCTCAGTGTCGCACTTAACATACTTTGTCAAGACGCTTCTCAGGTATTTAAACTTCCGGCATATTTTTATTAGGAAACATTATAAACGCTTCTTCATAATTTTCATATTAAATTTAGTATTTGTCACATCAGGAATTTAGGACATTTTTGCCGATTCATTGATGTCTCACAAAAATAGAATTGTTAGTCTTGATATGTATCCTTCTATATTTGTTTTTTTTTTTGTAAATTACACCCATTCGGAAAGTGATAAACGAATTAACTTTATTGATCTGGTGATTTACCTGTTTTGATATCAGCTCTTAGTTTATTTTGCTTTTCACTTAAAGGTAATGATTATCAGTTATTTTTAAGCGTAATAAATGTGAAATTCAGGTGATAATAATTATGAAAAGCATAAAAAGAAAAAAAGTGCAATATCATTTGCTTCATTGAAATGTGAGAAACAAAACGAAAAAAACAATAGAAGCCATTTCTAAATATATTTTGTAGTGCTGGAATTATTTAGCCAAAAGGTTAATTCCTAAAACTGTTTTATGACGAACAACAACTTGGCAGAAAACAAAATGCAAATTCATAATGATACCGTTATTTTTCCTTTTATTTACGGCAAATTTATTTTAGTTTTATCGTAAAATGTTTGCGTCATTGACGATCATTTTAACTGGAGGATGAATAGAATTAGAGCAATGAGAGGGAAAGAAGTCACCGAGGGAAGAGAATCAAAAAGAATAAAGATAATATGAAACTTATAATAATCCTATATCGTTCGAAGAGGGAACCATTGTCAATCGTGATAACGTTTCATAAGAGAGATACTTATAAATAGTCGATAGGCAACACAAGGATTGCAAGCACAATTTCAAAATAAAAATATTTAATTATTCTAAAAAGAAAAAAAAGAAAAAAAATGTAAATTAAATTTATTGTTAAAGTGTATATAAAGTGTATCGATTATTTACGATAAGTTTTTTGATAACAAAAATTACGAATAAAATATTAAATTTGTTTTCATATTAATCAAGTAAACATTCAAGTACACATTTTCTCATTTTAAATTGAATTTGATATTGTCTCTTTCGAAATTGATTTCATTCACGGTTAAATATTGATTTATAGCTTTGTTGAGTAGCCTACAATGAATGTGATGAATAATTTGTAAGCTTCACTATTTTTTATGTTATAAATAGTTATGGTGAAGTAATAATGACGTTGTTTTATAAATCTACTTTTACATTTAGTTTACTTTTTCTTCTTTTTAGTTTCTTTTCACTTTGTAATCTTCATTGGTTACATTCACTGCCTCGACGTAAGGTTAAGTAGATATACAAATTTACATTAGACTACATTTTGACATTTGATATCAATTAGAAAGGATAAAAAGGTGATAAATGTTAAAAAACGTGTATACTGTATAAGATAGAAATAAGATGGTTGCAATGAATTTCTTATTATATGAATCGTTGTCAATCATTAATGACAATTCATTTGTATTGATTGCTGAATATTTGAGCCGCCATATTTACAGTATTATGTAATATGTGGGAAAATTCTGCCAACTCTGTTGTCATAATTTGTGACATCGAGTTATGTTTTGCGTTTAAAGCATTCGAGTAAGTCTGAGAAAAGCGTTTGGAAATTGGTTATTCAATAACAAATTTTTGCCCCAAATTTTTCATTTGTTGCTGCATCTTGAATCTGCATCTTGGATTATTTATTTTTGTCAAAAACAATTCTCTCATTTGTGACTATCGTTAAAGGGACATGGTTAGTGAAGATGGTTACTGCAGAAGTTTTGAATGAACCTGATGAAATGCTTTTTCGATTCTTCACTTTCTTTCTTGTTCACACGAGAGCACAAGTTGCATTTTGCTGAAAGTTTTAATGGAAACCCTTAAGAGAAATGAAAACCAACGTTACAGATTTTAGGACTCAAATTCTATGATAATTTAACTGCTATCTTTGTAAATTCGCATATAAAATTTAATGAAAGTGTATTGGTAATTTGTAGTTTTTTTTCGTGTTACAAATAACCAACGATAATTTCATAGACGCAATAGTATCGAAAATAATTATAATAATTTTGTACACTTAAAAATGGGAAACAGAAATGATAATGATGGTAGAAGCGATCAAACAAAATCTTTTTATGAATATAATGTTTCGATTTTTAGAAAAGATTTTAATAACAGAAAACGCATTATAAAAGTATGATGTTGCTTACCGACAGCATAACCAAGACAGAAAGCGACATCAGCAATGGCGTAGACGCTACCATAAACTGATACGTGACGTAAGTCCACCAGATAACCCATTAGAGGCATCATTGAAGAATCAACCATTCCTGAAACATCAAACAAATCATATCAAAATACCTTCGAAAATATCACAATTTTGCACTGGAGTCTCAATGTTTTTGCTTTCGTCTTTTTTTTTGACTTGTATTTTTCTACTTGGTTTTTAGAATGTAACTTATATGAACAGAAGATTTAAAATAATAGCTTTTCTTTTACCTTTACATTTTTTTTTTCGTATATTGCTGACTGCCTTTAAATGCACACACATATCACGAGGTTACATGTCGACTCAGTTTCAAATACCGATTTCGAATCAATGCTGCTCTGCTGGTAACGAATCCAGAATCGATTCGGCGCCAGTGGCGAATGTTGATATCGCTTTCGAGTTAATGGCTGTGAAAAAAGGCACGAAAGCTAATCTCCCTGTGCTCTGTTCCATCGCCAATCATCTCGACGCAGTCTTGTCTCTGGCATGCCGCAAAGGGGAAAGGGAAGAGAGGTGGTTAGTGAATACACAAACAATCCACATTACTTACCCAGCTGCCATATCCATTGTTAGTTATGAAATATGGTCCTTTATATTCTATTAAGATAATTATTGAAAATGACCGAGCGGAGATAGCTGTGCGAAAGACTCTTTATGCTCGATAATCCGTGTGAGTCAAATTATAATTAAGGGTACATAACTTTCTTCATGCAATGATTACATAAAAGAAAAACTGATGATGATGAAAAATTCTTCATATGTGGCGACAAATTGTTTACTCTTCACAAAAACAAATGGCGTTAAAACTAAAACATCACACTCTACCTCTCTCTCCTCTACTTCTCACTCTTTTATATATATATATATATATGGACACATGTGAGGGAGTGTGCGAGAGGAGAGAGTGTGAGAAAGATAGACGAGAGTGTGAGTGACAAAGAAGGAAGAGAGTCACACATCATGCTTACATTCTTAGAAATGTTTACTGTTATTCATCCCTCTTCAAAATTCATATGGAGTCGCAATTTTGAAAGCATTTCATTATGGGTGAATGCTTGCCAGCGATCTGGACATAGGACCATCAGAGGCTTAAATGGACTAAGCCCGCATAATATCATTTCGTAAAAATCACTTCAGTATCTGTCTATATTTCTGAGATGAGCTTTTATGTACACTATTTACATTATTCGGACTATTGTCCTCATCTTTGTTGCCATATTACATCCAAGTTCTCCACTGCCTTAACTAGGTATTGAACTCACACTCTTTGGGTCCTGTCATTGGATCTAATCCAAAGAGTGTGAGTTCAATACCTGGTTAAGGCAGTGGAGAACCTGGAGAGTGGAATTAACAGAAGATAACTGATAACTGACATCCATTAGACATGGCACGTGGAACGAGAACAGTCTACCCCAGTGAACGAAATAAAGGGTTCAGTTCGACATTCCAACCACTCGAAGAAAGCCGGAGCGTACAACTGCCGAAACGTTGTGATAAATATAGCAACCAAGATGAACACGATAGTCCGAACAATGTAAATAGTGTAACAATCACTTGTAGACATTTTCTCAATTCACTGTTGTTGTTGAAACAAAGATGTCACTACACTATCGTATATATTTCAAGTACAAAATTTAATTCGACAAGAGAAAATAGTGCCAGACATTTATTTAAAACAAGGTAGACACCGAGAATCCAGAAGCATTACTTACCAATTCCAAATCCTACCGCGAAATTTGGTACAATTAGATGTCCTATATTCTTGGCGAATGGTATCTGAAAAGAAATGATGAACATTGTTGAAAAAAGATCTTAACATTGTATTCAATGGATTTCTACGTAACATTTAGACGGTGTGATTGGAAAATTGTTTGGGTGGCTGGAATATTTCTTTATACTAATCCCAAATAAATACTTATACTAAATAAACAAGGTGGGTTTCAAAACTGTTAATTAAAATATAAAGTATGAAAAAATATCTGATAAAACGAATATCTGAAATAAGCATGACTCCGGAGTATTTTGTCTTAAAAAAATCTCAACCAGTCTGAAATTCAAGTGTACTTTCAGTCAGTTCAGTTATATGCCATGCGTGATACACGCGTAGGCGATCATGTACCTTTCGATACATGACTGACGTGGAAGATTTTTTATTAATTTAACTGTGCCGTCATTTTGACAGGCATAAATAAATATATCAAATTATTATTATCAGTCAGCCCTCTCATCTCAGTGAACATATTCGAACAGTCAACTATGAGGGTCGGCTTGAGAAGTTTATAAGGCTGACCAAGATATAAATGTAAATAGACACACAAGCTTGTGGACTAAAAATACATGCAAATGTACCAGAATACAACAGCAGGTATACCAACTGTTTGTATTCTGGTTTGCATGATAACTACAATAGCCAGCTTTGTTTTAATATCCTAAAATAACTAATATTTAGCTTTACTCCTCCCTATTGAGCGCTTTTTACGGACAGAGGAATTATACCCAATTTGTTCTATCTTGCCTGTATATATATATATATATATATATATATATATATATATATATATATATATATATATATATATATGTCTGATTGAATAAATTACAGACATTATGACTGCTAATTTTTAATAAAATCCGTTTATAATCACGAATAACCATCCGTGTATTGATTTTAAAGGATGAGAGAAATGTGCTATAGCTGTTTAAATTTCTTTTATTTTCAGTTCCCAATTACTTTCGATCTTCTCTCAAGAGCATCTTCAGTGGTGCAAGTGGTACAAAACTATATGTTGTTCATTAGTATAAATATTTATATGCATCCCTGAAGATGATCTTGAGAGAAGATCAAATATGCTGCCTAAATAGACACACACACGCACACACACACACACACACACACACACACACACACACACACATATATATATATATATACCCCCAAAATGACGCCAGAGCTTGATGTTAGTCATATGGAAGTAGAGGGTGAACCTTTCTGTCAAGAGCCATTATATATATATATATATATATATATATATATATATATATATATATATATATATATATATTTGGGGAGAACGATATATATTTTTATATATCAAGAACAGTATTGGAGAAATTGTATGGCAAGATAGAAAAAGTCAACCCGTGACGCGCCCCGTCCCCCAGGATTTCATCTGACAAAATTTGCTATGTTGGTAGAGCTACACATGCGCACGGTCGAGAGGTGATGGGAATTAACATTTTTTTTTTGTTATATCAGCCTAACTCAAACTAGACTGACCGCAACTTCGATATAGGGGGTGCTACTCTGGTCACTGAGGCGTGGGTATCTGGAGAGTACGTTGGTCGAAGGATCATCTGTAGTGGATTTGCACCCTGGCTCTTACATCATTCCACTATTCCTAGCCTATCTTCTGGTATCATAGTGTGGAATACCTGCTTAAAAAAGTGATGAAAGTTAGATTCAAGTTCATAGGTAAATTTAAAATAGAACCTACTATAGAATTTACCTATGAACTTGAATGTAATAACTCTTTACCTTTTTTAGACATACTACTTATTAAAAATAAAAATAAGAATAAATTAGAATTCAAAGTATATCGTAAACCCACATGTAAAAATGACTATTTACATTTTTACTCTCACCATGATACTAACACTAAGAGGGGTATTATTATTGGATTCTACTTAAGGGCTCTTCGCATCTGTTCAGCAAAATATTTAGATGATGAATTCAGATATATTGAGGATGCCTTTTCAAATCTTTCGTATCCGAGACAATTATTACTGAGAGCTAAAAAATAAAGCGTTGAAAATTCACTCATCAGCGCAAAATGACACCTTGAAGGACACTACAACTACATCAGTGAAAGGTACACTTTCAGCTGCCTCTGATAATAATTCTTTTGGTCGCATCTTTCTACCAAATAACCATTTGACCGAACGTATCTCAATAATATATATATATATATATATATATATATATATATATATATTAATGGGGTGGTTTTGGGCACCAATTTTTCATTTATATAATTTTGGTTAAGGAGCAAGTAAAATTTTTCTTTAACTTGTTTTTCTGTATTTTGGACCATTTTCATGGCTTCTGATACACATTTAAATATAAATTGTCCATTGTCTGAGCACTTTCATCTTTCATAAGCCATTATCAAAGAGTTTTTTTTTGTTATGTCAGTTTTCAAATATTGTGTATTTATCGCAAACTGCAAAATCCGGCTAAAAACACGAGAAGAATTAAGCATAGAAAAACAATATAACAGAGATGTTATCAATTTTATGATCAAAAAATATATATTTCATAAAAAACGACATCATAACACGAGCTGTCGTCTGAAAATGCGACATTTGTAAATATACAATACTCCCCCGCCCAAAAAAAAAAACAAAACGGTTCATAATGGCTTATTAAAGCTGCAAGCGCTCAGATATTGAACAATGTATATTGGAATAAACGAGAAAAATGTCCCGAAATATAAACAAAATAGAATAATCCTCAATAGATTATTCCTTAATAATCCTTAACAAAATAAATAGAATAATCTTTAATGATCCGTATTTCAAATAGTTTATTAAATGTTTGAAATAGGGAAAAAAACTTTGACATTGGGGCGTAAATATTTGGAAGAAAGACAAGATAACGCCTGAAGAGGTGAAGTGTTTCATATTTTACTACAACTGCAACAAAGACTAAGAAACAGGCATGGGGAACTCTGCAGAGAAAATGGACAACGTAGAAAAGGAAAAAAACTAGAGATGCAAATACAGGACTTGAAGGGATTTTCACATTGTTTAAATTGCTTCATTTTTTATGGATGTGTCATAAGTGTCGTACTGAAGAGAAAGACGAGGACACTGATTCAGGCAACGACATAACTTAGCTGCGGCCATAAGCGTTGATTGTAGGAAAAAGAAAGTTGCTGTATTCTTACGTAAATTGTACATTTTCCTGCTATATGTTTTTGACCAGAGTGTAATGTTGACTCACCGCTATCATAAGGAATCCAATCATTAACATTCCCAGCATTGCACTAAGCCATCTGTAAAAAGAGAAGAAAAATAGTTACTGCCAGTCAATTGATTTAGTTGATTGAGTTTGGAAAAATATTTAAGAATGTTAATAGACAGAAGAGGCAAGAAGTGATGTTAGGAACAAATTCAGTCATAATCAGCGCACCAATATGATAAGTTGTAACGTTTATGATGGGTGGTCTGAAGAAATTGCAACCAACTTTTGTTTTCAAACAGGAAATTTCAAATGTAGAGTTTTAGGTTGGTAGTAGGAGGAAACTAGAACTGATACTGTGATCCATCAGTGCGTGTAAGTTTGACAATTAGATGAATATGGATCTGAATTATTTTCTCTATAATGTTCAATTATTGATTTACATATATATATATATATATATATATATATATATATATATATGAAGATCATACACAAGCTGCTGAGAAAACAGAAGCAGCAGCTCCAACAAAACCTTCATCAAATGATGACACAAGGGCTTGGTTGTGTTTTAATACAATCATTTTAAGTACTAAGTTAGGGTGGGTCAGTAATATCTCCATAGTATCCCTATACTGTGTTGATTCACATTCATCTTAATATAAGAACACCAGATCCAATGTAGATGCAACATTGTCTCGATACGCGTGAGCGCGTACGTGTGTGTGTGTGTGTGTGTGTGTGTGCGTGTGTATTAAGCAGGTTTTGCAAAATTCAACAGATGTCAGTTTGTTTAATTTATTTTTCCAATTTTTGAATAAGTTATACATCAAAATCGAGGATACGCTGTCCAAAGTTCATGTTTTTATTTCAATCAGTTCTGTGTCTCAATCATTCTCAACATTCGGATATTGTCAGCATAATAGCCAAAATTTTGTTGGGTTCATTCTGGTATTTTTTTGAATGCTTACAGTTTAAATATACGGGTATTGTATACGTGACGTCATATGCAACATAGTTTCACAGGCTTGTCAGCACCGGCAAAGAATCTATCAAAAATTTTATACACATATTTTATATTTAATACAGACATTAAAATACTGTCATATGCATTTTACTATGATATTTTATTTAATGTGGGATGTCTCTTTTATATAATAATAGTTTTGTTTCTTCCTTCGTAGTGTATGCTATATATTGATACTATTTATATATGGCTTATATTGATGTAATTTGGTTTGTGATATGATGATAGATATATGTGTATAAATTACACTTTTCGATAAGTGACAAGTTAATCTATGAGAAAATGTGGCGTGTGACTAATGTAATATTGTTTTTTTTTTATTATTGACATTGGATATTCATAAACGGCATTGTTTTTACATAGTGGGATTCCTCGGATTGAGGAATCAGAGAGCAAAATTCCAGTCGAATCCATTACATTCACTTACATGCTAATAACCTTGGAAAATGTATGAATCCTCGTCTCCCCCCCAGCTATGGGTAAATAGCTTTGGATGGCAACTGCTCTACCGCAGAAAGAAATGGAAACTTACTGCGGGAAAAAAATTGCCTCGGCAGTCATGTATCGAAAGATACATGATCGTCTAAGCGTGTATCACGCATGACACATAACTGACTGAATACCTTAAAAAAATAAAAGGTATAAAGAAGAAATTATTTTAACTTGATTAATCAAGGTTTTTTTTTCCGAACTTCTATTTTATATCTGTGAGAATATTCACTATTGTAATTGGGAAGATACGAGTTTGCGTTTTGTATTTTTTTATACTGTGAAATAGTAAAACTATGACTTATATTAAAAAACCAAAGAAAAGGATGCTATTATTAACGTCAAGTTCATAAGTGTAGGATGAAGTTACCGAAGGTTTCTTTTTCTTTAAATTTCGTCTAGAGTTTACGTTAGTATGAATGTCTGATATATCGAGCATGTTTAGAATAATGGATTGCGGCTCGGATTAAGGAATCGGAGAGCCGAGTTCGAATTCCAGTCGAATCCATTACATTCACTTACGTGCTAATACCCTTTGGAAAGGTATGAATCCTCTTCTTCTCCTCCAAGCTATGGGTAAATAGCAGAACAGACTGGCTTCTATAGCCTTGGATGGCAACGCGTCTAGGTGAAGGAAAAATTAATTCAAACCAGCCTGTAGAGTATTAGGCTCTGTCAGGCTATCTTGCGCAAGACACACTGTGGCAGCTCGTGATATCGAACTGCGCAAAATTATTAAGGATTCATTTTCTACATAATACATATTGGCATTGGATAAAGTAAGACCGAGGACGTCAGTCTGTGTATAAATGTCACTATAATGATATAAAAATATACCAAGATGGAGCCAATAGAATTTGGCCTATCATAGTAACATTCAAGTCTTTATAATGATCGAGACGGTTAAAATTACTCGAGCAAAAAAAAAAAGATGTAAACTTGGATAATTTATGCAGAGGTATGAAATACCTACCCTGTTGTAGTCAGATGCCAGTGTATTATTTCAATTTCAGTCCAAATGATCTTCAACTGATATAAAAAAAGATCGACTTCAAGATTAGGATAGATACTGCACATCTGCTTGCACCTGATGATTAGTGGTAATCATATGGTAGCCCCGAAAACACGCACGAACACAGGGTTATCATCACCTGATGAGGGTTTTGTCGGAGCGGGCGCTGTTGTTGCACCGGTTAATGTATATATTATTATATTTGTGTTATAGAGGGTGCGTGTATTTATGTATTCATGAGTAAATAATTATTTCATACACAAGTATATATTTACAAGATTAAAATAAAACATACATAAAACTTACATAAACATACATAAAACATACATAAGTGATAAAAATTAAAGATACGTAAATATGGATGTAGTTCCATTTGCTTGAATATCAATGTGACTGCAGGGGTCATGGCGTGGGTATATCTATCTAGCCAGGTTTCAAAGTGTTTATTAAGTGTGGCTGCAGTGAATTTAGTAAGATATGCAACATGCCATACATGCTAAATGGGGCTTAAATCTGATTGTAGTAGTTTGATTGATTTGATTTTTACAGCTTAATTTGTGGGTTATTTAAAGCCTAAAACTTACTGTAAACTTATTGATTGTAAGAATAATTCTTTTATTTGCGGGTGAATATTGCATTAACAAATTTTTGGAGATAATGATTTTTTTCAGTTACATGTTATACTATTTAACCTATAGCTTGGGAGGAAGTGATGAATTCATACATTTTTCAAGGTATTTGGCATAAATGAATGCAATGAACTCTACTGGAATTCGAACTCGGCTCTCCGATTTCTCATTCTGAGCCACTATCCATTATATCACTCACACATCATTGGTGAGACAATGGATTGCCTGGAAGTCAGTCAAGTATTTTGAAAATTATACATTTTGTAGCTGATTCATGTTGTTGGAACAAGTCTTCGCTACCGACAAACATGACAAGCGTGAAGGGGTACAAATATTCTGCAATAAGATATGTGTATATCATAGCTGTCAAAATAGATTCCAGTTTCGCAAGAGGTTTCTGCGAATTCCAAAAGAACACACCTCATACCATTACAGAACCACCACCTGCTTGTACAACATCTTTCTGATGCCACCTCAGCGCATGAACGTCTGCAACAATGGTATTACAAACTTGTACGCTCTACTGCGCGTTGACTGATATGTTGAGCGGTACCAGTGTTGAAGTAGATGTCATTTCATGCGTGGGGAGGGGGTAGCATCTTTGTTAGTCGTCAGGGGGCATTGCTTCCCCTGTGGGCACCAAGAGTTCTCATTTGCTACTGATGCCTGTCCGGAATTCACATACACCTGGTGTAATTTTTGCTACTTTCCAAGAAAATCCCTGAGGAGTTGTCACCTCGCAAATACTTCTTTCTTAATCCAATAATCATTTCTGTGCTAAATCCGGTTCACATCCTATGGTTGTCAGCTACACCGTCACAGCTACAATACTTCTTTTATGTCACACACAGGTCATGCAGCTTAGAAATTTCTGTAAGTGTACTGTTGTCTGTTTTCGCACTTCATTTTCTGCACTAGGATGTATGCATGCGTATTTTATGTGTGTATACCTTTACACCCAGAGATCCTCCCTCATGCATATATATATATATATATATATATATATATATATATATATATATATATATATATATATATATATATATAACACAGAGGTGTCAGACTATTAGAAAACTTTCAAAGTTGTACTTATTTAAATAACTGATTTATAACACTAACCATCTTCCCAACTAAGAAGGATAACCTCAAATTTCGATATTCAGAAAATTTTGTTCTATTGAGCAGGAGAGAAGTAAGTTACTTCGAGAATCAATTTTATTTATTTTCATTTATAGTCATATAATAGATCATAGAGGAGGGGGAGGAGAAAAATAGTCCTACCAGGTAAACTTGCTGTACAATGATTCCGAGGGGCCGCGGAAAAATTCAAAAAAAAAAAATTTGCTTCGTTATTTAATCTGATTTTGAATAGTGGATTCGGACGAGAATTTTTAAGCACACTTCGTACAATAATTAGTACCTTTTCAATTACTTGAGCATTTGTTTATTCTTCTCATCTCCACTCGGACGGACGGACAGACGGACTCTGATTTTGTTGTCCAGTTCCTCGATTTTCAAGATAATTACATTTTAACTTTATTCCTTTGAATGAGCGTTCGAACCGAAAGCAACTTTTTATCGAGAAGGTAGATTTATTAAAACTTTTCAACAGTTTCGTTACGTTGTAATGTTTTTTTTTCTTTTTCGCTCAATGTTTGCAAAGAGTGAAAAAGAAAAAATGTAATTGCTAGAAAGCTGTTCACGGTTTCATTTGAGACAACTTTGCCAGTGCTATCTACAAATTACAACACTTGGGTTGTGTACAGTCAACCACGCGTGAAAAGCCGCTCGGCAACCATGTTTGCCTATGGTTGGACATACACGTGGAAGGACTGAGGAGAAAGCAGCAGTGCTGAAAAGCTTGAAAGAAAGGAGAAAAGATGTAAGTTGTAAAAAAGAAGATGGACTTTTAATGAAAGCGAAGAGATAAAAAGAAAAGTGAAATAGAAGAGAAAAGATGAGCCAAAGAAAGAAAAGAAAAACTACAATAAAAGAAAAAAAAGAAACAAACAAAAAAGAAATTTATTCAAAGAAAGGAGGCTAAAGAATAAAACGAAAATAATGAGAAAAAACAAAGACAATAGAATATATATATATATATATATATATATATATATATATATATATATATATATATATATATATATATATATATATATATTTATTGGTTGGATTGATGTGAGTTTAGACTTGGTTTACGCTTTTGCGATCGTCAGACAATGACGATCGCAAAAGCGTGAATCCAACAAAATATGTTAGCTCTATCTTTGATATTGAGCGCTTTCTAATAATTACCGTGAATGTAATATATAAATAAATATATTACATATATATATATATATATATATATATATATATATATATATATATATATAATTATTTTTATAAAAAAATTTATAACATAAATATGTTATAAAATTATATCTGCTCTACTTTGTATTGAGCACACTTTTAAGAATAGTAATTGTTGGTTATTGGAATTCATTCCGTTTACACCAATTATATACTTGTATATATATATATATATATATATATATATACACACAATTTTCATATATATATATATATATATATATATATATATATATATAGATATATATATAGATATATATAGATAATATTAGTGGGAAAATATACATAAATAAATATATTATTATATATATATATATATATATATATATATATATATATGTAAGCAAATATATGGATATAAATCCGACAGTATGAAAGAAAAATACAGAAAAAAACAAAATTCTGAATATGCATTATTAATGTTAAAATAAAGTCGACGTCGGACGTTTTTGACTAATTCAAACAGATAACTGAAATTTCAGTTATCTGTTTGAATTAGTTGGGCTCTTATGTCCATCGTCTTTTGTGTTAAATTGTTATAAGTTATAATGTTAATTATGTTTAAATGAAAATGTCCATGAAGATGGTCTTAAATAGACCGAAACGTCCGACGTCGACTTTATTTTAACATTAATAATGCATATTCAGAATTTTGTTTTTTCTGTATTTTTCTTTCATATATATATATATATATGACCAATGAAAATGTATTGTATACATGTGTGTGTAAATTTCAGTACAATAATGAAAATATATGTCCACGTATTTCATATTGTGTTGAATACTCCCTCTTTATTTGAACAGTTATGTAGTTATACACACAACAGAGTCCATACATAAACCTACGTAACATTTGCAGACATATACCATATAATAATTCTCGCATGTCTTTATAGGTAACGTTTACACACACTTACGCAATTATATGATTGCGTGTGCGTCATTACACATGCATGTACAAGCTTTTAAATGAATTACATTGCTCTTTGAGGAGACTTTTTATAAATCATTTCTTATATTGGCCATATGTCGGCTCCCACCCCAGACTGACACCATATTCTGTATTCGATGTCAATAATGAATTCTTCACATGTTCGCACAGGTTTTCATTTCAGTGACAGGTCTATACCCTTTGGGGCATGCATACCGACAGACAAGTATAATATTTTGTCTAACAATGGCATTTGAGGACGGCAAACACGGAAGGCGGTTCCAGTCAGTTTTTGATGGAATTTCGTTTCGGGCCATTTATATGCTGCTTCGTGCACAGGTGATGGAGGTAGAAGCCATATTTTAAAAAGTGGACAGGGGCAAAACGATTACTTCTTGCCATCGGTTACCACGAAAGAGTCGATATTGTACGCGATCAGATTTGATTGGTAGAGGTTGATAACCCGAGAGAGAGAGAGAGAGAGAGAGAGAGAGAGAGAGAGAGAGAAATGCGAGTTCTTGCTGTGCTTCTTGATGCTTTTATAATTTAGAAATTATACCAAAATGTAATAACTTTCGAATCTTTCACAAGCAATTGCCAGTGACCAAGTCATTCACTGATATAGCCATTTATCAAATGTTTTATAATGAAATAAATAACAATCATAACGTCGTAATTGTGGTTTAAATGCTGAAGAGATATTCTTAAGAAGGTTTTTAAATTAAAAATTCATGTTTAAACCATTATTCATATTATATCAATAGTTTCTAGACGTTTCTATAGTTAGCCTTCTTCTATGTACAGTGATTCTTCAGGACGTGGCCGATCATGGCTTGCCACAATTTCCTCTTTGTTGCACTTAGTAAATATGCCTTTGCTTTCTCTCCAAATCCATGTTCTACCAAACTTATTAAGTAGGTTATGTGCTGTTTTCCTGTCGCCTTTGTGCTCAGTATGCCTTGTGAGTGTCAAATTTTCTAAGCCCACTTCTCTCACTATGTACCCTGGAAATTTCAATTGTCTCTTTCTGATTTTAAATGTAAGTGTTCTTTTTGTTTCTATTTTCTTTAAAACTTTATCATTGCTCACATGTTCAGTCTATTGTATTCTCAACATCCTTCTGTATTACCAAATTTATGTTGCCTCTAATCTGTGATGAGATTGTCATATAGCATAAGGGCCGATATTACATAACAATTCATTACGTTTTTCTTTGTTTCTAACATAAATTTTCCCGTTGACTACTTTTAGGAGACATCTTTCGCTATCCCAACACGCATTCAGATTTCGAATTCGCATTTTCCGTCCTCTGTTAAAACATTTTCTACATATTTTAATGTTTAGATTTGATGGATTTTGGTATTTCCAATTTGTAATTCGCATATTAGGACAACCATTGACGGACAACCATTGATCTACAATTAGTGCTGAGTATAAATGCTAAGCTTGAAAATTAAATCGGTAGATATGTTGTCTATCCTTCTGGGAATGTATGCTTCAACCAGAATCGATCGATGTCTGCTTCTTTCAGAGTAATTCAAGGGACGAATTGGCGTTTAATCCAATTTAATTTTTATTCAGGTGTTAATTGCTATTCACGTATGTTTTTTTCTTTTTCATTAGATATTTTTTTCTCTATTCTTACAACTAGCGGTATTAGTTTGAGATGGTAAAGTATCACTTGTGATGTTCTGTTTACAGAAGTAATAAAGGAAAGCGAGAATAATAACCATTAATTTTAAGAAGACAGTGAATGGTCATTAACAAAAGGGACAACCTATAATGCAAGCTACGAACTGGAGACGTCAAAATCATGCAAGTACAGAAGTTTATCTCTCTGGGGGAAAAGACAATGGAAAATGTAACCTAAAAATTGGAAAGATGTCTTCCAAAAATAAAGTTTTAAGAAATATTAAAAATTCGTTGGAAACAAAGAAAAAAGATTGCTGAACTAATATCAATTCGCCTATATGGCAGTGAACACTGGACGATTTCCTTACGGATGAAGAGGATACTCGAGACAACAGATGTAGTTCTATAAAACGATGCTAAGAATACGATGAACTGGACACGGGAGCAAGGAATAGGTGGGAAGAAAAGCGACACTTGTCTTTAGGATCAGAAACAGAGTTGAAATTTCTAGTAAATATAATGAGGAAAAAAGTGCTAAGCTGATTTTGTTTAGCGGTACATCAAAACCTCTATGGGTTATTTAAGACGAAATCTAAATTGAACACAATTTTATGGCTTCGACTAAATATATTTTGAACACAGTTCAACTAGAGATAAAATGTATTGCAAGCCATTTTGCTTTAAAAACGTATTGTTGGTCATTTTACTATAAGTATGTATTGTTGGTCAAGTTTTTATATAAGAATGTATTGCTGGTATTTTTACTATAAAAATATTTTTATACTTTCATAATGTTTTAGTTTTATTTAGTGGGAGTTACTATTTGCCCATGGCTGGAACCCTAACAGGTGCTAACACCCCAAATCGGAGTGGACCTGGGAACAGCAGCATTTAAGAGGTGGTTCCACGTTCCTCAAAACTTCCATTCTCCGGATCAGAGGCCTTGCTGCCAGATGTAGTTTATCGTCATACCCAGGATTAGAAGTGTTAGGAAAATTTGCTATCCACAGTACATAGCAAAGGCAAGAAGTGCAGATGGAAACAGCGATTAATGTATGAAACGAATATGTGTAAATGAGTGGCAAAACAGACTGGGAAGGATAGCAAGTAGAGAGACATTACTTAGACTTAAGAAAAGGAGATAGAAAGAGATGTGGAGAGTATTTACCCTATTTATATTATTCAGACTGTTGTTCGCATCTTTGTTGTCATATTCACAGCGTTTCGACCGTTGTACGCTCCTTCCTTCTTTAGGTGACTGGAATTTAGAACCGAACAAATTATTTCGTCCACCAGGGTAGACTGTTCCAGTTCCACGTACCATGCCTCTTCCAAATATCCCAGTTTCAGTTATCGCCTTTTAGTAACTCAAATCGCCAAGTTAGTATTCACCTCTGCTGTGGCTCCGTATTGAACTCACAACTCTTTGGTGCAAGTCATTGGAATACAGAATTAACCAAGGCTTTTATCCACTGGAATATGTGAGTTGTGACTTTAATACGTGACCACAGCAGACATGAGCAAAAACTTAGAGTGTTGAGTTACAAAAACTTAAAGAGTTGAGTTACAAAAGGGAAATAACTGAAATGGAGATATCCGGAAGAGGTATGGCACGTGGAACTAGAACTATCTACCCAGGTGGACGAAATAAAGGGTTCGGTTCGAAATTTCAGTCACCTGAAGAAGGCATACAAAACCCAAACCCTTGTAAATGTGACAACAAAGATGAGGACAACAGTTCGAACAATGTAAATAGTTACAATACCTCATCTCAGAAATATAGACAGATGTGGAGAGCCATAATCACCCACGCTCTGAAGGGACACAACACTTAAAAGAATAGATGAAATAAAATCCCCTTAAATATTTTATGACGCCAGGAATAAGAAAGAAATATCCTTTTCAACCCCCCCCCCAAAAAAAAAAAACTGTGATAATAAACAAAAAGCCTCTCCTGTGGCTCGTATTTTTCTTTTCTCTTTTCATGTTTTATTCGGTTTTATCGTAACACTCAGGTTTTTTTTTCTTTATTTTTACATATTCCAACTTAACATGGCTAAGAATTAACTTCCAATCAGATTTGAACTCGTATTCCTTATCATTGGGATCTAATCTGACAGATAGTGTTATACCGATTAGTCCTCGGAGGCCTATCAGCGGGTAAAATTCAATATTAATTACTGAACAATGACATTATCATTTTTAACGCACTTCTCTAGTAAAACCAAAGAAATGGTGAAACGAGTTTAAATTCCCACATTGTCTGTCCTTTTATACTAATGCTTATGAGAAAAGTGTTGAATCGTACAGTAGAATGAGCTCTCCATGGCGGATAACAGCTATGCTAGGAAAAGGAATACTCTGAATTCAACGCCGTAAAGAAGGCAGCTGAAAACCACCCCAGTATCTTTCTTAAAAAGTCACAGTGATACGCGAATAAGAGAAAAGAATCTGTGGAGAACCATGATTGAGTTACGCCCCGAAGAGACAGGACAATAATAAAATGTAAAATCATTTCCAGTTTCTTAAGTCATTAGGATTCTTTAAAATTAAAATATAATCTACTTGAGATAAATCATTTCAAGCAGTTGGCAAATTATTTCCTCAAATAACTCTTGTAGTTGGCTTCGATGTCAAATGTTACGATCTTTTCTGTTAATTCACTCCAAATAATATAAAGTTACTCATCGCAAATATTAATTCACCCCAAGAAATTATAAATCTTAAATCAAAATTTGTTTTATTTTATTAAATTTTTGGTATCTTGAAATTATAAATTTTAAATCAAAATTTGTTTTATTTTATTAAATTTTTGGTATCTTGAAATAATAAATTTTAAATCAAAATTTGTTTAGCTTGCCTCGCAACAATTCCAATTCTCAGAATATAAAAATTATCAAAGAACAGGGACTTATTTACATTTTGTAAGTGTAGATGATATTCCAGGTACTTACAAGGAATTTTTACAATTTAAAAATAAAAAAAAAACTGTTTTTGTTTTGTTTATCGTGATGAGCGCAAATGTAAACCCCATACTTAGAAATAGCGCACTCGAGTCGCCCACATTTGGGGCGGCCAAAAAGGTCCACCCAACCGGATTGCAATGAAAGTGCCTCCCTCTGGGACAATTTGGTGTGAATTGTAGTAAATATGACTTCTTTTTATTTTTGGGTGAATTAATATTTTCAGATGAATTAACACAAAAGATCTAAATGTTAACGCAAAGAATGAGCAGAGTTTGATTAATATCAGACTAAGGTTAACCCATCTCAGTCTTTGCAAATAGGTGTAGTTAAGAAGCACACTTCATGGATTGATGGTGTTGCCAATTTGCATTCAGCAGTTGTCAATGGTTGTTTATTTTACGGTCGGAAAAATAATCAGAAATTATCATCTTATGACAAATTTTTAATTTAAATCACTTGATTTGCGTGTGTGTTAAAAGACTGCTGATTTATATAATATTGCATAAGCCATTATTTTTTTTAAAAATGCAATATACTTTTAGGAGATGGCTAATTATGGTTCTCCGCCGTTTCCTTTTCTTTATTATCTGTGAATTGACAAGAATCTTCTGAAAATAAAGTTGTCTTCAATTGCCTTGGCCACGATTTTGAATTCAGTGTTTCCATTCTCTTAGACTGCTCGCCACCCAAAGCCCAATATGTTTTGCTATTTAATCCTTAGATGAGAGGGGAAGAGATGAGTTCATGCCTTTCATAAGGGAATTAGTACGAAAGTGAATGTAAAAGGTTAGCCCGAAATTTGAACTGTTAGTCGATTTCACTTTCTGTATTTATATCCATTACACTGCCTACATATTCTTAAAATTTGTGTGTCATCCATTAACACAAAACAGTTCGTTAGTTTAGTGAGTTTGGTTCTCACTTGGTGACCTGATTGTGGCTTTGTATCAGACTAATTTGGTTTGCCTTGTGGACAAGACAAGTACGAATTTACCTTTGGCAATTGTACTTGATTTTTAGATGCTCACAGGTAAAAATAAGATTTCAAATTCCGATTTTAAGGCAGACAAATCTTCTACAAATGGAAACTTAAAGAAACACAATGTTTCTAATCCTATTTTACTTCTAATCGACCTTGTGTTGTACTAAATAAAGCTTAGTATATATTAATTCAGTAAAACTGTCCGACACTAAAACTATAAACAAACTGGTAATATTTTTACTAAACAGTACTGAAAGCGGTGAATAACTCCCACGGATTACGTCTCCATAAACGTTGAACGGTTATAATGGCACAAGTGCAAAATAGGAAAATTTATAAAAAAGAAAAAAATAGATTTAATTCAAGACAAATTTTTTTTTGCTAATAGTGTATATTTCAATAAACTTATTTTTTCACTTGTGCCATTATTATCTAAATTCCTCCATAAATAGGTAATTACCGTATTTGATGGCGTCAAGAACGCATTTTTTTCTTAAATATGTCTGGAACATTTGCCTACAAAATGCCTAGCCTTCTCATGGCAATTTTTTAGGCTAATTTTAGGAAGGAAAACCTGCGTCTTCGACGTCGACAAATACAGTTAAATGTTGCGCCTTTTGATGAGAGATGAAATCTTTGGTAGATTTGTAAGAAAGTTTGTAATTTAGGTTTATTCATCGTTTTTTTTTTATAGAAAAAATACTGGTCTAGAAACGCTGTTAATTTTTGCAGATTCGTGTGAAAATTTTCTTAAATTTGTCTTTCAATTAGATGTTTCCCCCAAAAGAAATGATGAATTCAAATTTAACCCATGATGAACAATAAATGAAAATAATTACATTTTCTATTCAGTGTAAATCAATTCAAACGAACCAAATGAATATATGAATTATTTACATTTGGTCTAATGTTCTCATCTTAGTTTTTTATGACAATATTTCGGTCGTCATGCACTCTTACCTTCATCAGGTGCTTGCTGATCCCTGTAATCTTTAGGGAATTTAGAACTGAACTTTTTATTTAATCTACGGGTTTTTTTATTCCACTGATCATGTCTAGGGATATTTCGTGTAGTTCTTATTTATTACTACTGGCTTATTTCTTGTTCCGTTTCCACTTAGTCTAGGTCTGTCCTGCCTAGTCCAGAGATTGAAATCAAAATACTATGAGACGAAATCCATATCGATTGTTTATACAAAAGAACCATTTAGAAACCATCGTTATACAAAACGAAACATTTAGCATAATAGGCTCGAAAAACATTCCCAAGTAAATTCAATAATCCTCACTGAGTGTCTAAGACTTGACTTTGAGGCCAGCCCCAAAAGTAACCATACTTGTGTTTGATACTGAGTCACCAACCTTGCAATTTTCAGACCAATGTTGCAACTACTGAGTTATAATTTCAGAATGGGCAAATATAACAAGAACAAAATCAAATCTCAAAGAAATGTTTTGTTTTCTGTGCTCACACGTCACAGTGTTTGCCTGTCGTGTCGCGTCCGCCAAAAAAAATGCTATTAGGCACTTCTTGTGTCCTCTGGCGGCGGTAGACGGAATGAAGGGTTCATAATTCAATCTGCTCTTGTCAATTATTTCAGTTGGTTCTAGAGTCCCAGCCTTAGCAACCAGTGTAATGGGACAATCCTGCAACGGAGTTCTACTTATGAATATTTATAACCACTTGTGCGCATTGATTGGAAAGACTTTAATCATTGCCTTTCTAGCATTTCACTACCGAAATCTAATAAAAATACATCGGTGATCAATCTACAAAACCCTTGCAACACACCTCAGCTCCACTGGTATCAGTGTTTATGGAAAGGGAGCTGTCTTTCGCATTTTAGCTTGTCATTTTTGGGTCGTCTACAAAAAAAAAAAAAATAAATAAATAAATGGTTGGAAAATGTCTCCGTAAAAGCCGCCACTCCTACGCTTTCAAAATCTTTCGTTATTGTCTTCCCTCTTTCGATCTATGTAGTGCTAAATGTAAGAAGTGGTTAGTGGATGCAACAAGAGTTGTGAATGATAAATGAAAATAGATAATTTTCGTCAGATCCAGTCAGTAGAGATTAGCACGTTACCCGACCATTTTCCAAGTCGTTAGCGCTAATACTCATCCCTACACATATTTTAAATGAAAATTGAACGCGGAGGGCATTTTAAAATAAGCAATTTTATTCAGCAAATACTCAATAATAGGATACTGGAAAGTTAGTAATTGTCTTATAACATGACAGTTCCATAGTTTTTTTAACCTTTTCTTCTAAATGGTAGATGAGAATAGTAGTAAGAGGAAAGTATCATTTAAATTAGTTAAATTTTTATCAAACATAACGTCGAAAAACGTCTTAAAAATGTCAGTCGATGAAAAACTTCAAAATAAAATTAGCGAAAAATGGCTACCGACATGTTGGGATCGAGTGAAGCGGATTGGTTAATTTTACAGATAGTTGTTTTTGTTAATGCTTGTGTATTCCGGAAGGAACGCTAGTTCTCATTACAAGGAAAATATATTGAAGTTTAGAAAAAAATTTCGCGTTGGTTTTCTGAATGTGCTAATCTTATTTAGAAAAAAATATTTCATTTGACAGGTTAGGAAGGCTTATTTTGAACCTGTGACATTTGGAGTTTGACAATTAGATGATATCTCAGTTGCTTCCATAAGAAAAAAAAAGTAACATGACCCTCATTAATGAAGGGTTTGATCGCTTTATGCAATCTAACGTCACTCACACCAAATGTCATGTGACGTTTTGTTTTGTATACATAGCATTTCTCTTATTTTATTAAAAATAAGCCAAGTTTGGAACAAGGCCAAGTTTATGAAACTCTCAGTATAACCCGCAAAAATTGGAAAGCTTAAGTCTGAAAAACTATACAGTGAGGTTTATTATGCAGGACAGACAAGGTGAATATCTTCGCCTCGATCTTTGCCTAAAACCCAACGTTAGATGACAAAGACCAACCCCTCCCCAACTTCCCACGTCTCACTGATCACAATCCCAGTAATATACTCATTTCAGCTGCAGAAATCTCTAGACTTATAAAAAAAGCTTCCCTCTCTTCCCCCCAAATCCACGGGCCTAGACAAAATTCCAGTGGTTAAGAATTACTAACCCAGAGTTATCCCCGGATCCTAGCAAAGTTATTTAACTGCTGCTTGAAGGAGAAATCTTTCCCAAGCATGTGGAAGGTGGCAAGCATATATGCCCGGTCTTCCGATCCTCCCCCCTTCCCAGTATAGACCCATTAGTCTCCTCAGTATCATCAGTAAGCTTTCCTTTTGAGGCCTTAATCAACAAGAAGGTCGTCGAGAACCTGGATAGGAACATGGAGTTCGATCAGCCCGATCCACTGCTGTCGTGCTACCATTACGGACAGAATTAGTGAGGCCCTTAATGACACATATATCGCAAGGACCATAACATTAAATATCTCGAAGGCCTTCGACAAGGTGTGACACAAAGGTTTGCTACACATGCTCTCCAGTTATGGAATCACTGGAAGGGTTTTCTCTTTTATAAAATTCTTCATTCTCTGAAGGTAGTTTTTAACGACACGTCCTTCAAGGCCTTGGCGGTCAACGCAGGCCTCTCCCAGGGGTCACTTATCGGACCTACCCTCTTTCTGATTTACATAAGTGATCTACCTAAGAATATAATCCGATCATTTGTCTATGCTGATAATACGGCGATATACGGGCGCACCTCTAAAAGTCTTGACGATCAGAGATTGGCAGCTGACCTCTCTTCCGATCTAACACTAACTTCCCAGTGGGGAGAAAACTGGCTGGTTAAATTTAATGTCTCTCAGGCCAGATTCAGTCATCGCCGCTCAGACCCCAAACTACCGCCAGTCATGATGAACGGATGTCCCCCACTCGAGAGGATATTGGGGTCTCAAACTCTCACCCGACCTCAAGTGGAATTCCTATATACGATCGCTAAAGATGCAGGTAAAATGATTGGCTCCCTTCTTCTTGTTTTTGTAACGGCATTCACCTGAGGTGGGTTGAGCCGGATCCAATATTGGAGTTTCATGGGAATTTGGAATTCACAAGCGGTCCCCAACCCGCATGTATAGCACATGAGATTTTGATTATAGCGGTGAAGGTTTCGTGCAGGACCATCCACACTTTTTGAAGGGCTGATTACAGAGACCTGGTGCACTACGTGCCACAAGGTCCCCAAACGACTCTCCGCAGGTATTGAATTCAGATTTGTCCTTCTCCTAGACCAGTTGCCATCCAAGGCTATAGAACCCAGTCTGTCCTGCTATTTACCCATAGCTGGAGGGAGAAGAAGAGGATTCACACCTTTCCCAAGGGTATTATCACGTAAGTGAATATAATGGATTCGACTGGAATTCGAACTCGGCTCTCCGATTCTTCAATCCAAGCCGCTATCCATTACTCCACCGTGCCTCCCTGTACCGCTCCAGTAAGTACCTGACTCCTCATGCTGATCTGACAAAAAAATGGAGAACTGTTGCCATATTTGGGTAGGAGCTTTCCAGTCTTGATTGAGTTCAAAAGCGTCTCCGAGTCTTTGTTAGAGAAGAATTATTTTCCACACTCCACACCCCCCTCTTTTACAAGTGGGATTTTACAAGTGGGATTTGGTAAACCTCTCACTGATCTATTGCTACTTCAATGGAAAGTGCTCGGACGAACTGCATCTCCTGGTTTCACCAGGTTTGACCTTCACGGCTTGGACCCTTCATGCCACTTACATAGTAGCAAACCACTCACTCTATATTCCTTCTGCGAGAACAGCTTATTCCCGCGAACAACTACTCTGTGGAACAGACTCCCAAGAGAATGTTTCCCCAATCACTACAATCTTAACCTATTCAACCGTTATCTTCCCCTCCTATCCATACAAACTCCCCCTTATCGTAACTTTCTACATTGAGTGGCCTCCACGGTCAACCTTACTGTAAAAAAAAAAAAAAAAAAAAAAAAAAAAAGTAAAGGTTTTTACAATAAAATTAGTATTAATAGATATGGTAAAATTTTCAGGATATACTTATAATTATGCATTAAACATACCACATGAACTTTAGCTGATGTCTGTTTTTATTCGAAATATTTAAAATAACTTATTTGGTTGTGTGAGATTTTATTATGCAACTTGAGTGTAGTTCATAATATAGTAATTTAAGGGAATCTTGCATCTTTTTTAAGTCAATTATATAAACAACAATTTGGTTACTTTTGCATAGACTTTAATTCATATAACGGTATAGTACTGATGATTATGATTTCAGATACACAAATATTACTATGGGCAGTAAAAATGATAACCTCAAAAGAGAGACAAGAAGTTACTGAGTAATGAGGACCCAACATTGGAAATTGCCAAAAAGCTGACCAGAAATAATTAAGAAATTAAAGACGCTGGAAAAATAAGGAAAAAAAAGTCTTTTAGAAAGAGTTAATAAACAAGACAAATGAATTGACTAGCAAGAAAATATTTGAAGAAGCTGGTGTTGCAAATGCAAACAGAGAGAAAAGATATAGGATATGAAGAACCTTAAGTAAATACAGTCAAACTACCATATTGAGTGAGAGATATTTGGAAGTTGATCGAAGAAGTACATGAAAATAGATTTTCTTTTCTTTCTGACAGTAATTTGGGTGATGAATTTTTGCTAACTGAATTGTAATTTAGTGATTTCTCAACAGTAATTTTTAGTGACTATATTGAACTAACCTAATGGCTGGATTAGAGGTTGTCTCCTTCATGAAAATAATCAACTCACACTACTTAAAATACAACGAGTTGGAGCAATGGCTTTTGTATTATAAACAGTAAAATTATAGTTACTGTCAAATTTGATGATGATTCAAGATAAATTGTTATTGTAAGATTTTGGAAAAGATATATTTTGAATGGCACAAGAAAAGAGGTTTTAAGCTAAATAGAAAAAGCACACAAGACAAAAATCCTTCACATTCTGCAAAGCTAAGGTTTGTTTGTTTATGTGTCATTTAATGACGAAATTTAATTCTTCTTGGGAGCATTAGTAATTTCTTTGACAAATGAATTGCTGGTAATTTTTTTAAAAATATATTGCTGGTCATTTATTTAGTTTTTGTTATAAAAATGTATTGCTGGTAATATTTTTTACTATTACAATATATTGATGATATTTTTACTATGAAAAATATACTTTCATGGTGTTTTGATAAAGTTTGGGCGTTAACTATTTACCCATAGCTGGGACCCTGACAGGTGCTACCACCCTTAGTCAGGTTAGATGTGGAAACAACAGCAGTTAAGAGGTGCTTCCTCGCTCTTCAAAACCCCCAGATCAGAGGGCTTGCTGTCGGGTGTACTTTATCGTCATACCCAGGACGGCAAAGCTAAGTTTTGCTCAGCAAAAAGATTCATGGATTTTCCTCCAGCCTCTCCAGATATTAATTCAAGAGACATATTGTTGTCTACCATTAAAAAAAAGATGTATTTGAGACTGGAAAACAATATTCAAGCAAAGATCTCTTGGAAATAATAAAAATACTGCAAGTAATGTTAATTTGAAACAGTGGAAAAGTTAAAAAAATCTATAGATAAAAGTTCACGGTATGTAAAGGAACCCGTATTAATATTGAAAATACTAAAAGAATGATACATTTAGATATATGGAATAATGTATAAATATACTCTTCTGTGGCTTATCACTTTCGGTTTTATTTATAAATAAAACATTACATTGCATTTAGTTTGTTACATAATAAAATATGATTTCAACAAAACAAGTTATCAATAATTTATCAAGGGAAAATATAAGTCGAGATTTATACAATATATTAATCATATGAGTATATTCTGATACTTATGAACATCAATCGGTGAAAACATTGATACACAAAATCTGACAGCCTAGAATAGATTTCTATTTATGTATGTAATGAGATAAGGTCATTATTGAAATTTATATTTGTGAAGACTACACAAAACTCAAATTTAAGACAAATGTATCTAGCAGAAACTGATTTTTGCCGAGATTCGAACTCCAATAGTATGTGACCACATTTTCTTAAGAATTTAAGAAAATAAAGACGACGCTCGAAATATGCAGGGATTGCGGAACCTTGACATTGTCCAATGGTTAGCAAAGTTGTCACACAGAATCTTACTGCTATAGTGGGTTCGATCCTCTCTGAGTACTCTCTCCACTTATGGACTTCAACTAAGTTTAAAGTGGGATGAGATAGTAATTAAGTTTTGTATAAATGATAGAATACAGGTTTCTTTTCCTTTGCTTCATAGAAAATGTCGTTTAATAACGGCGTATTCTAACTTAATTATGCTTAAGATTAACAAACCAAATCCTTTTCTCTTTAGTCGAATAGGATTTGGAGAGAACAATTCCTGTTTTAGTAATTGCAATGAAGATTACAAATAAGGAATTATCAATAGAACGATGATCAACCTTTAATATTTACTAAGAAAATAATGAGGAACATTTGTTACTTGTTAGTAATATGAATGATGAATATAGCACTAATAATTGATGCAATAAGCCAAAATGATGTCCTTATTAGTCTAGAGAGTTGTATATTTCTGGCACCAATGCATGTATTCAAGACAGAATTTTGAATACTGATTTCAAGGAATGTGGATCAGCCCTCAGCACTTGGAAACCCAGAATGATCTTTTTTATTTACATCCACACGCCGCAAAAATGTTTTAAAAATACCACACTATTACCCAGAATTATGAAAACGCTGTATTTGACAGAATCGATAATCGGAAATAATTAAATAGCAAAATTTACAGCATTTGATAAATTGTTCTTCAACATTTGATAAGTTGCTGTGTAGCATTTGATTCTTCAGAAAACGGGTCTGAGGACAACAATCTATTTTGGAAAATGAAATGAGTGCTGTCCCATCGATAGGATTTTAAAGGGGAAACGTTTGATGTAATTAAAATCGAATAGTTTGAAGAAAATTCTACACAAGACCTGGGCAAATACTAAAACGCAGTAAAAAAAAAAACGTCTATTTTTATTCTGTTTGCAGTGCAAGTTATAATCCTCTAAACGATGTAGATAATATTACAGAAGTGAAAATAAATGCAATCAGACAGAGCTTTTGTGACAATAATAATCATGACAAATGGTTTGTGTGTTTCTGTTTGTGAAATCACATTTCAACGTGGGAATAGTATTTTTAAAAGAATTGTTACTACTTGCAATTAATTCGACTGAAAACAAATAAAAATACAAATTCATGTCTAAATTCATTACCCTTAAAAGCAGAAGAATTGGTACAGTTTATGAATACTGTCCATCTTCTCTCGTTCTGTCCATTAAAAATGTGACATTGCCAGCATTGAGACTGACGGCGCTATTTTTATAATATTGATCTGCAGTTAAAGAACTAAACAGAATAACAAAGCATATTTTTGTAGCAACCATTTCATTTTTTGAAATGAAAGACAAAATTTCGTCAGATTCGTTCTCAATAATGACTTCTTAACTTTTATTTTTTTCATCTTTTTTTTTTCCAAATTTGTCTTCTCCCGACTATTGTCGTCTTTCTAACTTTTTTAATTTCTTCATTTTCCGCTGATTTATCGCGGCCATCTTTGTCACGTGACGCCGCATTTTTATAGTGTGTTAATCAGACAAAGAATTTGCTAGGCTAAAAAATATAAAAAAAACGAAAAATTCTGAGTGCCATAGAAATTAAAATATCGAGCAATGATACGATTTTGATAAAGACAAGCCTATCTAATACTTGATCTTATTAAACTAGCTGCGAGGGGATTGCAAGGAGAGAGAGAGAGAGAGAGAGAGAGAGAGAGAGAGAGAGAGAGAGAGAGATCAGGAGTGAAAAAAGCAATGCTCGTTTTCTTAGGGTAACTATTACATTTGAATGTCGGTGTGTGCATCTACTAATCAGCTGGTATGAATGAATAGAAAATTACTAATATGTGCAAATTAGTCGAGATTTTGTATTAGTACAATGTTTTTTTTTTCATTATGTATACACATGTGACACAAATATAAGTAAGAGTAATATGTATAACATTTAAGGACATTTGTGTGTGTTAGCAATTTACTGTATATTTATCTACTGTGCCATGTGTCCTTAAGGACACATGGCACAGTGGATAAAGGCGTTGGTTAGATCCAGTGACAGGACCCAAAGAGTTGTGAGTTCAATACCTGGTTAAGGGAGTAGAGAACTTGGAAAGGGGAATTAACAGGAGATAACTGATAACTAACATCCATTAGACGTGGAACGAGAACAGTCTACCCCAACGAGCGAAATAAAGGGCTCAGTTCGACATTCCAACCACCTGAAGAAGGCCGAAGCGTATATCGGACGAAACGTTGTGATAAATATGGCGATAAAGATGAGGACAATAGTCTGAATAATGTAAATAGTGTACATAATACCTCATCTCAGAAATATAGACAGTTACTGTATATTATTAGTAATTTATGTATATGTGTGCTTATATGCGTGTACATGACAAATATCAAACACATTGCATATTTAGGCAGTAATCTTTCTTTGTGTGTTTCATTGAATGCGACAAACAAAGAAAATCTGATAAATTTTCTAATATTCCTGCGGTTTTCCTTTTGGGAGCACAGAATTATTGTCACAAGCACCTTCGATGAATTCCTTGGCCATTTTTAATTTGTTTTCAATATTTGTGATTTAAGTTGAATTACAAGTAGCAGAAATTCTGTGCAAGTGATGTGTTGTGATTCTATGTTGGGTTGTGGTAAAGTTTGAAAATATTAATGGTGAAGCCTTTGAAAATGGTTAATGAATTGGCAGAAATTGCTTGGGAGAATAACCATTAAGGACAGCTATACTGTGAAGGAATTGGAAAAAGCGAGGGAGAGGGGGAAATGGGGCGTAAAAGAGAAAAGGTAAGAGTCAAGAAAGAGAAAGAAAAAGAAGAGCGTTGAGAACATTTACACACAACTAACAAAATTAGAACTTTTTTTTGACAAACAATAACCGACACCAAATTCCTCTTTGACTTTTTTTTTCTTCTCCCATCCCTTAAAAATAAATTCTTCCACTTTAATCCTTATCTTTATTTTCTTCATTTTCTACGCATAGCATATGCGGCAGGGAAATGGATTTGCCTCTCAGGCGTTTCTGTGCATAAATATTCATCAGTTACCAGTCAGTCTAAAAATCAGCTACAAAAACAAAAATTACCTATATATATATATATATATATATATATATATATATATATATATATATATATATATATATAATATCTTGTTTTAACAAGTCGAAATGAAGTTCCTAAAGATAACCTCTTCTCTTCTGACAGGTAAAAGGCTAAATTTGTTAACGAATATACAGAAGGAATGCAATGACAGAAACAAGACCGATAAATCGTCACGTTTCGCCTTTACTCACCATCGCCAGCTGTGATAATTCTTCGTCATGGATGAAAATATCTTGTTCGGGATTCAAATAAATGTCTGTTAGGTGCCTTTCGATATTTGCTTTCTAAGTTATTCAGCTTGAATTAATACTGGACTTTTATTACCATTCTACAATTTTCTAATGCCATTAGTGTAAACTGATCCTGTTGATTTTGACGTTCCTTTAAGATAATCAATCTTCCCCTTTTCTATGGAGCTTTCCTAGTATTAATACTTGTTCTTTAACTTTTATTCTTTTTGCTTTCTTCCGACTATTGCGGTCTTTTTAACATTTTTAATTTCTTTATTTTCCTCTTATAAAATCACTTGCCTTCTTTATTATAAATTTCTTCACCTTATTCTCATTTCTCTACAATTTCCGCTTATTTTCTTCTTTTCTATTATCTTGCTTATCTCTTCCAAACCTTTTGTTTCCGAAAATAATTTTAAAAAATCATTCCAAACATTCGTTCACTGACCCCAAACAAAACCTCTAACATTAGACATACACAAAAGAAACAACCTTTAAAATAAACCCAACTTTACAATTACGCCACAAGACATTTCAATCTGCTATTTAGCATTTAATATTTTCCCGCTATTATGGTCAGTTTTTGTATCTAATAAAAATAAATTCAACTCAATTAAAATACTCTTTCCAATGCTTAAACTCTTTGCAACTTGGCGAATGTAAATTAGTTTCATGAAATCAGCAATAGTTATACAAATAACACGAGACGATCTCACATTTTGTAATACAAAGAATATTTGCTTCGCTGTTCCATTTTTTTTTTGTTTATTATTTATGAATCATATTTTCTATCTAAATTTCAAAATATGCGGTATATGATCGCTGGAGGACTCCCCTAAACACAGGAGTAAAATGGATTATAGACAAATTATTAGGAAGTTGTCGCCTCAGAACGAAGACAAAATATAATGTCATTAATTTTTCAGAAGCCAAATTACAAGGAGAAAAACTGAGAACGCACATTAATTCATAATGTTTATATTTATGCCAGTTCTATATTAAAACAAATATCGTTTCATTGTCTAATATTCTAATTCTGAGCTGATGATTTGGTTTGTTTACATATCGTACCTATAGATTTATTGTCCCAGAAACATAGCTATGGTTATTACTAACAAAAATGATATATTTCGACAATGTTTGTGCTAATTTTATACATTTCTCAAATAGCGGTCGATAATGATTTTGTTGTGTTTTCATTACATAACACGCATACGATAACGGTCTACTTATAAACTTAAGTTTGTTGTCAAACAACTTGAAAATATTTACGCTTAATCATTACGGATTTACAATGCAACGAAGAGATTATTTAAGCACTGAAATCACAATTTTCCGGGTTTAATTTTTCTTAATTGTAAAACTAATGATGTCTTTGTGTGAGAAAATGTTGAGTAGTTGCTGCTTTTAGCGTACGGGAAACTTCATGACATTGTATCGTCGAGAAAAATCCTGGACCGAGTCAGCCATAATAACAACCAAAAAACATTACCATTCAAACTTTGGCAGAAATAGTTCCAATCCTAGAATATCAAATGAGAGATATGCCACTGGATGATCAGTGGACATTGCCTTGCAATTAAACTTGTTCCGTTGTCGTTTTCACTATTCCGACATCTACTCACATTATAATGTCTTTTTAATTTTCTTTCGTCCATTTCCAGATTTTTTACGTATTTTTGTTTGTCATTCTCTGTGATTATTCCGAAATCTTTTTTTTAACATTTTAGAAATTCCTCTTCAGTTAACTTTCAAAAGTGAAGTTTTTTTGTTTGTTTTGTTTTCCTAATAGATTCTTTTTACCCTTTCTTTTTATTCATTGTTCAGCATTCTTCATTCTTTGAGTATTTATACTGCTGTTTTTTTTTTATTCAGAACGTTCTCCGAAGTCCTTTCTCTCTTCACCCTACGTAAGAGATCATTCTGTTCACTATCTTTTTTCTTTATTTTTAAAACATTTCTTTTGCCACTTATTTATTTTTCTTTTTTTCATACTGCCTTCCGTCTTTCTAGATTTTTCTTTCTTTACTGATTTCGCTTGTCTTAATTCTATTTTACTCGGTTTTATTTTTGATTTTTATCAAAATTTGTTCATTTCTTTTACTTCACAAATCATTGTTGAGCATCTTTTAGAATCATTTTTCTTTTCTTTTTCTTTTTTTTTTTTGGACACATTTTAGAGTTCTCTTTTTACATCCTGCCACATGCAATTCACATCGGACCAGCCATTTTCTTTCCGAGTCTTCCTTTTTTGGTTATTGCTCTTCTTGCTTTCAGTTTTTTTTTGTTTTCTTTACTGCCTGACAATTTTTTTATATCTTCACTTATTTATTCACTGGTTCTTTTTAGCTTGTTTATTTCAGTTATTCTTTATATTTTCCTTGTTTTGTTATTCCTTTTATGCATCTTTTCCATGTTTTTTCTTCATTTTATGCATCTATCCCATTTTTTTTGTCTTTTTTATTTAATATTTTATTAATTAATTTTTTTTTTTATATCTGAACGCGTTTATTTCTTTTTTTAATAATTATTTTTACCTAAGTTTTCGAAACTCTTTGCCAAATCCATTTTATATCTCATTCTTAATTTTATTTTACAACCTTTATTTTTCTACATTTTCCTTAAATATTTTTCTTTTGAACAAATTTTCAATCCCCCCCCCAACTCACACTTTCGCTGTCATTATTTTCTTGACGTTATAAATAAACAATTTTGGACTAATCTTGTTGAGATGACCATAACGATACTTTCGTCTTGATTTTCTCTACTTTTACTTTAAATAATCTTTTTCGTATTCTTATCTGCTTTTTTCCTGAATTCTCTTCCTCATTATTAGGTATTTATTAAAGAGAAAGAAACATGAAATTATTGAATTAAAAGTCAAGTGAACCAACCAACAGGACAGCATAAACCTAATCCAAGTATCAATCCTAGAAAAGGTGAAATTCATTAAAATGGTATTTTTTTTTATTGAGATAAAGGAGACTTCTTAATTGCATAACTTCTTGAGCTAATGACAATTTATGATAATATCATAGATATATGAAGTTACAGATCATTAAGTATTCTAAATTTCTGTCTAGAATGTAAAACAAAGTTTTGATCAAGAAAAAACAAACAAGCTTTCTACTTTGGGTTGAGGATAGTGATTATTAAAAATAATCTCACTATTAATTCTGTAAACGTCATCCCTTCTGAATGGAGTCTGATAGCTCTTCACTGCTTCCTTTTTTGATCTAGGAAAAGACAAAGTGTTTATCCTGTGTATCCTCCAGCTTTGAATTTGGATTTGTCCTCCATTTAGATTAGTTACTAACCAAAACTCAATCTGCCCTGGGTTCATGCCTTCCCAGGGGATATTAATATGAAATGAACAAACTGTTAATCAGAATTTAAGCTCAGCTTATTGACTGCATTTCCGCGCTTATAACCGTTAGACAACTTGCTAGCAATCATTCTAATATTCCTAAAATCGCCGCTAATACAAATGGCTGAGTTTCTTTCCTCCTGGTCTGACGATAAGAAAAAATTATATTATTTAACCCATTATATCTCTGTAGGCATGGGAAATTTTAAATACATTAGATTTCTTCAAGATTATGGTGGTTTATTTTCGTTAGTGAAATCAAGTGTTTGCAGAAGTGATATATTGGCTCATGATCATTGGCTCTGATGATATTACTCTTTTAACAACTATATTCATGTACACGAAGTTGGGTTGTCTTCGACCAAACCGTTGATCCTCTGTAAATTTCAGCGAGAAGTTTTCGATCTTACTTTTATTAAAATTGTCAGTCAGAGAATATGCAACTATTTCTTTTTCTTTTAGTTACTTTTCTCGTCTGTTTCTTTCATTTTTCCTTTTACTCATTTCATTGCCTCTCCGACATCTTTTCTATCTATCAGTTATTCATTGTCTCAGTCTTTCTATTCCCGTCTATCTTCAAAGTTATTTTCTGCTTTTCTTCTTGGTGCTGCGCTTCTGTTTCTTCAGAGCCTTCCGTTTATTTTCTCATCCTTCTATTCAATTTTTTTATTTTCATATTTTTCTAAGCTTTTCAGTCCAGTCATTCGTTAATTTTTCTTAAGGTCGAATCTTATTAGTTTTAATTAATTTCGTTCTTTTGTCAGTTAATAGGAAAAACGCTATTCATCCACATCCTTCTTCATTTTCATTTTATATCATTCTTTAAAGGAATCTTCTATGTAAATTCGATGAAAATCTTGCATTTAATCTTTTTTCCGCTGTTATTCTGTCCTTTCATATCTTCAATTCTTTCACGCTAATTTTCTTTCTTTTCATTCTTGTTCTAAAGCTTGTTTTCCTTTAAGCTCAGTTTTCTATTCATTCTTTCTTTCTACAGTTAATTTGTTTTTATTTTTTTCTAGCTACCTTCTTCTTTATTTGTTGGATCTTTTAAGAAATATTCGACTGATTTTCTTTATTCTTTAAATTCTTTCTTTCATTTTTCATTTCATGCTTTTTTTTCTTGTTTTCTTTCTTGAAAATATTTTATCAACCTGTCGTTTCTTCCAATGTCAAAAGAACGCTGTTGAATATTCATGAGTTTGTAGAGCCTCGTTTCCTCATCGACATCCGCTCGAAGGCCGAAATGAGGAGAAAGAAGACGCCTTGCATTGGACATCAACTTTCCACATTCAGATTCACAATGCTCCACCTTCCTACCCGTCATAGCATTTCCCGCCATAATTGGAATAAAGTCAATGACCAGCTGTAATCTTTTGCAAGGCTGAGCTTATATTGGATTTAAATCTTCAATTTCGAATCGGCATGACTGATGCAAAAGTCTACAATTATAGAAGACAGTATCACTATTCCATTTCTATCATCGAGTCCGCTTATAACGCCATTCTAATGGGTAAGACAAAGGCGACACAAAATTTTTTAAAGTAAACTGACATATAATAATGCTAAAAAGATAAGTGTTCATTACCCGTATGAGGCGGAACAAAAACTTTGAAGGTAAATATTAATAATCATGTTGCTATAAGTCTTAGGAAATAAATACAATAGATTAAAAAAGGGAACACGATACAAATTTGAAACAACTCAATTAAATACAGGAAATAAGAAATATATACAGTGAATTCAAATAATATTCCGATTGAACAAAATTAGACAGTTACGCAGAGGCTTACGGTCATATCCCGTTTAGACAGATCACCAACGTAGATGGTTGACCACTTGGGAATACCAGGTGCTGTAAGTTTAGATTTGCGGGTGGTGTGATGGATAACAGTTCAGAATGAGAAATTAGAGAATCGAGTTCGAATTCTAGTAGAGTTCGTTACATTCACTTAGGCACACACTTTGGGAAAGGTATGAATCGATCTCTTCTCCTCTAGCTATAGTCTTCGTTGGCAACCAATCTACCACAGAAAGTAACAGCAATTCTTCTATTAAGTCAAGAATGAATCGAAAACAGACATGATCGCCTTAGCGCGCTTCACGCATGCACCAAAGACAAAGAAGGGGGTGGGGGTTACACAGAGGACATTTAAAATGTAAAACGCAATCTAAACGCGTCAGAAATAATTATGTTAAGGCAAACATGAATAAAACAAAAACAAAACAAAAAACACGAATGTCTTTGTAGGGAAAAGTGACGAGACTGTAAACCAGATGATAAATAAATGCAAAATATTAGCTTTAAGTGATTATAATATACAGAGCTTAAATAGGGATGTATGTGTGCGTCTGGGGGAAGAACATCAGGAGGAGGATAGAAAAACAAGAATTGAAAGTGTAGAACAGATAGACATCAGCGACAAGGATTCGTTAAGAAAGGATGGAACAAAAGAACATGAAAATAGCATAAGAATTAATATGTAAAACATGGGAACATTCCATACAGTAATATTGATAGTAGCAATAACATTTAAGCCTTCTATTGTAAGCCTTCTATTGCCTATCTTTGTGTGTGTGTGTGTTTTTAAGCATTTCACCCCTAGCAAGGCGGGAAGCCACTAGCACGCAAGGGGTTGCAGAGGATTTGGATCGAGAGTAGATAGGAGTGATAGAGGAGAGGATGAGGAGAAGGATAGTGGATAGATCAAGGAAACAGGAGATGTCGATTGACATTATATTTGAATAGTTGGAGATTATAGCTCTCAGGGAAACTGGAATAGGGAAGAGAGTTCCACAGGCGAAATGTGCGAGATATGAAGCTATTGGAGTAGAAGAGGCGGCTACATTTAACAGTTTCAACAGTGAAAGGGTGAGAGCGGGAAGCCAGCATCGTAGGACGCTTGAATTCGCGAAGTCTTGGAACAAGCGAAAGCAGCTCATCGGAGCAATTACCATGAAACTATTTGTAAAAAAGACAGAGAAAGGCGACGGCACGTCTGTGAGAGAGCGACTGCAGACGAGATGCCAGATCAGGGCCAATTACATTGCATATCCGTCTCTGGATCTTGTCAAGAACCCCGAGGCAAACAGAAGGGGCTCCAGACCATATATGGCAGCAATACTCCATGCAAAGGCGAATGGTTGATTTGTAGATTTGAAGGATCGATTCCGGGGAGAAAAATTTCCTGGCGCGGCAGAGGGAGCCAACTTTCCTTGTGGTGGATGAAGCAATTGACTCAATGTATTTGTTTTATCTCAGGTTAGTAGACAACGTGAGACCGCTGAATCTCAAGTAGATGTTTCCACAGCCAAAGAGAATAGAATGTCCAGACATGTGAGGAATTTCGTAATGAAGGCAAATGTATATTCTTTAGTAAGACTAACTGCAGTAACGGAAGTTTTCAAAAATATATTTCAAAGTGACCCTATTTATTTCAACTTTTCTTCTATGTACCATATCACTTCTCTTCTCGCCACTGTCAAAGGGAGGAAAATGGCGTCATTTGAACCCGTTACAAGGCACGACAGACTGTGCAAAACTTTCCTGCAAGGCACCGTTGAAGGTGGACGTCGGAGAGGACACTAACACAAAAACTGGTTCGACAATGTCGAACAATGGACAAAGTATGACTATACCAGAATCGTTGATGGCTGCTGTTGACGGACCGCTGTGGAAGAGATTCAATATGGCTTCTGGATTCGGATCCCGCTACGATTACAAAAGTCAAGGGCATGATGATGATGATGATGATGATGACTGTGTCCCTTCAAGACGTAGGCGACATGATTGTCACAATTTCTTCTTCTTTGTAGCTCCCAGTAAACTGTTTTTTTTTTGTTCTCTCCTCATCCCTGTTCTGCCTATTATTTACACAAGCTCGTTAGGTTGGTTATGCGCTCTTTTTCTATTTCCTTACGTCATGTTAGTGTCAAAATTTCCAAACCCTCTTTCCTCGTGTGCTCTAGAAATTTCAACTGCCTCTTTCTGATATTAGGTATGAGTGTCCTTTGTTTCGATTTTCTCTAAAACTTAGTCCTTGGTTATATTTAAGTTCATGGCATTGTCAGCATCTTTCTAATATCACGTTCCTGTTACTTTAAGTCTCTTCTTCATCTGTAAGAACATTGTCCAGCATTCACTGCGATATAGAAGGACCGATATTATATGACAGTTCAAAACTCTTTTGTTTCTAACGAAATTTTCATGTTTCTTAATACTTTGCTTGGCATTTGGAAGGCATTTTTCACTATCCCAATGCGACTTCGAATTTCAGTGTCACACTTTTTGTCTTCTGTTAAAAAACACTCCCCAGATATTTAAATTGTTGTGCTTCTTTTATTTTGATATCTCCGATTTATAATTTGCATATTAGGTTGTCGTTTTTCCTCATATTCGTTTTAATTTTCTTATTTTTATTTTCTTTCTTCGCCCCTTTTGTAATTATTATATGAGGCATTGAACATTGATACGAGTCGTAAGTAGCAGTTTACACCGGAGATTAAGTGACAACAAGTCTCTACAAGTCTCTTATATATTTCTCAGTTTCTTAGCGTTTTTTTTTTTTTTAAAAAAAACAATGATATTGTCTTTATAAAATAGATGTTCGGATAACGTAACACGGAAGGTGAAATTGGCAAACAGTTGAAATTCCAGCCATGGTTATAGCATTCACTTTCACACAATTGCTAATTCATCACTAATGTAATAATAAATGAGTGAAGAACGAAAAGAATGAGTAAAAATGAAAAATAAAGTTAAAACGAATGTGAGGGGAAAAGATAAGAGGGGGGGGGAGTGAGGCAAACGGAGAAGAGTTAATGATGAGAAAAAGGTTTATATTAAAAGAAAAGAATAGTTTAAACTTCAACTTACCTCCCCATCTTATGAGCGAGTGGGCCAAATATATTTGTTCCTAGTAAATAGGAAAAACTCGCTGGTAAGAAGGCAACACCTGAAATGATAATAACAGGATTTTAATCAAAACAACAGCAATAAATGATGAGAATAAAGAAAATGATTTCCATGACAACAATATAATTTTTTATAATCCTAATAGTAATGAAGAAAAATTCTAATATTACCGATGATACAAAGAATATTACAGATAAATACTAATAATATTAATGTTCCAAATAATAATAATGAAGGCTTAGTAATTATGGTCAACTAAGCACTATTCACATTTAGACTCAAATGGTTAAAATAGTTGATATGGTTGATGTTTCAATATGATCAAGTCTGTAACTTCTTTAAATTATGGCCGATATTCTATTACTTGTAAAATCCTTTACCTATTCTCAGGACGAAAAATCTAAAAGAAATGTAATGCTCGTTGTAATTTATTAAAATAATATTTTAATTTGTTTCTGTTGATGATAAATCAGTTTTATTATTGCTAACTTCAAATTTTGAAATTAAGTTACGCAACAAATTAGGTCTCACTTCTTCTGATTTTTCTGAAGTTAAACTGCGGAAGTAAGCGACCGAAGTGTGAGAAAGACAACAAAAATGAAGAAACTCGCCCGAATGAATCAACGTATAAATAGCATTTCATATCAGAAATATATAGAAAAGGTCCCTGGTGTGGATGCCGAAGTAGTTGAATGTATCAAGTTGGTGTCTAGTTAGGTATATTTTATATATTCAACAATTGTTTTCTTTTTCCGTCAAAATCCAGACCATTCCATCGGTTTGTACATGACATCCAAAACTATTATTTATGCAGCTTGGTTTGGGCACTAAAAGCCACAAATATGAGGCACTGAATGACGAACAGAACTGACCCCCTAGTGATGACCATTAGATAACGCTGTGCGTGTTTCATGAAAACGAATAAGAGGCTACATGAGATGTTAAAATAAACCATGTATGCATGAGTACTGAAGCAGCAGATGACCAATGCTCCGAAAGAGAGAGAGAGAAAAACCTCCTCCCCCCCAAAAAAAACAATCATTTTATTACGCTTCATACTCTATGAAACTATCAATATAGAAAACCAGTCATCAGAGAAAATAGCGAGCAATGGAGATGAACAGAATCCTCAGGTTTTTATTTATTTTTTTAGACTAGAATATCTAAGATCAACAATTTTTCTACCATTCACTTAAACACACTTTGATAATAAAATAAAGAGAATATCCAAAATGCATTTTGATCGGATACTCCGCAAAAGATGCCCCAAAGAGTAAACACTCCAAAGATCACTAAATTTTCATAACTATTCTTGTTTAGATCAAAATATAGATATTCTTGTTTGAAAACAGATGTATTTACTTTTATTATTTACATTATTCGGACTATTGTCCTCATCTTTGTCGCCATATTTATCACAACGTTTCGGCCCTTGTACGCTCCGGCCTTCTTCAGGTGGTTGGAATGTCGAACTGAACCCTTTATTTCGCTCACTGGGGTAGACTGTTCTAGTTGCACGTGTCATGTTTGATGGATGTCAGTTATCAGTTATCTCCTGTTAATTTCCCTCTGAAAGTTCTCCACTGCCTTAACCGGGTATTGAACTCACACTGTTTGGGTCTTGTCACTGAATCTAACCAACGCCTTTATCCACTGTGTCATCACTTTAGATTAATTTTAGTTTAAAATTTATTTTAAATCATTCGTTACGACGGTAACCAAATATCTTGTTCATCTGTCCAAAATCACTTGAATTTTAGAAACAAAAACAAAGAAACCTTTTCAAAAGTGACATTTTTTTTTGCCTTTCATCTACAGCTGCATATTAATTTATAATTTATCTGCTTTCACCTTGCTTGTTGAAACAAAATTTTGGGAAAATTTTCCTAATCTATCTATGCTTTCTCATATTCACTTGAACTTCCTCAAAAACAACGTATTTCGACATCATAAAACTGCGTAATATCTAGAAATAATCTCACTTTTTAATGTCGGCATTTACAAAATTGTGATCCCGATGATTCTTATGGTGTCAATGCTTATGTTTTTGTTTCTAAAATAATTCAAGTGATCTTGAACAGATGTACAAGATATTTAGTTGCCATCGCAACGGTGCAATGATCAATCGATTTGATGCTGTCGTTCGCAAAGTAAATATGCCAATCCGTGTGCGCATATATATATATATATATATATATATATATATATGTGTGTGTGTGTGTGTGTCTGTGTGTGTGTGTGTGTGTGTGTGTGTATTTGTGTGTGTGTGATATAATATATATATATGTAATATAATATATATATAATACAATAAAATATATATTTAATATAATATATATATAATATATATGCAATATAATATATATAATATGCAATATAATATATATAATATATATATAAATAATATAATATATATATAAATAATATAATAGATATAATATATAATATATATATATGTATATATATATATATATATATATATATATATATATATATATATATATATATATATATATATATATATATATATATATATATATAACTTCAATCTTGGGTATAGTATTGTGGCGTATGACATATACAAACCACAACAGTTTCTACTATTTACTGTTGCCAGGAGGGACTCTTGGGGGCCTGCCAGTTGTGTTACTTGGTCCAGTACAAAGTTATTTGTCTTGTGTTCTTTCCGGGAGATTCCAAGAATGCGTCTGAAGCATTTTGTTTAAGATGTTTGGACTCTCTTGGTGCTTTCCGCCATAAGAGTCCAGCTTTTACATCCATAGAACAGTATGGACAGCACCAGGAACTTATAGTTTCATCTCGGAAAGCCGATGTTTTTGCTCTTGGGGGCGCGTTCCTCACACCAAAACATGGTAAAGGCCCATTTAAACAAACGTTCAAAAGGACATCTTTGTATCTCAACACAGCAATTCATAACAAATGTTTAAAATGTCCTCTGTTTGCTTCTACACACTTATGTACCCGTCGGATCATTGACTGGCGGACCCTTTCAAATATACCTACACTGTGTCGAATGGTTTCACAGACCCCCATGGCACGTCGATGAAGCGTCTCTGGATTATTAACGTCTGCTGTCTAAACCAATAGGTGGTCCAACAGATAAAAATTCAAAGAATTGAGGTCGTTGGAACATGTAGGCCATGGAACCGGTTCACTCCTACCTATCCATCTTTCAAGGTAGATGGATATCATTGTTAAACGGAACACTTCTCAATTAACTTACTATTATTACATTAAATACAGACTAGCCACAAATGTACACGATTGACAAATGTAAACCTAGTCCACATGACAACACAGCGCTAGCAACAGTAACCGTTCTTTAAACTTAATAACTCAAAAACGAAGGATTTGCGGACATATGTTTATGTGGAGTTTTGTCCTTGTTTTGGCGTGAGGAACCCGCCCCCAGTTTTGTAAAAATATTTTTGATACACCCTGTATATATGGCTCTCTAGGTTTAACTAGGTCTGCTCTACTTACTGCGTTGAGCGCTTTATTTAGTTATTTTGTTTACTCTTATCGGGTTTTTTTCTTTGGACTTGCATACTGGACGATTATTTTCGGCTAACGTACATGTTCTTGGTTCTTTCTTTTTATATACCTTTTTTCCCTTTGGTATTGGTTTGATTATTCGCAAATCAAAACACTGAAGGTTTTCGAACGAGTATAATTTCTTATACTTATAAGATTATTACTACTAATATATATATATATATATATATATATATATATATATATATATATATATGTGTGTGTGTGTGTGTGTGTGTGTGTGTGTGTGTGTGTGTGTGCGCATGTGTGTGTGTTGTATTTTGGTACATATATACATGACATTTAGTTGTTATACTTTTTAAGATTAAACCGTTTTTAAATAGAGTTTGATTCGTTGTGTTCAATTTTATTTTAAGAAAAGTTAGCTTCTACCGAGCAGCCTGTCGCACACTTGCTGGATAGTTTTCCATTAAAAGCAAAAGATTGTTGCTTTTACGCAACAAACGGAAGCTATGACCACTCACCTCCTAACAAAGACTAATGCGTATTTAAGAAGTCACTGTGAGTCGTAGACACAGATACAAAGTTATCTAGCTTAGAGCTAGATTTAACCATTGGAATTGCCATATTTCTGGGAGAAACAATGTGTGTGCATTGAACACATGCACACACACACACACATACATACATGGAGGCACGGTAGGGTAATGTTAGCGGCTTGGATTGAGGAATCTGAGAGCCAAGTTCGAATTCCAGTCGAATCCATTACATTCACTTACGTACTAATACCCCTGGGAAAGGTATGACTCCTCTCCTTCTCCCTCCAGTTATGGGTAAATAGCAGGACCAACTGGGTTCTATAGCCTTGGTTGGCAATTGGTCTAGGAGAGTCCTTCTCCTAGATCAATTGCCAACTCTGAATTCTAAACCTGCGGAGATTCGTTTAGGGACCTTGTGTCACGTAGTACACCAGCTCTCTGTATTCGGCCCTTCAAAAAGTGTGGATGGTTCTACACAAAATCTTCACCACTATAATCGAATCTCATGTGCTGGTGTCGGGCTGTCGTTTCCTAAGAACTAATCTGCTTGACTCTCATACGTCGAAACGACAGGAGAGTCGTGTATATAACAAAGGTTAATGAATACAAATCCATTTAAATGTGACGTTGCTCTTAAATATTTTTATGAACATTCAAATACTTCTATATTTTTTAAATATTGAGCAACGGATGTAGATGTGTGAAGTTAATTTAAAATATGTTTAAAAATAATTTGCTTTTAAACATTTATTTTAAAATTGTGTGTGATATCCGTGTCTACGATTCAGATAGTTTTTACTTCTTCCCTGAAGACGGAAAAAACTCTCTCCAAATAGGCGTCTTCACGCTTCACAGACTTTCGTATTTTGATTTCTTCTATTCAAAATCAATCGAGCGTACTCGATCCCTGGTTTTGAACACAAGTCCACATTATTTCGAAAAAAACTTTCGGCACATTAGAAAAAAAAATCTATCCAAAAAATGTATTAAATGTAGTGCAGCTAAATGCGATCTGTGGTTCGGGCACTAAGTTAAAATCAGGATGTGATGTCTCTTTCAGAAAGGAATCTCATGTTAGTAGAGACGGCTGTCTTTCTACCATTTTTGGTATTTTGCTGATTTTTTCCTTTCTAGAAGTTTCCAGAGTTGATTATGCGTTGTCGTGAGTTCAGAGGAAATTATCGGCAAAGAATTGTAGTTATCATTTCACCATCTAATCCCCCCCACCCCCAAGAAAAACAAATGTTAGCCGGTGGAGAGAGGATATATATTGTTTTTCTCGTTTTCGTCTGTTTTTTTCCCATCGTCTCACCCTTTCTCTGCATTACGTCGTCTATTCTATTTATTCACAAATCTCCCTTCTTCCCTCTTTATAACCCTCTCTCCAGGTTGCTTTATACCCTCTCTTCATTGTTACTCTTATTTCTTATTCTTCTCTTAGTCTCTTTTCTCGTTTACTGGTTGCCTCAGCTTCTTTCTCCATTGCCTAACCCTCTCTCTTCACCCATTTATCTTCCTTTCTCCTATCTCTTCAATGCTTCTCCTTCATATACTATCATCTTTGTTTCTTTTATTGCCTTTCCATATTTCTTCGTTCTTTGTTTTAACATCTATCTTCACTGCCTATCTACTTTTCTCCTTAGTGAACCATTCTTTCTATTGAATGCCAATTTCTTCACTGTCTCACTCCATTTTTTCTGCTTCATTATCTCCCCTTTCTTTCTTTGTGTCTTTGTTCGACCTTCACTCTCTAAACTTTTCTTTTACATTCTTTTCCAACATTATTTTCTTTAAGTAATTGTTCAATAATCTTCGCAAATCAAAGTGAAATCTTCTCATTTATTACGTAGTATTAAAAACCGCCAGGTTGGTGTGCAAAAGATAAAGGACAACAATATATTGCAATTGGAAACAGAGTGATACTTGATGGAACTGAAAGAATGAGAGGGAGAGTCGGAGGGGATAATATAAAAGGAGAAAGAACATCAGAAAAAAAAAGGTACGACGTTATATAAGAATGGACAGGTATTTAATAAGAGGTAAAGGAAGGTTTTTAGAGAATGTGAGAAAAGGCAAAAAAAGATTGAATGTTACTGGGAAAGAAAAAGAAACGTTCAACTTTCGAGGAAACGAGGAATAGAAAAACGAAGAGAAGGACATGCAGATAAAGTATAAAGGATCAAGGGAAATTGTATAGAAAGAAAAGGAAGAAGATTTTGCCGTAAAGTAGTGGTTAGCACGCTTGCTATTAGGACGATCAAGTTTCATACTCATAGGAGCAGATCTAGATAAGCTTAACTCTATCGAGAAAGAAAACCGTCAACAAGGGGTGAACCGTCTATGTGCGTATGTTTATATACATATGTAAATATATGTATATATGGTGAAGGTTAGTACGTGAAATAGAGAGCTCTGATTAAAAAGCGCAGAAGGAATAAGAATGTGATTGGTTTCGATGCTCTGTCTAATCTATTTTGATGACTAATAATAACGAAAACCAAATGAGGAAAAGGAAAAAGCAAATCGAAAGCAAAAGAAATAAATGATGTATTCGTTTCGTTTTGATTCTTTTTTTTTTAATTCCTAATTTTACATTTAGCCTCGTTTTGGTTGTCAAGCGTTTATCCTCAAATACCTTTTTGATTCGTCAGGCAAATGAATGGAATCAGGAGAAGAAACATCTGATAGAGAAATGAGGAGGAGAGGATGAAGAACAAGAAAAAACAAACATTTGAGTAAGAGAGAGATAGATATGTTAAAAATAGCGACAACAAACAAAAGCTGAATTTTATTGCTAGGCAGTGAGAAGGAAAGAAAAAAGGGAAAGAAAGAAAAGAAAAAAAAAGAAAAGAAAAAAGGAGAAAAGAAAAAGAAAATGAAAGAAAAGAAAAAGAGAAGGAAAGAAAAGAATTGGAAAGAAAAAGTTTAAACGCGAGAAAGATTGCTTAAAAAACAATAACAATTTAGAAAATAGAAAGAACGAAGAAAAAGTGGCGAGAAGAAAGGAAAAAATGGACAGAAGTAAACTTCAGAAATTATATAAAAAAAAAGACTTAGTGGATGGGGTGTCAAATTTTCGCCCTATTCTATTACATAAATTCTTGGATAACAATAGTGCATTTGTTATGAGATTTACTAACCCAATTCTAGTTAATGTATTGAATCGGTTTAAATTGCGATTAACCAAAAGTCGCACAATGTATGGCGTTTATTTACCCACGGTAAATAGACAGACAAATAGTGTCTTTCCAAACGTAGCTTTAGATATAGCACAAGGCCGAAAGTATGGGGCGCCCAGTGAAGATTGAACTTACTACTCAGTCGTAATTATTCTAGCGAGACAAGCTTCCTAACCATTGCACCACCTCGAGAGAGATAGATAGATAGATGTTTTCTATCGGCGCACTAAAATTTACAACTTTATAATGAGGGAAGCCAGTTCCAGATTGTTGATTGGTGTAAGAATCTTTAAATGCGACAGTAACCTCATCAGTTGTTCATAGGTATGCAATATTCTTAAGACTAATTCTTTAAATACACTAAAAATGTATTTAAATAACTTTATTCCTTACTTAATGAGGAGAAGAAATAACAATAACAACGCGACAACTCTTTTAATGTGTCAAAACAGTTTTTATCTGTTGGACTCCAAAACATTCCTGTATCCTTTCAGACGGTTATGATATTTTAGGCCGATCAAAATCAATATTTCAATGAGCAAACATCAGAATACGGATTTGGGGAAGTGAATCGATTCGAAATATTTTCCTGATGGAAAATTGCAGTACTTTGAAGAACAATGCAACTTTTATTTTCGGTATGTGTCTGATAGTAAAGAGTAGATATTCTGATAAAATTTGTTCAATTGTCGAACTGTTTGAGAAGAATCGGATTGCAAGACTTCAAGAAGCTGGTCATTTCGAACAAAAGCTGCGTATGATGGACATGACTCAATGTTGCTACATTGTTAGCAGTAATGGTAGATTCCTACATTCGAAGAACAGGTTCTGAATGGGAACTTAGTATAGATTCGAAATCCTCTACAGTAAATTTATGTCCTGCTCATACAACATCTCCTTTTCTCACAAAATTACTGCAGGTACAATGAGGGATAATTAAAAGCTATAAGGAACGGGATAAGATAAATTAAACACAGAAATATCGGACGTCTAAATTTTAATTTAAAACGGAGCGTCTACGTAGGCTGTAACCGGCGTTATTGTATTTCTCAAACTTCCTATATATATATATATATATATATATATATATATATATATATATATATATATATATATATATATATGTGTGTGTGTGTGTGAGTGTGTGTGTGTGTAAAATGGAAATTAAACTTTAAATAAAGCAACAAATAAAGAATAATCCGAGGAAAAGAAAAAATATTATTTGATTTAAACCCACCTTTTAATTTTAGAGGTCAAATAGAAAATAGGGAAAATATTTTTCAAATTGCTTAATAAAAACTTTCCCCAAAATTCCGGGTTGCACAAGATCTTGAATAAAAATACAGTTAAATTAAGCTACAGATGTACTAGTAATTTGGAAACTCTAATAAAAAAACAAAACAAAACGCCAAACAAAGTTAACGTGCAAGATATCGTCAACAGTGAAACATGTAACTGTAGAGATAAAGGTAAATGTCCACTAGATGGAGTTTGCAAAATGGAAAGAGTGATTTACAAAGTAAAAGATACAAAAATGGCCAGAGTAAAATATACGTGATTGTACTGAAGGCATCTTCAAGAAGAAACTAGCCAGCCATGTGTGGGACTTAAAAGAAAAAATGACAAAGATCCGATTGTAAACTGGAAAATATTAAAAAAAAAAAAAAAAAAAACAAAACAAAAAAAACCCCACCCAATACTTGCAGGAGAAAAAGTTAACAATAATAACATTTCCAGATCAATTGACTGAAAGATCGGAAATAATGACACGATGCATGCACACTAAAAAGTACTTTTTGAGTTCGTACGGACCAGGATGAAAGTATGTACAATTTATTTACTCCCCCTCCAATACAATTTCAATACTCTTGTTTTTCTCCCCCACTTCACGTTGTACGTCTATATCTAAATAATAAAGCGTTAGGAAATCATTTGGCCCATATCGTCTGAGGATACCGAAGGGTTGAAACCAAGGTAGCGTAATCTGTTATTATTCTGATTATATATAAAATAGTAAAGACATGTATGCTTCTTACATGTTGATGAAAAATTCAGTGATAAAAAAAAAATAATATTCATGACTAATAAATATTTATTGTAAGCCTTTTGATCAAATAAAAGGCTGATGAAGAAGATGTTAAAATTGGAATTTTTAACACGCATATGTCCTTTCTTAAGAAGAGATAAAAAAAATGAAGTGGGATCCGCCAACCCCTCACATAATATTACTGATGAGATCGAGTAGTTTGGTGTAAGTTGTTTGCCACTATTAAGCTTGTAGAAGGCTTATTGTGGAAACTATTAAGTATGCTTAAATTCCTACTTAAACCTAGAACGTGTAAATTAATTTTAAACATCTATTTTAACTCGAACTTTCGGCGTTTTTGTTCGCATTTAAATGAAGACGATAAAAAGACGCACCCAAAGTTTGGTTGAAATGTTCAGCTACAGCGAAATTGATTTTGTCTTTGATAGTTTTCTTATGGTTATTAAACCCAAGACGGAATTCCGTACCTTTTTCATTGATATAATTTCCTGTTTGGCATTTGTTGCAAAAAAGTAAATATATTATATTTGAACTGTCACAAGTCAAGGGACGAGGTCGGATTACTATATGCGTAATGTTCAAACCATGTGACTGTATAAAGAAGATATCGTCTATGAATCTGTGGTAGTAGAGAGGTTCTACGTGATATCTGCTTAACATATTTCGTTCCAGGGTAACCATAAATATGTTCACATAGCTGGGGCCCATTTTAATTCCCATCAGCCACCAACCTTTCAGTCAAGAATATTATCACAATCTCATACAAAATGTACAATTTGATACAAACTCAAGATTTATCCGCCCAGTCGATCGATTGTTTCGGGAATAAGAATTCTAACAGTCTATATCTCCGGTTTCATTGATATTTTCAAACCTTTATTACTCACTATTTCTAACTACATTAAAGACAATTTATTTCTTGCAAATTTTACAACAAAAATTTTACATTAAGTTTGGTAGAGTAAAAGTTTGAGAAATCTATCGTTTGCAGTCACGCTGTATTAAATAAATATAAAATATTGATAGATTTGAATAATTGGTATATTGGGTGGAGATTTAGGGTTGAAGTTGATTGGCTTTAAGCGTCACAATATAAATAGCCAGGGTAATAATCATTTTTTAAACACTTCAGAGATCCTATTTCAGCTTTATTAGCAGTGATATTTTAGTAGTAGTTTTTGAAGTTTTCGGAATTTTTATTTGCCAAAAGAATGACGTTTTAGGACATAAACTTTTTTTGTGTAATATCTTTCTTTCGGCTCTGAAGGGATTGCGTAGGTTGATTTAGGATTTGATTTGTTTTATATATAACTAATATTTTTATTGTTTTATATATAACTAATATTTTTATTGTTTTATATATAACTAATATTTTTGGTCTAGTATTTTCTTTTTGAGATCAAATTTTGTTGTTAACGAGTGATTTTTAATTTATTTACTTAATATGAAAATCACATTAAAGCGTGGAACTGAAAAGTTATCATAGTGTTGATTTCTATGTCTACATTGTCTACATGTGAATTCATATAATGTTATATGAACATAATTGACATGTATTTATCCGTATGAACGGGACAACAGAAATAATCAGTTCAATATATGTTCATATTTCTCTATCCAGCCATCTAAACAAAAAAACAAAAAAAACAAAAAACAAAAAGGAACAAGCGATTGATATTCTCGTTGATAACTTCGCCTTGAGTAACATTTCCCCACAAAATACCTGTCAGTGAGAACATAAAGATAAAGAAAAATATGCGATAATTCTGAAATTTAAAGATTGTTGAAATCCCGTAACAAAAATAAAAAAATAGTATATCTAAATGTCACGATGTACGCATTTCTCTTGACTGATCCATCTTTTGGGAAGAGTTAACATTGTCAGTTACTAATCAAACATTAGTATATTTTAATCGTCTATTTCTACAGCCATCAAACAGAAGTCATTACACTATATCGGGTATTCGCGATCTGTTTATACTTATCATTATGTTCAAACTATTTTATACGTTATCGTCTTGACATGCGTATTTCAAGCAGCCTATTTTTTGTTCAATGAATTTTTAAATCTAGAATTTTGTCTCAATTTCTCAACATATTAAGATCTTGTTTAATTAGACTGGCCGCCACACTTTATTCTGTAAAATAAAAGAACAAAAGAAAATAAATTCATTCATATACCGAATTATATATACATCCTCACAGATGTTACTGTTGGGTAATGAGAAAATTACGTTGACCATTACAAATGATTAGAGAGTTCGATCCTTGATGTGTGTTCTCAACTTGGAGCTTTGTGCCAAAACTATGTTTAGTAGGTAGTTTTGGGTGCTTCAGCATGTGGTAATGGTTAACGAACTGGTTGGACATCCGTTGAACATAGAGTTCTGTACTAACTGGGTGCCCAACACTTGTAACTCTCAAAACTCAGCTAAGCTAAATAAATAACTACAGTCATTTTTCTTTTACTACCAATTTGTCTTTTGCTGTCTTGAATTCGGAAAATAACCTATTTTTGGACTCTGGTCCCATGTATGCGTGGGACACCTACGTTAAAAAGGCATTGTACTGTATTGGTATCGAGTGGGGGTTATATTAATCATACGATAATAAGTGCACTTATGTAAGTGATCATTTGCTTAGCTTTTTATTAGTCTCCAGTTTCATTTTACATTATCTTCGTCTCTTATTCGCGTTTTTATCACTAAAATAAACCATTTTATACTTATTCTTAGTTAAAGTATCTTTCTCCACTTTTGTATGTCTGAAAGTACGTGCACGTTCTTCTTTATGATTGTATATAAGCATAGATAATGAGATCTACCAGAAAACACATTAGTCCATTATGAAGTACCTTACGCGGCTTGGCTTCGGACATACAATATCGCAGTGTTTTTACACGTTTAGAACTTGTTTTAGATGCGTATTGACTTTTTTCATGCAGCCTACTTGTCGTTGAATTCCTTTTTACAAGGCGGAAGAAGATATTCCGGTTTCTGTTATAAAGTTGGCTATGCAATTTCACTCATTTCATTTGATTCCTGCACAATAGCACTTATTGACAAATGGAGAGAGGCTTAAAAGAGCGGGAAAAGAAACAAGTGAAGGTAACAATAAAAAAAACTGTACGATAAGGACGAACGCTGAAATACCTAATATTCGCCTAAAATGCAGGTATCTAATGTATAAATGACATTTTGGTTTGTATTTTAACATCCTTTAGAAGATACAAGATATTTTATGAAGTTTCAGAAAATAAAACACGGAAATGCCATTTTCAAGATACTAATAACAAGATTAATATCTAAAATCATTCCATTAAAGAGAGCAAAATAATTTACCTTTTCAAAGTGACAGAACAGAAAGAAGGGTTTAGGAGAAAAATTAAAAAAAAATGTTATTTGGTTGGCATACGTGTTTAAGTTTAGAACCCTGATATTTTAAGTGAAATTAATGTCGACCGTCCTAGAAATCGAGAAAACCTTAGAAAAAAGCCCAGAAAAAAATGCCTATACTGTAATCACGCTTTGCTTTACGGTTTCCAGTGGTGTAATTGGTAAGGGCTAAGATCAGACTTCCGCTAAAGAGCAGTTTTCTTAATGGAAAAGGAATACAGATTAGAAAGAGGGAAATTTGTTCAGGTCTGAGTCAATTCCATTTGCATTAATAGATGCAGTTTTAGATTACTAATAGCGATTTAAGATTTCTTTTTCTTTAATTTCACATGTGCTCGTATATTTTTTATTATTTTCTGGATCAATTATATAAGAATTGTCCGAATGTTTTTCAAGCGTTTTCGGGTATACTTTTAGTCATTATCAACGATGAATGTTATTTTACATTTAACTGGATATATGTATTGTATGTTTCTAGAGTTACAGGTATGTTTTATTATCTATCTATATATAGGTAATAATCCATTAGTATATAATCCAAGTGAATCCTAATAATATAAAATATTAAAACTGGTTAACATAGAGAGCTCAATGTTTTATTCAAACAGAGCATATAAATTACATACAATAGGAATTAAGATTACTCCATGATTATTAATTTGTAAGGATATTCAAACCAATTAGGTTAATAAGAAAACATTTTAAAAAATTATTTTTTCTTATTAAACTAATCGGTACTTACATATTTTTAAATTAAAAAAATATTTTTCTTATTAACTTAATCGGTAATCCTACAAATTAATCGTAATTTGTAAGGCGAAATGATCATAACCATGGAGTAATCTTAATTCCTGATATATGTATGTAATATATATATATATATATATATATATATATATATATATTACTTACAATAGGAATTATATAGTAGACACGTGGCTGAGTGGACGCTTTCTGACCATGACACTCGGGTTCGAATCTCATCATGGTCGATGTTATCGGACTGGAGGGGTCGATTCCAGAGTGCGGTGTCTTTGGAAAGTGCCTAGGGGCCATCAATAGCTGTGCTAGCGCAAAGTTACAAGTCATTGTATGAGGGTCTGCTCAGCATAGTTGCATTATAAAACAGAGATGGGCTCTAGTAGACATGTATCCTCGAATATGAGTGGCTATGCATATATATATATATATATATATATATATATATATATATATATATGTACACCCCCCATCTATAATTATGCATATACCTTCATCTATCGGAAAAAGTATAAGCACAAATTCAGCAAATGAGAAGATTTTCAATGAACATATTAATTTCTATAATAAAGCTCTAAAAGATAGTGGCTACAAAAGCCCAAAACTAACATAAAAAAATGAAAATGAAAAGCATAGAAAAAACAGAAGCAGAAAAATAATTTGGTATACGCCCCCATACAACCAAATGGTAATGGACAAATTAGGACAAACATTCCTTGCATTAATCGTGAAACATTTTCCTAAAGATAGTAAACCCAGTATTATTTTTAATAACAAATACCCTAAAATTAAGTTACAACTGAAAAATTATTAAGAAACATGATGCTAATATTTTGAATAAACACTTTGACCAAGACCAAAGAAATTTAGAGAGTATAAAAATAAAAAGAGATAAAGATAAACAAAAAATATGTAACTGCAGAAATCCTCATAACTATCCTCTAAAAAATAAATGTCGCACGGAATCATTAGTATACCAATGCAATATCTCATCTATTGAGGATCCAGACAACGTAAAAGTCTATATTGGATGCACAATGCATGAGTTCAAAAAAAGATTCAATCAACATCAAAGTTATTTTAGGATAAATAAATACCGAAATCAGACGTCCCTATCGAAATATTTCTGGCACTTAAAAGAAACCAATAAAACAACTGCAGTAAAAAGGAAATTAATAAGAAAAGCTAGAATATGTAAGTCATTAAATGACCCATGTCCTTTGTGCATACATGAGAAACTATATATTACTATGTTTAAAAAAATAAAAATTTACTGAATCAAAGAAATAAAATAGCTATTCCTTGCCGACATTGTCAAAAACTTTCCTCAAATAATGTGTAAATAAAAAAATGCTGACATAAGAAATATACATACTTATATTCGATATTTAATTTTTACATAATTTAAGTAATTCTATTATATTTATTTGTTTTAAAAGAAGTATAATCTATTAGTAATTAAAATTAAAAATAATATTTTAAAATTGTAGTTCTATACAACGTATTCTAATTGATAAAAAAACAGACGACATGCGTTGAACGGATGTCATAATTCGTTGAAAAAGGCACCCTATCCTACATGGATTAACCTCTTTTCCAAAGTAACTCATATTTGATACAGTAGACGTCAGTAAAAATGAACACGCCACTGCCCCTTGTCAAATTGATTGGATTTCCCCGTATCCTTGGAAACAAATATTATGAATGTATGTGCATATAAAACTGGCCGCACACACAATTCCGTAAAATCCTTGTCGAAAACAATTATACTTCAACATGAAAACAATAGGCAAAAACTAAAAATCCTTGAAGCAATATACATCAAACAGTTGAAACCCAACCTAAACAAAATCAACTATTGAATCTCTACAAATATCCTTAAATGTCTATAATTGGTAACAGAAGCCATTGGTTTATACCAACGGGTTCCCATACTTAATACTTCTCGAATTCACTCTCGCGTGGTCATGTGTGACGTCATGAGCTGCGGTGCGATTTTCGCTTCTAGCGTCTTATATGCTCGTGTTTATCGTTGCTTAGAAATCATCCATGTAAACAATGACAGACTATCATCACTGTCTTGTCTGTATATTGCTTAATATGTTGTGCAGTAATTGACATCTTTGATAATGGCTTATGTAAGCCGAAAGCTTAGATTGGATTAAAAAATATGGATCAATATTGTGATTTTCTTTCTTCGTTTAATGATAATGTTATTAAGCTTATCAGACGTTATGAAAAGAATTTACATAAAATAAATAGACAACACTTTTCTATATTATTTAATGAAACATGTATGAATGAAAAAATGCTGCCGAAATACACAATATATATATATATATATATATATATATATATATATATATATATATATATAACCCAAAAAGATTTCAACGGAATGAAAGCAAATACATGAAAGTCTGAAGATTTATGAAATATTTATTTAATTAAATAAGTTTGGCTGTGTAAAACTGTACACGTTTCGATAAAAAGGTCAGAGTTCAAAAAGACTATTTTTCTGAAAAAGGGAGAACTGTATTTTCCCAGAGAACTATTGTATTACGACCGCGCTGCTCTACACATTAGGCGAAGTATAAAATGAAAAGTTTAATTTTGAAAGCAAGGGTTTATAAAGACGTCAGTAAACTGATGCTATTAGGTATTTTCTCTACAGAATCGTCTTTGCCTTGGTTTAACCCGACGATGATCGTATTTTCTGTACAACTGATGAAGTTCTTCATTAGCACAACGTTCCAGCCAGTTCATTCTTCAGCATTCGTGTGTACAATAAAGGAACCGTCGTCCTATTTGGAAGAAGATTAATTATTGCGTGGTTTAATAGACAATTTTGGCAGAAGGCCAAAGGAGAAGTTGGGTAAGGCTGGTTATCACTAACTATCCTAAACTGAGTTAATCAGATTGACGACCCATCCATTCATTACAATTTACTTTTTCACCACAAAAACTCATCCATCACCGTTCAATCCTATATATACCACAATAACACATTCACAGGGAACCTCCAAAAACCACATGACATAATATCAATTTCAAATGTCTTTTTCCTCTCTTATTGTCTTATAAAATTATATAAAAATTTCATTAACATGAAATGAAGAGGGAGGGGATGAAGTCAAAAAACAAAAACAAAATTAAAATATAATAAAAAGATTCAAACTAAAAAATAACATGTTGGTAGGACCCGTCCACCCTACAAAAATAAGAGTGGCCTATGTATTCAGACTTTAAAATAGAATCAAGAAACTCACAGAGGGGGAAGAATAAATAGTAAATGACAGAGTGAGGAAATCAAAGACTGAAGCAGTTTAGATACGAAAAGAGACACAAAATGGAGAGGTTGGGAAGCTCAATATGGATCATAACAAAAGGGAATGCTGGGAGCAACACTTACGTTTACTAGGTAAACAAATAGAGTATCTTAACTAGGGGAGGGTTCACAGGTGACCGCGCTGTTGCGCCAAAGAGGACTTAAAAAGGATAGCCCCGTTCACAAGACTAGCCCCGTTCACACGAACCAGTCTCGCCATATTTACCAACCTATCGCTGAAATCTCTCGATAAAAAACGCTTTCTATATGTTCTAAACTTCATCTTGAGCTGATACCCAAAGAATCCGAGCAGATCCTGATAAGATTAGCGTTCGTATCGCAGGATTCCCTCCATCCGTGACGTCCACACCATTATTTTTTGCCACGGCTAGCAACGTCAGAAGCTTTGTCCGTTTCACTCAGGAGACGGAGGGGTCACATTATCGCACGAGTATGTGAGATCTAGGCTCAGAACGGGTGCACCTGAGGACAATTGTAGGAGGTGTGCGAAGCTGTTTCCTCTAAACCAAAGTCACATCGATGACAGTCAGGCCAATCCGCCCAACTAACTCTGTAGGCATTAAGAGGTAGCAGGTTCCCTATCAATCGCCAGGGAAGCGAAAACTTATTGTTGCTGAGATAATCCATTGCAGGCGCCCAAGACCAGAAAGATCGCCGACAAGTTGAGCCGGCCACATAGAGGATCTTTCACAACCCCTCTCATTAATTCACGATAAATTAGTCTACGAGGCCGTGAAAGGTCAACAGGCTGAGGAATAGACACTCTCTGATTCCGGAGCTTACGATGGCGCTCAGTTCCAGAAAAGATCGAGTCCTCTCCCAAAACGCGGAATATTAAAGCCAAATACGATGTTTGTTGATGGCTTAGCAAGTGCGGTATTCCTAGCGCCCCATGACACGGACGTTGGACAACGAGCTCTTTGCAGACCTGATGCTTGTGATTACTCCACAAGAGGGAGGACAGCAAGCCTTCGAGCGGCTTCTTATTGTCCTTGCAGAAGGGAAGTACAGACAAGGATAAGAGGAAAGGTATAGTGGCACACATCTAAGCCATACCCTTTCCGGACAAACGCTATCGGAGCCAAGTCCGGACCGCCGCTTCAACCTTTCCCTGTTTTCCCGACCAATTCTTCTTCAGTTGGAACCTGAGTCCGAACCACAATCCAAGAATGTGGACGGGTCCATCAGAGGAATTAAAGCTCCCCGGAAGCGCGACCACCTTCCAGGCATCTAACCACAATCCGGAAGAATTGTTGCTGTTAATCTTATCCCCCATCAGCTTTACCAAATCTTTCCGTTTCATTGTCACCATTACTTCAAAATTACTGGTGACAATGCCCGCCTTGCTCTTTATTGATGAGACATACCCAAACTGTCCGTAAATCACAAAGAAGACCCCCCCCCCAAATGGTTCTCGGGGATGTACATGGACACACCGTGCAAGGTAATTCGTGTTTTCCGTGTGCCTATGTATTCGATCTGTAACATCATGATTTACTGGTGAGGATATTTCCGGCCAAAGACTTTGCTGCTTCCTCCGTCGCCAACAGGATGTCCCACGTGGCGTTGGATCTGCGAGCGAATACTTTAGCCCCAACATTTAGGCTTTTTAGAGCCTCCCTGCTGACACCATTTAGTTTCCTCGACTTCATGTCTGTCGTCTGCAGGAAGATGGTTTTTGTATTGATTGCCTCTAAAACCGAGAGCACTATTAAGAGTTCGTTACCTGAAATGAACTTTTCATATCCTTCTTTGAGACTGTTGTAATATTCTGGCCCTTTTTCTTTGGTCCTGTCCGCCGCCCATGTCAATGGGTTTTTCTACTGGATATCTGATCCTGTTGCTGAGGAGAATCCACCTTAGCGGTGGGATTTCCCGTCAGCATACGCAATAAAAATCCTAAAAGTTCAGCAGACAAATACAATCAACAACAAACGTAACAAATAACACTCAAGGATGAACGTAGACAAATGGGTAACTTACTCTCTCAAAAACTTCCAACGACGAGTCCAAAAAAAAATCTCAGTAAATATGAGTGCACTCATCCATTAGATTGAGGTGTGTGTGTGTGTGTGGGGGGCTGTTGATTTCAATCCCACGAGGAAATGTCCCATTGTCCCACAGTCAGCCACCTTGCGCTGAAATCTGTCGATAACAAAAGCTTTCTAGCAGTTTTCAAGCTAATGTACAATGAATCTGAGCAGATCCTGATGCGAATAACATTCGTATCGCAAGATTCCCTCCATCAACGACGTCCACCACAACATTATTGCCATGGCTAGCAACGATAGAAACACTATTGCTTTTCTCCCCAGAGAACGGGGGCGACACATTATCGCACGAATATGCGAGATCAATGGACACGAGATGCTTGGGATCGATCAACTCGCCGACATAGTCGCAGAACGGGCGCACCTGAGGATAATGATAGAGGGCGTGTGAAACTGTTTCTTCTGAAGAAGGTCATTACGATGACAGTGAGGCAAATCCGTCCAGCCTCCTTCTGAAGGCTACATCATTAAGAGATAACGCGTTCTGAATCAATTGCAAGCGAAAATTCAGTCTTGTTGAGATAATCCGCCGCTGGCGCCCTATAACAGAAATAGCGCAACTCCAATACCGACAAGACGAGCCGAGCCGACCACATAAAGGATCCTTCGCGACCCTCACCACTAATTCATGATACAATAGTCTACGAGGCTGTGAAAGGTCACTGGATCAATGAATGAACTTTAAGACCGCCTGATACACTCGGAGGAAACCCGATTGATTACGATGCTTACGACGAAACGGGATGAGTGATGGTAAGGCTAGGGAAGGTGTCCCTAACACTCCCCTTCAAAATCGAGTCCTCCGTCAACGCACGGTGTAGGAAAGCCAAACTCGAGGCATGCCGATGGCGCAAAAATGGCGGCATTCCCAGCCCCCTATGACACGGACGCCTGTCCAAAGACTACTCTGCAGACCTGATGCTTGCGATCACCCCACAAGAGGGTGGACAATAAGCCCTCGGGCGATTTCTTTCGGTCTGCAGAGTGGAAGTACAGCGAGTAGATAAATGATAAGAAGAAAGACGTAAATGGCACACCCCTCAGTTCTACCCTTTACGGACAACTGCTGTCGAAGACAAATACGGACCGCCGCACCAACCTTTGATTTCACTTCGGACGAATTTTCCTTCAGTTGGAGACCAGGCCCGAATCACACCCGAGAATGCGAACAGGCCCGTCTGTCTAACTAAAGGGCCACGGAAGCGCGACCCTTTCCAGGCACCTAACAGCAAGCCGGAAGACTTGTCGCGGTTAATTTTATCACCCGTTAGGTAGGAGCGACAGCGGACCATCCTATCGGACCGACCGCGACAGCACAAAAGCGCGAGTTCGCTTTCCGTTCAATTGTATCACAGCACCGGCGGAGCGATACAAGAAGCTGTCCCACTTGCAGAAGTCGGGATTGAACAGCAGCCAGATACTGATGGTAATCCCTGTCAAATCGGTTTGATCGCCGTCTTTTACTTCCTCTAGGAGTGCGGATCAGATGCAGGTTGCTCTAAATTGTTCGTCCCTTCACAGAATAAGTCTGCTCAGGTCCCAACAAACTCTTGGCAACTGACTGCAAACGCTCTGTCAGGATGTTGGCCCAAATCTTATGGTGTTATGGACCTATAGTCATCTAAAGTAGACCAATCACCCTTGCCCTTTTTTTTAACAATGTGACCACTCTCCTGAAGATCAGGTTGGGGACGGATCCCTGTCGGAACCAGTTGTTGAACACGACAGTCAATATCGGTTTAGATATATGCGACAAATACAATTCGTAGGGCAGATCATCAAGTACCGGAGACTTGCTACTGCTGACGCTCTTCAATGCCAAGTGATCTCACCCTCGCAGCTAGCCGCTTCAATCGACGAAAGCCGAGGAAAGTCAGCCAAGTAGTTGCGAAACTGGTCGCCACAGAGACCAGGCTCCTTGGTAAAGCGGCTCTCGCACGTGTCTTTGGTCGATCTCAGAGTACGTCCCGCCGAGGTATCGACCTTTCAAAGCCAGAGCCTGCCTGCCTGCCTATACCTATCTCGCCCGGGACAGACTTTCCTTGAGAGTCTTCCCCTTTTTAACCTTATCGAGTCGTTGGCTATATTCGGTAGTGAAAATCCTAATGCTATCCTTAAGCCTCTCCCATCACCTATTCTCAATAACCGCCTCCACTAGTTTCCGCTGCACTAATCTAATCAGGCATTGCCAGAAGAGCCGCTTGTTCAGTAATGGCAGATTGAACTTCCAGTGTCCAGCCATTCTAGGCATAGCACCTAACGCCATCCGGGCATAGACAAGTCTATGGTCCTAATAGACAAACCATTGGAATGTGGGACAATCTAGCAAATCTAGATCGACCTATCTCACTAACATTCTATCCAAGTAGCTGGCTACCTGGGTAGACGGCCACTTAAGAGCTCACCTCCATATCTCCCGGTCCGGATAATCGATTCGAGACGAAACTCGCCGATAAACCAAGCTATGTTCGTTCAACCCCTCGTTAGCGTCCCGCCGCTGCCTCTCTAATTTGGGGTCGAGGACAGCATTCCAGTCGTCCATTAAGACTAAGCGCGACGTATCCACTAGGAACGCCCCCCAAATGACAGAAAAAGGAGGGCGCATACACGTCTGATCGTTGGGCGCATACACCGCAACGATCGGAAATGAACTATTGTCCACGGCAATATCGGTAACGATCAACCGGTACCCTGCATCAACATGGACAAGGTACGTTTAACTAACAAGGAAAAACCTTTGGTCAGATGGTCCCCGTATATTGAATAGACAACAGTACACAAACATCAACATCGTAAATAGTGTGTCTCCTGGATCGCGTCCCCATCTACACTGAAGAAGCAGGTGGGCAGCCTTAACCCGATCTCTCAAGCTCCTCGCATTTCAGCTGGCTAGATAAAACAGCTTAGGTGAAAGTTAGAAAAATTAAAATTTGGACAAACACATCTTGTTTCGTTATTGTTTAATAAAACTTGTTTAAAAGAATTCTTACTGCCTAAATATTTATGTTGAGTAAACATTTTGCTACTATTGACAAAATTAGATGTAACAAAAGCAGAGTGAATCCATAATACTGGACTTTATTAATTTAATGTAATGACTAATTACTGGACTAAATAATGCTAAATTCTTGAAGGAAATAATTCAGCCACAATTTATCGGAAAAGGAAACTCATAGAAAGAGCAGGCGAAAAAAAGATAATGGTCTGTTATATAAATGTTCACTCACCACACTAATCAAGAGTCTCCCAACGTAGAGGTTATTAAATGAGGTGGTTATATGACTGTAAGAAACTAAGTGCTGGGGTATATAGAATAGATAAAGGTTGACCAGATCTTAAGAGGTCAAGTTTGCAGTGATCGAGGAAGCATCCTCTCAGGAATCTGTTCCACAAATGAGTGTTTTTCCAAATTAAACCTATGATTTCTAACGCAAATATAATTTATACATTTATATAAAAACCAAAAACATTAAATTTCAAATGTCTAAAGTCAATTTTTTATTTTATTCGTAAAGTTAATCCTTAAAAAATTATCTGTTTAGGTTTTTGTTATTTTTAAAACATTGGCACGGCCATTAATCGTCGAACCTCTATTATAGACGAAAAATTAAATTTAAAAATCCATTAACAACTTTTCAAAATAGTAAGCTTAAGGATTAACTGGATTCTGTAAGAGTAATGCTTCCTTTTTGCTTATAAAGTTTATAGCGTGCATGGATATGCACGGCAGTCCTTGAGCTGTCTAGGTCATAGGTCAATAATTGACACTGTAAGAAGCGCGAAAAATTAATTTAAAACAAGGATCAACATTTAATTAAGAAAGTTGTATTATTTAACCTTATATTATTTTATATTTTTATTCTCTACGTGTTTATAAAACTTAGTATAATTTGCTATCACATTGTCAGTTAAGCACTGCATTAAAGTAATTGTTGACCTGGAAAATGGCCATTTTTTCTATCAATTCTATTTAATTCTGTCTTCCTCATAGTCACAGCATATAAATATTTCTTTTTGAAATTCTGTGCAAAAATAAACTGACAGTTGTAAAAAACGAAAAAAGAAAAAAATCAAATTCTCTTAAGATTCACTAAAAAAGGGCATTTTTTTGTTACATTTGATGATTCTTTTTTAATAAAAAAAACAACTTATGAACAGCAACAGAATAAATTTCAGTGCTATTGAAAAATTCAAAGTAAATTAAAAAATAATTATTCAGTGAAGTTTTTTTCTGTGAAATTTGAATGTTTTTTTTCAAAAAGTATTTATTGAATTATTTTTGGTAACATTCGGGACGAATTTTTATTATATTTATACTTGATATTGTGAAACTCTATTGAAATAACATTCGGGTGTTGGAAATTTTTTTACAGTAATATAAAAAGTTTATATTACTGTAAAAAAATTTCCAACACCCGAAAATTTAAAAGTACACACTATATACGGATGGTGAAATTGACAAAAATATTTTATCAATGTTTTCTAATAAAATAACCCGTTCAAGATACAAATCATAAGTGCTGGAAATTTTTAACCGGATAATTCTCTGACTTTTAATAATTTTAAAACAGTAACATTTTTGCTTTCATTTCACAAAAAAAAAATCTATTTTGGAGGTGGTGCGCAAAGTATTTGAGAACAAATATCAAGAAAAGAAAGAAATCAACTTAAAATCTGTATACATTTAACTTAGAAAAAACAGAAAAGGTTATCAAATAAAACCATTTTTATGTCTCTGTTGTCTTGGAAGCGATTGCATGTCTCTGATCAGATGGTTATCGTTTATGTTGACAATTACGTCCATGATGACTGGACTGAAGGAGTATACTGACGCTGCTTTTTTTACTTAGGTCTCTCTCTCTCTCTCTCGATGGCGCCCAAGATGTAGAAGCCAATGAGATTCGGATCAAGAGAGCTAGAAAACTACGGGTTGGGTGTAACATGTTAATTCTCGGTTAGACACATTAGGTCCTATGATCCATAATGGAAAGAAAGAAAGATTGCTGTTGGAACACGTATGTCCAACTCCTCAATCCACATCCGCCAAAGACTATCACAGACGACTTCAACTTGTGCCTCACAATGAGTACCTTCGCGGGATTCGAACAGAGTCACCTGTCCATCTGTCTATTTCAGAGTCATGATTGGCGATTACTGTCACAGGCACAGTAGGTCATGTTAATGCACACGATACATCTCAAGTAAAATTACGTTTGGTCCTCCATTTTATGGCACACAAATCTGGTGCATTCTTTCTACTACTGATGCCTTTATTGACTTCCTCTCAAGGCTAAATAAAACAAACCTTCTCATTATTAGCTATTTCTATTGCAAACCGTCTTTTGCTGTGTATGGGTACATTTCAACACACATACAGGGGAGGGCTGGAAAATTCTCGTCACGGCCAAATAACTGTTTTATTTTTTTAAATTACGATTCTTAGTTATATGCAAATCCTGCACTTGGATCATTGCATCACAAGCACCGAAAATATAAATCAAGGCTCAAAGTAATTAAAGTTATTTCAAAAGCAACCAATATAAAATATTTCATCACAGACGATATCTTAACGTGTTGTATAAACCAGTTAATATACGTAAAAATACGTAAAAATATTTGATAGATTTCTCCGGTGTGATCTCGTCCCGTGTAACAGTTTTACATATAACATCACTTGTACTATACGCTCTAAAAGAATAGAATTAATGTTCTAAAAGAAAGCCAGGATATAGCTAACGATCTTATCTGCCACACTATTCTTGATAACTGAGACGGCTGAAAGTATTTAAACAAACTTTGAACAGTTTATGAACAATTTTGTTTCCGATGGACATTTTATTCGAATATTTAAAGAAAGCATGTCGGTTGAATTTAACTTATGTCATAAATATAGAAGTTAAAATTTCTGGCAGCATATCTTGTATTGTAACCTTAACGTAATATATAAGTAGTAGTTTAGTACTTACATTAGTACATCAAATCCCTTAACTTATTAATACCTATTGTTACATAATCCTATAATACCGGATTTATATTTTACAGAGCATTAGGGAGTCTTGTACATTGGAAAATGCTTTCAAGTAACGAGTATACTTTTTACGTATTTTCACTCGTGTTTTTTTAAGACTAGTTTGATTTTGAAAATGGATAAAACAAACTTGTAAAAATCACTCGTAACTCGTAAATCACTTATAAAGATTAAAATAATGGCTTATAAATTGCTATTTTCATTACGAATGAAATTATCGCTCCAATTTTTTGAGTATTAGGACTCAATTTGCTTTTGATGACTGAAAAATACGTATTTCGCTGGCTAAGCTTCTACACTTAAACTATTATTAGAGGTGTAATGAACTTTGTGACGGCAATTATAACTCATCTAAAGACATTAGCGATATTAAAAGCGAATATGATTTAGGACACAGTTAAGCGTACAGAGCAATTTTTAATGTAATCAACTAGTTTTAACGCCCAATTCTAGCCTAAATCGATTGATGTAACTAGTTGACAATGTTTTCTCACTTTGATTAAAAATACAAGTGAGGCTGTAAAAAACTGAATGAAGAGAAAGTCATACATGACAGAATTTTGAATTATCTATTTTATGAGAGCTGCTATTTATGCTGACTGTCGTAAAAATATGTATTTTGTTCGTATCACGTTTAATCAATATCGCTAACAAATTTTTTGTGACTGACTCTGCATACCAATACTTCCATCAGTCTGACTGTATGTATATCATATATATTATATATATATATATATATATATATATATATATATATATATATATATATATATATATATATATATATATATATATATATATACAATACTTTTTATATTGTTTAAAGTATTTCCCGTGCCGGTACTGTGATTCCGTAAGAAAATATTCCCTTCTACCAACCTCTTTTAATTGATCACCTTACTTTTATGAAAGTAGCAGCTGGCATAAAAATATCATAATATAAAAGCAACTCGCCCTTCAATTAAGTGTCAGCTTAAGTAGGTGGAAACATAAGTGTTTTTACATAACACATTACCGGAAGTGCCGACCTTTACAAGGTCAGATGATGTCAGTGACATTTAACAAAGACTTATGCTGCCTCCATTTTTTTGGTCTCTTACTCATTTTTCTACTACAGTAGAATCATTGATAACTTGAAATATATATTTTGTTTGAGGCATACAAAATGGTGGCACATCGATTGATATTTATGGTTGTTGATGTCATGTAGTTATAAATCGGCAATTTTAAAAGCAGAAAGCATTTCTCGTTGAATCTACTTTTCTAAATGACAATTCTTAGTCATTAATTGTTTTTTAAAAACAGTATTATTTTAAGAAATGACTCATTTCACTGTAGTTCATCTCCATAGTTTTGTCTAATACCGACGATTGTTGGCGTTTTGGAGTTCATGTCCCCAGAACTGATCCTTGTTATAGATTTCGCAATAATTCTTTGTTCAAACTTGTTTAAAATCATCCATTTTATATGTATACGACGAATGTTATCGCCAGGAAATTTTGAATACTAGCTTTTACAAATGAAATATGCAGATATATTTTCCTTAATACTATTGTTTTTGAGATGAAAAACTTGTAAAATAGTGTTATAAAGCAAGAAATGACACTTTCTGCCGAAATATTTTCTTTTGCAAAAATAAGAAAATGTGATATGCATTTTTGATTTTCAGTGCATTCAAGCTTTTCGTGTCTTTAGATTTCGTCTGCTTCTATTGTGTATTTGTCAATCTGTCGTATAGCAGCCGATATCTGAAAAAAAAACCAACGGGCCAGGTGCTGAACAAAAGATTTTGACAAATCCATCGTAAAAAGCTAACTTGTGCTACTGCCTTTTCTCACACATTAAAAGAAATTGTTTGCCATAAACACAGTATACATTGACATCGCATAGACCTAATTATGGACGAAACTTTCACCATTAATAGCAAATATTACAAAGCAAAAACGTATGGATCTCTTTTTCATATATTGATTGTGGGCCATGAGAGAATTTGTCTCAAAGCGTAGTAAAGCGAAATAATTTCCTTCGTAATGTAAAGAGATGTAACAGAATAATCTAGAAACATGTTTACGTTTTCTAAGAAATTGTTTCAATCGGCCATTTTTAAAAATGTAATAAACCAAAAACCCCTTTAATTCTCCATTTCAGGAAGGATGATTAACACTGACGATAAGATGTAAAGAATATCGCTTTCATATACAAACTGTAAATATATTCATATTAAAGTCAGCCTTCTTAACATATGTGGCCCAGAGACAATCCGAGAGTAAAATACTTAACATTAAAAATGATTCAATTGAATGTTATAATCATTACATCTCTGGCTTCAAGATGTCGCTCAAATGAAATGATTAGACGAAACACATGCTAGCAAGATCAGTCGCATAAAAAAAATGTATAACACTTAGTGATTGTAGAAGTCGACATGACTGTTATCGATGCATTCTTTTCCTCCATTATCTTACCTTGTTGCCATTCAGGAGCATGCATGGTGTCTGACATCCACATTGGTAGTGAAGGTTCTAACATGGCGATTCCCATATTTGCAAATGTAATTGAACCTAAAATAAAAAAAAATGTAACAAGTATTATGCAGAATGAATATTTAAAATGGTGTTAGCTAAGAAGTCGTGTTTTAACGAAATAAAAGAAAATATTTATTTTGAAAGAATTTATAAACAGTTGTAGTTTGATTATTTTCCCCCAGCCTTACATATGCCATTTACATAAGTGAAAATGTTCCCGATTCTCCAAACGAACAAACTAGTCAGATCGAGGAAAAAAGTAAAAGCAATAACCTTTACCTTAGGTTGCGAAATAGATTGCCGTTTTCCGCGACGTATAACCATCTGATAACATGGAAGGCAATTTTAATAATAAAGAGATTTCCTCTCCTTTTATGCAATTTCAGAGCTCACATGGTAACCCTGTCACGTGACTATTGTAGCTATAAACGATGTAAGGATTTCAACAACGCAATACTGCTCCTTTCCAACAGTCAATTTCTCCACAAAATGACTGAAGCCTCTTCGAGATTAGTCAAGCCAAAGATCTCAAAGATCGATTTTTTTTCAAATTTTATTTTTCAAAAGATTAACAAAAAGATTAAAAACCATAGATCGTAATATCCAGTAAAATGTTTAATCGATCATGAGATTTTAATGTCATTAAGAATTCAAATCGAAATTTCAATTTTTTTTTTACTCGTTTGTTTTTAGATTTATCTGGAGAAAAGTGAATGAAATGACGAGTTTCAAAGCAATATACATCTTTAATTTTCATATAATAAACGACTAAATTAAATGCTTACGGTTCTAATTAAGGAAGAGTAACGTCTGAAACATTTGGGTAGGAAGAATTTTTGTATGCAGTGGATAAATATCAAAGTGTGGCCAAATCTAGTTACGCTTTTGTGTCAGTTTCATATTGAATTATATTCCCTAATATAAGTTTTATTTAATTAGCTTTTATGTTTCTCTAACTCTTCAGATGTTGAATATATAACTAATTCTAAATTCTATTTTTTCCATTTTTACACTATATTAATTTTATCTTATAAATTGTCCCCTGTTCTGTCACCCATGAAATAAAAATAATTGTTTATACGTAAAATGAGAATCTACGTACATCAAATCGTCTTTAAATTAAGTGATAGCAAGAATTATCGTTGAACTTTTAAAATATTAATTCAGTACTTAAATACAGAGATCAATTTTGAGTTCTTCTGTAGTTTATTGATGCCTCTACACCTCCCTAGCTATTGTGAAGATGGCCAAACCAAGAGTCCTCCACGTGAGCTAACTTAAATGCCGCTCGATAAGGCGGCTTTAAAGCTAGTTTATAATAAAACGTTTTGGATACAAAAGGAAAAATAAGAGTTACTCCTCTTGAACCATGAAAGCAACAATAATAGCTAGTATAATATATTATTATATAATTTTAACGTCGCATAATCTGGCTACCCTGAATCTGAGCTCAACGAAAATCGTTCCCTGTGCCAAATTTTTCTTGGGCTTTTTTATGAAATATAAATCATTGAAATCTGACTAGTGGGAGCGGAGGAGTTGCTTGTACACACAGACACAAACACACATACACTGCACTATATATATATATATATATATATATATATATATATATATATATATATATATAAATTTCTGCTTGAAGATGGAACTGAGCTCAAATAATTATATTGAAGTTTTCGGCTCTTGTTTTGAAACATGAGATCTCTTATGTCGCGAGTTGGAATCATATTTTTAAATAAATAATTATATTTATGCTCTACAAAAGTAGAGCATAAATATAATTATATTTTCACACACACACACACACACACACACACACACACACACACACACACACACACACACATATATATATATATATATATATATATTCTATTTTTACTTTCAGTCATTTTACCTCCCTTTAAACTGTAACGGTTTACTGATTATGCGAATGCAACGTCTTTAATTTTAAATTTGTAATCAATTTTTTTCACTAATAATTTTTTCTACTCCCCTCACATTTCGCTAATTTTTGAAAAAAAATGTAACTCACCAGCATCGCATTTAACACACTTCTGTGCAATTTTATTTTATGCGTTACGTAGCAGTGAAACTCCCATGAACCATTTGTTTACTTCCAACAACATAGATCACGTGCCTAATGAGTTGGGAACCACACAGCGAAACTATAGTCGCACACCAAAACGTAGGTATACGTATATGTACTAATTTATATATATACCTATGATTGAAGGTGAACAATGCCGACTATGCAGAATTAGATTTCTCTAACTTCTTAAGGCTGAGCTGACGTCATTCGTCGCAGCATATAAGCAGAAAACAAAAAGGTATATTTTATTTTAAGCCAGGAATAAAAGGATGCTATTTTTATATTTGCAAGAAACTCGTTTATGTTTGAAAATCAATTGGTGAAATGTTTAATCGGTTTCATGTTATTGAACTGACTTAAAAGCAATTGTAAAATCGGATGGTTTTCTGGTACGAAGTTCATCTTTTGATAAAACTATCAGATACGTTATATGGTAACAGAACTATAATTATCGGTGTATATAATCTAGTCTAAATGAAGATCTGTTATGGCCCTAGGAGCTAATCATAAAGCAATAATGTCCCTTATATTGGTGGTGTGTGGAATAATTATTGCTAAATAGCTAATCGAAATGAAAAAGAAATTAGTTGAGCAAACATCCGGCGAAATAAGAATAATTATCAAAACCGAAGTTGATAATAAAGGAGAGAGAAATACATTTTCATTGCAGTCTTAATCGAAGATGGTTCAATTACTTTCACCAGAAGTAAATTGTACCTATTTAACAGTTGATCGACAGTATTTTTGATTCCAGCTTTTCATGTCTTAAATCTATAGATAAAAAAAATTCCACAGAAAACAAAAATATTTCAATGGCTGACAATGCTGGGAAATCTTACTTATTATAAAACGCAGATTGTGTGTGTGTGTGTGTGTCTGTCTGTACGTTTATATATTACATTTTGTACATTTTTCAACCGATTTCAACAAAACTTCACAGGACTGCGTAAAATTACCTTGCGGTGGTTCTGGCAGCGCCAAAAATTGGAAGAACACAATTGTATTTGCACGAAATCATTTTGAAAACACGATAAAACACGATTCTGTCGCCAGAATGAAAGGGGGACAACTCATATCGAGTTATACTTATTATTATAAAACCCAGGTTGTTTGTGTGTGTGTGTGTGTTCGTTTATATATGAGATCGGATTTCCTACATTTTTCAACCGATTTCAACAAAACTTCACTTTTTTTTTGGCAGGTAGTGTTTCTTATTGTCTTGCACACTTTTTTTCTTTATTTTTACATTCAGAATGCCTTAAAAATTCCATTTGCAAGAAAATTGTTTATAATAAAATTCTATTCAATCGATAGACTCATAACGATTGAAAACAATGTTTTTGTTTGAGTTTGGGTTTGACCAATTCGTAAAAAAAAACAAAAAAAAACAAAAAAAACAAAAAAACTGCGTGTCCGTCAACCTTAAACAATAATCTTTGTTAATTTTATTTTTCAGTCTTTATGATGGTCGATACTTGATCTATCTCTTACTGTTACATCCCCTGGCAACGCCGGGCTCTACTGCTAGTCTAATAATAGAACTTCATAGTACAAACATGACGATAGATACAAAAACTAATAGTCAGCTTATTAAAAAAAGTCAGATTCGGCTAAACTAAGATGACTATTGTATGAAAATCTTTTCCTGATTAGTTTGTTCTGTTGAGTGAAGCAGCTCTAAAGTGAGGGTGCGATTTACAACGTATGGTGCATGCCAGAATCGACCATTATTTAGTATCTGACATTCTTGATGGATCCTGATTTTTCTTTCGTTATACAAATGTATATAATTTTGAGGTATGGCACATGATAAAGGTTTATTTATACCCCACCTTATGTTATTACATAAGCTGAAGGATTGGGATTTTGAAGGGGTTAAGATTTTCGCAACACCCCGAACTGAGTTTCTAAAAGCATAAAATAAAAACCTTTAAATTTTTTATCATCCTAGGCTTCCGTACTTTTAGTTATGAACTCACGAAAGACCTATTTACAAGAAACGGACACACGGCAATCGATCAAGGTTAGAATTATACTTACGTTGTAAATCGAGTCCCTATCTAAATTCTTAATTTCCCAGGAAATGACATTTAATCAAACTACACAGATATATATATATATATATATATATATATATATATATATATATATATATTAGTTTAACCGAATATTTACCAATATATTTATGTGGCAAATATTACTGTAAATATAATGAGTGAATAACTCGGGAGAGAAGTTTTGATTAAAGAGAAAGTTTTTTTTTTCAGTTAATTTTTGTGACTGAAAAGAAGCATCTCTACATAAGAATTCAAGAAAATTAAATCAAGAATAAGTGCAAATACAAAAAAAAAAAAAAAAAGAAACTAAATAAATTTAGTAGTTTTAAAGAGACTGCCTGCCTAGCAAGCTAACTTTTCTCGAAGATGGAAGATGTGTGATAGAAAATTAAAAGAAAAAAAATCGAGAAAACAAATGTTAATAAGTTAAATTTGAAATGTTGTGTGCAGGGTGTTTCCAGCATCCTTGCCTTCACCCCAACAAGTCTGCTTCAGAGCTGGGCATGTGCGGCAATTTAACTTCCATTTCCGGTTGAGAAAAGTCGTTTTAATGCACGTGGATAAGCATAGCTTCAGTCCGACGCCATCTTATCAGTTGCGTATGCATAATTTTTGCCTAACTATAGAGAATAGCAAAGAAACGTAGGAAAACAGTGTATTAAAGTGCGTAGATATTTGTGCTTATGCTATGTATCTGATGAAGAGTAAAATATATAAATGGATAGTCAAATACTATTATATGTACAAATAAAAATATACTTGATTCAGATAGGATTTAAACATTTAGTGAGGTATTTTGCATACGTAAACATTTGAGCTTAGAATTTACCTTTAGGGAACCAAATAGAAATAAAATCGAATCAAAATCGAATTTTTAATCATTTCAACCCCAAGCAAGGTAATAAAGCCATTAGGACGCAAGGGGTTACTGAGTGTGAAAGAACGAGAAAAAGAAAACATTAAGGAGTTAGAACAATAATAATAAAAGTTAAAACAGTAATTAAGAAGATAACGATTGACACTGTATTTAAATTTTTGAAGATCAAAGCTAACTGGGAAGTCTAATAGAGGAAAGTTAGGAACAATCGCCATGAAAGTGTTTTTTAGAAAAGATACAGGGATACTACATTATAGCGATGGGAAACGGGATGATGAAGAGATAATTCAATAATAAATTCTTGGATTTTATTAAGAATCTCTAAATATATAGCAGGAGCATATATGGTAACGATATTCAAAACTTAGGCGAATGTTACATTAAAAATATATAAGGTAGATTCTGGAGATAAAAAATACCTAGCACGACACAGCGAACCAACTTTCTTAGCAGCAGACCTAGGAATTGAGTCAATATAATCTTTCCACTTCATATCAGCGTAAAATGTTAGTCCGAGAAAAATGCAACGAATAACTCTCATGGGGGTTAACATCATCCATACTTGTGGAAGGCAGTAAGGACTCCCTCAGAAGATTGATAGAGCAGTTTTGTTTTGGAGGCGTTAAAATTAACAAGCCATTCCTTTCCACAGTTAACAGCAGATTGTAGGTCATTTTTAGAACAGCTGTCAATTTAACCTTATCGAACGGATCAGACTTACTATTAAGATAGGAGTAAAGTTGTATAATCAACATAGATATATACCGTGTTGAAAACTGTTGGCATCAGGAAGATTATTGATGAAAATTAGGAACAACGTAGGTCCAAGGATGTAGGTCCAAGGATATAGCTCTGGGGACAGCTGTATTACTGCAGATCTAGAAGAGTGGCCGTTCACGACAACTTTCATTTCAGACTGACTCCGTTTAAATATTCGTCCAGAAATACTATAAACTTTCAACTTTCAGACCGGTATGCCAAACCTGTTTTCGAGATGTCTAAAGCAACAGTCCGAGCTTCATTCGTATCTAAAGCTTGATAAACTCTTTCAGCAATAATCGTTAAAACATCAGTAGTTAACCTAGAAAAGCGAAAGCCATACTGCTTATTTAAAAGAGAGACCCTGCAGATGCTTGACCAATTCAGGGCCTCTAGTACTTTACCAAAAAGAGGTAGAAGGCAAACAGAAGGCCGATAGCTGAAAGGATTAGACGGTTCGTTTGAATTCTTAAAGATTGGAGCTACAGAAGAGGATTTCCAGCAAGGAGTAAGGTAAGCAGTCAGGCACTTATTGTAGAGTTTAGAGATAACATGAGCTAATTCAGGAGCACATTTCTTAAGGACTATTGCAGAATGCCATCAGGTCCACATGCTTTGTGGAGATCCAGTGTAGAAATGATAGAACTCCGTGGTGGAGCAAGTTATATGCATATCACTCAACAGGGACTCAGTTCTTAGGAGAAAGTCAGGAAAAGATAACTTCGATGAGTTAAGAGAATTTATGAGTTAAACATTCTACTTTATCGACACCTCAAACTGAGTGAAGAGATGAGGGATGGAGGACTTATTTAACACACTATTACAGAGCCGCCACTAGTCACGAGGGCCAAAGTTGTTAGAGACTATACGGTGCCTCATTCTATCAGCAAACAACCTTTCGAGGACAGGTTTACAATTGTTACGCACGCACAAATAGGCGTCTGTTATGATCGGAAATGTAATGCTGGTACGTCCGGGAAAAGTGATTCATACGTACGGATTACCATTTATATAAGTATTTATTAAGCAACATAAAAGTAGAGAATAGAAGAAAAAAAACAAAACAGGAAAACAAAGAGGACGGAAAAAACAATATGATTGTAGTATTTATTTACTACTTATTTTGATTGTATTTCTACATTTAACCTGAGTAAACAAATACTTTAATAATTCTAGTATTAAATATATTATCAGGTAATGAAAGCACAAGTCCTTAACCTGAAATAGTAAGTAACCGACTTTTGATCAGAACATCATTATAGTGACAAAGTTTAATGTTCCATCTGTGATATAATTAGGTGTATTGACAAAAACATTTAAGCCTATACGAATTAATTGGATGAAGTTTTCATAAGATCTGTTGAATTGTTTTGAGTTTTGTGTTATCACTGTCTTCTGGTTGCAAAAATAACAGCCATTCTACAACATTCTTCACAAAAATGAATTCCCAGTTGATGATGTAATGCACTGTGAAGCAGGTTGATTAAAGGATAGATCACCTCTCGTATGAGACAAGACATTGTGTATTAATAAATCCAGTGTTTGTTAAATGTATTAACCTCGGCAATACACGCTCGAGCTAATATATTAGAACTTTATAATCTTTGATCAATAACCAAGCTATATTTTCATAATTCGTTACTATATTTACTAACCTTTCGATTAGTACAGCAGAGATAGGAAGCGGATACTAAGCAGAAAGTTATTGTTCTACCAACATCCTATGTGACGAAAATCTGCTTGGATTTTAAGAAAATCAACGCTCGAAATCCTTTTTACCAAGAGGTGATCACTCACCACTCGATTATTTGTACTTAGTGAGTCTTCAAACCAATAACTGGTGGATTTCACTGGAGACAGCAAGCCACATTAAATATTTTAGCACACTAGTTGACTTTAACAATACTGTCATCCATACCATTTCACTTTTCAAAAGTAATCAAAATGAAATAATCAAAATAGATCGTCAATATAAAAAAAAATTCATTGTTTGGAATATATATATATATATATATATATATATATATATATATATATATATATATATATATATATATATAATATTAGTGGTAAATATACACATACAGGAAGCTACATTATGGCGATGGGAAACGGGCTGATGATATATATATATATATATATAGATATATATATATAGATAGATAGATAGATAATATTAGTGGTAAATATACACATACATATGTTTATATTTGATTTGTAACTTATAGTCGATATTAATTTTGTCAAATTTTCTTAATTACACAGCGGCCCTTCAAAACACAGAAGAGGTGCTCAAGTCTGGTTTCTGTCATACAAACAAACGTAACCCCCTGTTCACCCACATTGCTCGCAAATATATTTTCGAACTAATCCATTTTTTAATGTTCCTTTTTATTTTATTTTGATTGGCATTTCTCATTTTGAAAGTTGTACAAATATTTTAATTCTCGGATTTTCAATAATTCCAGTTTCTTTATATGGTACTTCAAGACTGTTTCAAGTGTTCTAATAATGATTGGTTCTACTATCGCTTTCATGTTTGATGATATTTTTCAGTTTTCTGACATATTTTCAACTTCCACTCTTTTTGGGACTGTGACATAATTTCTGAGAAATATTCTTACGAAATTGCCAATGCTAATAAATCCTCTTCCAGTCCTAAATTTTCAAAGAGTCTATCAATGTTATTCTGTGAATGCAAGGTTTCATCCATTTGTTTATAAGTTTTCGTTTCTCTGATCAAAATTTCAATGTTTTTACTATTTTGGAAAATTCCGAAAATATCAATATAGATATTGTTCATGTAATTGTTCCATGTTTCTATGTTTGACTTCTAAAATCTTATGGGCTATTCTTTTATCTTGCCCTTTATTTAAATTTTTCATTGAATCTTTTAGCATTCCTAGTTATTTGTACTTCTTTCACTTCAACGTTCTGTTGATTTTATGTCTGTCTAATTCAATCCCGCCTGTTGCGTGTGCATCAACAGCGTTTCCCATTTCTTGATTTTGAATTCCGTTCCTATGTCCTGGTGGAGAATCTTAACTATATTCATTTTTCAAAATTTGTACTTAAACGTTAATATTTAGCTTTCAAAATAATTATAAAACTAGTCTTTTTACACTGTTCTAACTGTTGTCATAATCTTTATTGTCATATTCACCGACCGGCTTTCTTCATACGTTGGAACCCAACCTTCGTCCACTGGGGTGGATTGTTCTAGCTCCACGTGCCATGCCTTTTCTAGATATCTCAGTTTCAGTTATTTCCTCTACTTTCTGTTATGACATGGTCAAGTGGATAAAAACGTTGGTTAAAGTAATCCAGTGACATGACCCAAAGGGTTGTGAGTTCAATACCTGGCCACAGCAGAGGTGAACAAAAATTTGGAGAGTTGAGTTACTAAAAGGAAATAATTTAAAGTGAGATATCCAGAAAGCGCATGGCACATGGAACTAGAACAATCCACCACCCAGTGGATGAAATAGAGGGTTTGATTCAAATTTCTGACGTATATCACCTACGTATCGAGTGCACAACGACTGAAACGTCCAGAATATGGCAATAAATATGAGGAAAATGTAAATTACGATAGGTTACCATATTTCGTCTCAGAAATATAGACAAAACTAGTCTTGCGTTTTCTTTCATTTCGTTCTCCTTTTAATTTTGTCTTCTACTTCATCTGTTATTAATATTATCAGTGATGGATAAGAATTATAGTTTTTGGATCTCTAATATCAACAGTTTTAATTATTCTATATATTTTCATATGATTCCGATATATTCTGTGGTTTTCCTCTTTGAAGACCAAAAGCATATTGAGTTACTGGCCAATTTCCTTTCTACAGATTGTTCGCTGAGGCAAAATTATTTCAAATTTTCTGACAATTGCTCTACTAACCGCCCCCGATTGTTCAACATTTCTAATAAGAAATATGAAGATGATTTATTACTGGCACATACATATATTATCACGAAAATCGACTTTGAGAAAAAAATTTATATAATTCTATAATTATAATCTAATTACAGCCTGATATTAATTTTTCTTTTTATTTCAAAATGCCCGGAAGGAATATCTCGTCCATTCCCATCAACTCCTTTTTTTTTCGTTTAAAGAAAATGTCATTTCGTTAGATTTTTCGATAATCATTGATCATCTGTTAAGAAATTTTTCTTTTCTTTTTATAGCAAAGAAATGAACGTGAAGTCATCGTCTATATGACTGCAGAGAAGATACAGTAAATACGACAATAAGACTGGCTATTAAGAAAAAAAAAAAGAATTAAGACAATAAAAAATAAGACAATTTTGTTTGGTTTAATTAAATTATACTCATAGAATTACATAAATTTGTTTCAAATTCGATTTCCGAGTTATGTATGCGTCGCTCACATATGCCAAAAGCATGAATGTTTAGTATATTCGAGTGTTAGTGCGTGTATATAAGTATGTATACTTATTTGCTGCATGCCTATTAATATTTCAACATATTTTCTACATTTATACTTTCTCGTTGGCATTGGAAAATTCCTGGACTGTACATGTTGTGACAGTTCAACGGAATTTCCAGCGCATTGGTAACTATTATGCTGAGTTAGTCTGCTAATAGGTTTTGGGCTATTTACTTGTTTTCAATTATTAAAGGAGGTATTAAATATGGTATTGGAAGGTCTCTGCGATATTCACAATAACTGAAAAATTTGAACAGTCTGCCTGTATAAAATTTTCGTGAAGACTGGAAAGAAATCATTACGCTTCTTTGGGAAAACTTTCTTGAGGTCGAGCGTAATTTCTTGAGTGGTACGTACTCAAGCTCAGAGCAGTGTCCGTTCAAGATGAGCGTTCAACAATGATCAATCATCAGTAAAATGCCAGAAAAAAGTTGAACTCGTGAGGATAGTTGCTGAATATATATATATTTGGGTAATTTAACTAGTAGCGGCCGGTAATGAGAAATTGGAGAGCAGCTTGAATTCCAGTCGTTCATTATATTCACTTATGTGCAAAGGCACAAATTAAAGGCATGAATCAATCTCTTCTCTCAGCTGCCATGCAAACTTGTCTCTTTAGCAGTGATTAATAATCAGCCTATACACAACTCTAAATTCAAAGCAAACTATTATATTTGGAGCAAAGGGTTTAACCGAAAACAACTAATTGAACAATTTGTGCAAGGATCAATGCAATGGATAATGTGCCAAATGCAATATATATTAGGTGGGGGGGGGGGATGAATGACAAAGTAGAGAAAAGTTTTCGTGTTTTGTCCTTTAGGACTTCAACTGACTACATTTACGTTCGTGCAACTACACATGCGCACAAACGATGGATGTTTGTGTAGTCGCGCCAACGTCAATTTCGTCCGATGCAGTACTAAAAACTTTTTACACGTTTCATACATTTCCCGACACCAATATTGTTCTTGATATATAAAGATTTATATATCATTATGTCTCATTATATATATATATATATATAGTCTTAAGGTGTGCTATATTTATGGAATAAAGTGCTCAATATCAGAGATAGAGCGTGTGTAAATATAAAAGTGAACATAGAAGTCAACACTTAGAGGCGACAGTCTGTTTCATGCTATATGCAATCGTCAGGCCTGACGATTGCATATAGCATGAACCAGACTGTCGCCTCTAAGTGTTGACTTTATGTTCACTTTATATATATATATATGAAGAAAGATAGGGTGCGATGGATAAATTGTCTAAATTACTGTCATAATTGTTCTAGCGGGACAAGCTTGCTAAGCATTACACCACGTCGAGATGCCATTATCGCTTGTCTAATTAAACTAATATTTGTTGAAACTTAAATTTACTTCGTCTCTTACATATGGCACATGTAGGCTGCGATGTATGAACCGTCGTCTAAATTACGCAAAAATGAAAATAACCCTGACATCTCATTTTAACAGATATATTTACCAAAATTACACAAAAATATCTTAGAATACTAAAGATTAAATTTGTTCAATATAATCGCCATTGGCTTCAACCACGGCCTTCAGACGACTTCGAAAACTCTTAAAACTTTCTTTGCAAATTTCTGGGGGAGTGAATTGCGTCATAGTGCTTTTTTTTTTATCACAGATGGTGCTTACTGAGTCTACTATACTTTGCAGGCAACAAAATCAAAAGCAAATAACATGAGCGAAATTACGACAATTTACCCCACCTGTTGTTTGAAAGTTAAATTTTATTTATGTTGATTTCTGTTAATGACTGGAATTAAAACAAAAGAATATAAAAATACCCCCCACCCCGAAACACTGCCTTATATTAACATATGATTGTATATTATCAAGACTGATTATGGGTGTAAATATCATTTGGATGTTTTACTGCCTTCATATGTTCGTATGTTTGGAAGATAGTAAAGCTCCCTTAAAATATCGCGACGAGACATTTTATATGAATTCACGTCTTATTTCCATTAGCGTAATGTAATGAAGTCTCAGCCGAAATACGAACACCGTTTACTCTGCCATTGATATCCACCCCTACACACACACATCCATACACTCACACATACACACATCTCCACACACATTTACACATCCCTCCCTACACAGCAACAAATTTAATTATTACATTTTTGGCAATAATTCTAAGTATTTTGATATTAAGACCTTTAATTACAAAGAATGTAGGAAGTGTTATCTAGAAATGCACTGGTTGACCTTTTTTATGTTAAACACAATCTTTGTTAATGTGTGTGAAGTATTTCCGTTATGGATACGAATGTGTGTTAAAAACATTAATATCATGAAAGATTCTATTTATCCATTATTGAATATTTGTTATACGTCACTTATAATAAATATTCAATAAAGGATAAATAATAAAACGATTATATGAACATTACTTAATACACATAGACGACAATTTCAGATAACGTCATACAATGACATCTTTCAAGAAAGAACAGATTTTAAAGTTGACAAAAAAAAAAGGATGGAAAATATGACACAGAAATTCAAATGGCCATAGAAATAGCAAAGTCGCCTTTCAATATTTAAGTAAAGTACTAAAATACATGAAAATTATTAAAAATAAGTGTTGAATTATGCAACATCAATTCTCTTATACAACATTGAATGCTGGGCAATTTTCTCTGGCGGAAACAGAAACGTTGTTTTATAGATGAATGTTGAGAATACCATGAACGGAGCATGTGACCCAAGAGGAAGCTTTAATGAAAATGGAAACAAAAAAGACGCTTATATTTAGACTCAGAAAGAGATAGTTGAAATTTCTGGGATACATAACGAGGAAGGAGGCCTTGGAAAATTGAACCTACAGGATAGAAAAGGCAAGATGCAGTAGGCTACCTATCTATGTGAATGGATGATAGAACGGGGAGTGGGGGGGATGGTAGACAAACATTACAAAGGATAGGAAGTTGCGGAGAGCGTAGAAAAATACATTTAATTTTTTTAATCAAGCGTGATTATATCCGTGAAAGTCTGGGTAGACATTTGAACATTTAAATATATTTTTTGCCATTAATGGTCGTTCTATTTATATTGAGCACTTTAATTATAAAGATTGCCAGCCTTTCATAAATATCCTGGTCGGCCGATTTTTTGGGTAAAACGAAATCTTTTACATATACGCGCGCGCACACACACACACACACACACACACACACACACACACACACACACACACACACACACACACACACACACACACACACACAGAGGTGATACCTCTGAAATTCACCTATGGCTCATTTCTCTTGATATTTTTTCTCTCTATTTGATCCAACTAATGGCCTAGCAACAGAAAACCTGGTGAGAGTTGGCATTTATCACTCATTACTAGTAAATTACACGGTAAGATTATCGCAAAAACCAATTGAAATCGTTGTAGGGGATCCACTTGGGTTAAATAGTCTGTGATAATTTTTTCCAAATATACTTGATGTTGAAATTACTCACCAAAATGAAAAATGAGATGAAATCGAAGATACGCATGCGTAAACAATGGAAGCTAGCGCAGGTATACTTTCTCACCTTAGAGAAAGACTAAAACACTTGTTTAATCTGATCAACTAAATGCATAAAAAGATACACAACTAATGTACAAAAAGAAATACACCGTGAGAACATCTTTCATAAATATCTTGTTAAATAAATATCAATGTAAAGCATTCTATACCATTTTTGTTTTCTTTTGCATTCTAAAATGTTTTTGTACAAATGGAATGTTGGCATTTAGTAATGAAATTGTAGCAGGCTTCTGACCAAATTTAAAGACCTATTAATTCCATAAATATAGCACTTCATGAAAAAGATTTTGATGTTTAAATCATGGATTATGTATTTAACAAGCAGAGCGCTCATTAATAGTAATTTTGCGAATGACATCCTTACTTTACGCAATTTCAATTGAGTAAAATTTGGATGAGTATAGCACCAAAACCTTCCTGATCACAATTTTGACCTGGAATTTTTTTAAAATGAAAAAGTGCCATAATCTATAAATTTCAATTTTTTAGTTTTATTACTAAATTACTACTGAAACAAAGAAATATATGACTAGTTAAAATCTAATTTCTAAAAATACAGTTAAAGTAAAACTACAGGCATAGCGTGAATATCGCTTTGTCTCGCTAATGAAGATTTTGTTGAAATCCATTGCGAAACCTATTTTGCAAATTCTATATTTACTGATGGCAACATAGGTGACAGGGTAAGTAGATAATGTCATGACATGCTTACTGTTAATAATGGCCCAATGCCTATTTTATTCATTGCAATAAAAAATCCCGGTTTTTTTTTTATATTTACAATCCTTTTTCTTAAGTTTATATAGGGATTGTTCTAAGCGTAGCTTAGGATGTGGTACAAGGCCGAAAGTATGAAGCACCCAGTGAGGATCGAATTCACTATTCACTCGTAATTGATTTAGTGTTACAAACTTCTTAACCATTACACCACATCGAAGTTCCCAGACGTCTAGTTTATATACATACGCATAAGATAAACGTACTCAAAATTCTCTTTGTCTGACAAATCCTTTTTACTGTCAAATGACTTGATTGTTGAAAAGATTGCTCTTTGTGAATGTCTGGCATTTATAAGAGAATTAAATTTTGTCTGCCATTTAGATGTTCAGTTTTGGCCAGAGAATGGCATACTTACTGAAATATGCAAAATTGCTCTATTTCTTTTGGTTTTTACATTCATCTAAATTTACAAAGTTTTTTTGGATTGCTAAAGTTAACGGCAAACGTCACATTTCAAGTTGCTACATAAATTTTTGTGAGGCCTTTGTCCAGTTGTTTCGTGTTCATTAGCTTGTACTACACACGCATGTAGTTTATAAGTTTTAAAAGTACAGCAAAACAGAAAAGAAAAAATACAAATCAAAGATTCGGCGGCAGAGCTAATCAACCTATTCATTTCTCCTCGACGCCCTGTTCTCTTTTTCCCCACATTACCCACACTGCATCCAATTTTACTGATTGCGTGTTTATGATTGATTGGGGTTCACATACTCTCTCTGGTGATGCATTCATGTTTACCAGGTTAATAGGGAAATCTGCCTAATAATTACATAAGTGTGTACGAATGAAGAAAAAAAGACATAAGTAAGAGAAAAACAGAAAAGGGCGGAATTAAAAAAAACGAAATACAATAAAAAATCACAAGATACAAAAGGCAAAAAATATTTAATGACAATCTTCAAGTTTCAAGATTTAAAGAATTTCGGAAAGAAAGAATAATTTTCATGTTTCTTTAATACTAATGTTCACACAATACAATGCCCAAGAGCCACTTAAGGTAGAGTTACTAAATGAGATTGTTGCAGAAATCTAAGAGGAGGTGCAGTTTATGAAGATATGAAAGAAACATAATTTTTAATCCTAATCTTGAAGGGCTTAAAATTGTAGCGATCGAGAAAGCATTCTCTCGAGATTCTGTCCCACAATGTAGCGATTTTGGGGAAGAAGCTGTCCAAATCGTACGCCCTTCTTACCAATGGAATACGAAAAGAATGGGGATGACTCTTCTTGGTGTCAGTGGTATGGCGGGTCTTAGATGTGAAGGTCAGAACTGTTGCAACAAAAGAATATAGCTCATCAGAACATTTGCCATGGAAATAGCGATGGAATAGGGAGACGCTTACGACTTTTTTCTGTGGGGAAAGCGGGGAATAGATCGTCCACAAGGCCGCTTGGACGCTTTTGAACTCTGTCAAGACTAGCAAGTGAGGACTGGGAAACTCCAGTCTAACTATGGCAGCAATACTTCACTATTGGTCTGATTTGGTTCTTGTAAAGATAGTATAGCAGGAGTCAGGTAATTACTGGAACGGTACATAGAACCGGCCATTTCCCCAGCATCTTTAGCAATGGATCGTATAGATGATGTCACTTGAGATCTGTAAATTGAGTCCCTATGGGACAAGGAGCATCCTTGAGAGGATAACTGATCATCATAGATGAAAGTTCAGGGTCACGTTATGGAATATTAAATTTTGGTTTGTTACAAAACGAAACTTAGTTTTTAAAAATATTTTTGCAATTAGTTTTTCAGATTTTATTGAATTCCATTTTGTATTAAGCTAATGATCTTTCTAACTAAATATGCATATTTCAATTTTGATTTCAAACCAGGTTTCTCGAAAAAAATCATTTCTTACGACACCGTTACTTACTTATTTTTCATGAGGTAACATCGTTCGAATTCCACTTGGTTTCAACGCCGCGCAAATACGCTTCTCCCCCGCCACAACTATATGTTGAATATCAGGACAGAATAGGTTTTATAGCCTTGGTTGGCAACTAGTCTAGTGTAGAAAGAAATGCCTAGTGAGTAATGAATATATATATGATCGCCTAAGCGTGTATCAGGTATGATACTTAAATGACTGATTGAACATCGTAAAATATTTTTTGAAAACAACACAGCCGTTTTAAACGACATAATTTAATAAATCAAACTTCTGAAAGGTTAGGAAATTCATTTTCTGCAATTTAAAATGTCATGCACAACTTGTTAAAATTATCACAAAACCTTTTTTTTTAATTTTACACATTAACATTTCATTTGCGACACTTTTCCATCATATCAAAGAATTTATCATTCATTAAGAAAATACTTTATTTCATATGCGTAAGAATAAGGTAATTGCCAAGAGGAAACAAAAGTTAAAAGCGTAAAATAACTAAATTTGTAACTAAATATAGTAATATTTTTAAATATCTTACGTTAAATATTCATTCATATTAATATCTGATGAAGTGAAAATTCTGTATACGTCTCTCTATTGAACAAAGCATGGGTGATTTTCCTTTAGGGATGGGTTAATTCCCAGCGCAGACTGTCTTGCAGCCAGTTTAGAAGAAGGAAAACTTTGATTTCAACCTCTCTTTCCGAGAAATATCACCTTTAAGCAGATGTACTGATATTATTTGGAAGAGATTAAACCCAGAAAAAAATATGAGGAAGTTTTGTGGAACACAGTGTACCATTTCTTTTACTAGTTTTTCGAAAAAGACACACACACACACATATATATATATATATATATATGTATGTGTGTGTGTGTGTGTGTGTGTGTGTGTGTCCGTCCATGGCCTGAATTTTGATCTAGAATTCTCTGTAAAATCTTTATTTTATCTATGGAGAAGTTTGGTTAAGAAAATTGATATGCCAGATTGTTGAAAAATAAATATTTAGTATCTAAAATAAATAATTGTCCTTAGACTACCGACATAATGGTAAATATATATAAGAATGTTAAACTATTTGAATTATTAAAAATTTAAAATAAAAGGTTGACGCGTTCTTTTTTCTGTCGAGAAGTTTTGATCTCGATATTAAAAAATATTTCAAATAATTTTCATCACATCGTCCGTCACAAATCTATTCCATAATTCATGATCTTCCTAAGCTTTCTGTAGCTGATCTATTTCTGACTTGTATCCTCCATTAGTTGGCCGACGTATATTCAGGCTGGGCGTTCCCCATAGTAGGGAACAGTGAAAATACCCCCAAAGCTGCACTCTTCATGGATTGTTTCTTATATAAATCTAAGACTCCATGGCAAATTTGAAGCTGATAGGTCAAGGTTTAGTCTGCAGCATTTGCAAATGAAATTTAAAATTCCATGTTGTGTTGGTGCAATGTAATGTACATTGTACAAATGTACAATGTTTATATTCAATTTTGTTCATTCACTAACTATTCCTGTTTTCTTATCAGGTTAACTGATCAATATTCTATTGAGATGGCTACTGTATTAATGAGGACAGCCATAAAAAATACTGCAAATGTTCTTGTGGATAAACTTCCTTCGAAAGGTGAAATGTTCAAGAACTACTGGCGATATAAATGTGATGAAGCAAAGTTTGCAGATGCCTCAATGATTATCAAGATGGCCGCCCATGTTTTTTCAGAAATATGGCAAATGAAGATAGAAAGACTGTTCCTCTTCTTAACCAGATGACTATTGAGGGAAGGTTGATAAAATTGTACAGTAGAGGAATCGACGTTAATAAGAACAAGAATGTGGACAAAAAAAAAGATGCATTTTAAGAAGAAATGAAGGAGTTGTTTGATATCTGTAGCTGTCTCGCTGTCTCCCTGTCTCCTACCAGGATGAGAAGTGCAAAGTTAAGAAGTGTGACGGATATCACCTGGCCTGTACTTTTGATATAAAAGTTCCCAAACATGAGGTGCAGTTCCTCCTTGACCAGCGAGATGATAGGAAGATGAAAATTACAGGGATTGACATGAACGTGACGATGAGTGATGCTAATAGAGAAGCATGATGCGGACAGAGTCAGATATAGAGACCTGGTTGCTGGATATATTCCTTACGTTGAGGATAATTCGGATGATTCAAGAGATGGCCCGCCTGTTAATAGTGCTGCTGACTTTGTCCTCGATCCAAAAGCTCTGATAGTCACCAGTTCACAGAACAGGACAAGACTCTCCACACTGGCTGGTTGCCGCTTGTGACCGATACTTGATTAGTGGTTATGCTGGATCTGCCAATTCCACTGATGCCTTATCTGACTATAGCATTATCACAAAGGATGACAAGAGTTAAGTTATTGGCCCACATAAGGTACGAGATGCGAGACAAAAATACCGATTGAAGAGGCAAGATGACTAGTTTTGAAAATATCACGTCACTGTGTTTTGATCGTATTCTAACCGCCACTCGTGTGATGATAAAAAATAGAAAACCAATAAATGGAATTCGAGAATGATGGTGCAAAATCATTATGTAACAATTTTTGAGTATGGCAATGAAAATCTTACACATGTGACTCCCAAGGCTAGACACGGTGGAGAAAAATCTAACCCAGCAGCCCATTGGATGTGTTGGTAACCAATGTAAATTTAGGATCAGAAAATGGAGCTATTAACCATCTTGAAATATTACTTGGTCACCCGATTCATTATTCCATCTGGCAACTTCACGGAAATGAGCTTCCTTTCCGCGCTTTTTTCTATCACTATGTGGTCCTGAACATTGGCATGGTCCCATTTGAGAGCAGATCAAGGGGTCTTTGTCTGTGAAGTAAATTGTTGCCTTCCAGCCAGTCAGTCAGTTTCACTGCATTCAAAATCCTGACTTCGATGTCCTTCTCACTTGAGCTTATCCAAGCCCTAAGATGTAGAAAGTTGCCTGCCATTCAGTGTCATTGAAATACTCAATTAAATGACATGAACTCAATTTTGTTCACATTAACTTGAAGACTAATTTGTCTTACAATTATTTCCAATCTTAACAGAAGTTCCTGAACTCGATCTAAAGTCGATCAATATTCATGTCGAATATACCCGGGGCAAGGAGAATCTAATATTCTCATTTACTGTTGCCTCTCATTAAACAATTCAAGGTAACGATGAACAGATAGTGCAGGGGGTCTTCTCGAATACCTGAAAGAGTTGTAAATAATTCGGCTTCATTCAAGGGAGAGAACTTTGACTTGCGTTAGTGTGGAGGACATTAATTGGTCATAAGTGTAAAGAGCACTTTCCCAGCCTATTCGGGGAACCTCCCGTAATTGATGTTAGACGAACTGAAAAAGATTTGATATTAAAATTGATGGTTTCACAGCCGAGGAACTTGACAGCGTCATCAAATCAACTCATAAGCCATCTGTGCTTGACAACATAATCATTATGAAATGAGCCACACACGTTATTGGCGGAAGACATATGTTTCTGAAATTTGGAGGAAAGCAGGTATATTGCCATTATCAAAAGAAAGGTGATTCGGGACAAACTACGAACTATAGAGGCATAACCCTGCTGTTGTTGTTAAGATATACAAAAGACATTTGTTAAACAGGTTGAGATGACACATGGATTCCAAGGTGAGGATAAAACAAAATAAATTCAGGTCAGCTGTTTCACAGATTATTGGAGGATACGAGAGCAAAGAACATACTAGTTGATGTTCATTGATTTCAAGAATTCAATTCAATCCATAAAGCTAAAACTGGAGAATCTTACTACTTACAGTATGCAAAATGTGATTTTAGTGATTAGTATTTCATCTGATAGTATCTCCTAAAATTGTGATGCCTGACAAAGAGTGCGTGGAATTTACTTGATAGAATAGATAGTGTATTGATTTTTAATTTGATTGAAATCAGGCGAAAGGGCAAAGAGAAATAAAGTGGGTTAATAGTGCTAAGAAAATCATTTCAATTACTGATTTATTTGGTTGAAAAAATCCAATTTTATTTAGGTTCTGAAATTTTGAAAAAGAATAGTTTCAAATTTCTGATATTACATTTAGTTAGTGTAGAAAGTTATTTTGATACAGGTTAGAAAAGTAACTGTTTGGATGTAACATTCTGTGTCTTAAATGTTTAAAGGGACTGGTAGCTTTGTTTTTTATATGTCGACATCCTTACAATTTTAGTTATGTATCATGTAAACACGGTACTCTAAAAAGGAAATTGGGCTAAACATCTAAGTTTCAAACTTTTCTTGATAAATGACAGTAAAATCCAAAATCTGAAATGTTGCAAATTCATTTATATTTTGGTTCCTTGCGGTCTTTCATCTAATTTCACCTTTTCTCTTTGTCTGACAATTCCTTTTTACTATCATTTAAATAACTTGGTCTTAAACTGTTTACAGAATATAAGGTTTTTCGTTTTTCTCTGAAAGGAATGCAATGAATGATGAAATGTTCACAATTATATTCATTATATAGCTAAGAAAATAGCTTGTTTCTCTTGAAATTAATCTCTATAGACTTTCACATATTAAAACGATAAGTATAAATTAAGTCGTTTATTCAGATTTTGATTGTTCGAATTTATTTTTGTTGTAATACGAGCTGCCTGTTTTCATAAAGGTAGGCTTACCATAATTTCCTAATCTCTCAAACCCGGACAGTGTTCAAATTTTATTATAAGTTTAGACATGAACCAGTATTTGTTAAACTTCAACACGCCCTCTCTACCAGCACAAATACTAATACTAATGTAGTTCTATCTGTAACCGGGCAGGACGTATGCAGTTCGATGTATTCGTCAAGTCAGTCTCGAGAGACTTCTAAAGAACCGGCTAATCTCTATTGCAGACACATTAGTGCTTCCCTAAGAGATAATCAGTGGTTTATACAGCAACTATACCGATCAGATCTTAGTTACGGTTATTGAGAAGGGGCGCATAACCTGGCGCAATTAGTGGTTGAACAAACTTCGGTCACGATAACTAGTAATTTCGAACTACCAAAACTGTCGGCTTTCGAACAGTTTCATTTACCAAATTTCACACAAAGATTGGATGAACCCGTCGTATGAATTTTCAGGAATATCCCAACGGTACCGTACATGGGAATCGTCTCACAGTCTGACATTGACAAATCGGCTATAGTGAAATTCGAACTCTGGTTACATGGTCGGAACGCTAACGTTTTAAATACAAATTTTCTCCCATAACGTATTAACAGTAAATCAAAACTACAGTTAAATTATTTGTCCCTTTGCAATTTAGTGATTTTTATAAATAAATGCTATAAACTGCCCTTTTTTTCTTTTCTTTCTTAAGCTGAATGTGAATCTATAAAAGGAGTAAGCCTTTTACTCTACAAAGACCTTATCATTGACAATTGTGCGCGTGAGTTTGATCTGACTTGTTTATAGTACAACATTACAGACTAATATATTGGTAAAGAAACACATTTAATGTGTCGAGTCTGGAGCCGTACAGATTGGAAAATGCAATTCATAAGGAAAGATGAATTTGGCATGATGTTGTAAAGAATTTCACCTAGCTTCAATCCTGCTGAGATGTTTGCAACGAATTGAAAATGTCCTCTTTGTTGCTTTTGTTTGAACTAGACATTCTCCACAATATTGGATTAGGAATGATTGTGAAAGCTTTGCTGCGATTAAGATAAAAAATATTTAAAATGTTTAAGGTTTAAAACTAGATTAAACTTTATAAATGCTTTTGATTTGGTGTCAGTTGAAAAAAATGCCAATTTTTATCCTGAAACATCCAAAGGGTGTCTTCAAATTTTCATTTGATAACACTAGATGATTAATAAACTGGAATAGTATTTTTGTTGAATAGCCTCATTGCATAATTGATTCTTACAGACAAAACAGTGATTAAATTCATTCAGAATTCTTTTTTTGAATATTTTCTAAATCCTTTACATTCTTTTAATTTACTTACGGAAGAAAATATTTTATTCTCATTTCTCTTGGGCCATATTGATCCAGTCCCTTCAAAGAGGATAATAAATATGAGATTTTACAGGAAAACAAAAAAACAAAAAAAAACTGCCAAGTGCACGAATCAATAGCAGTTTTCCACTAAGCATCAATTTCGTGAATATAATCTATTAATATTTAAAAGATTTTCACTGCTTTTACTTTTTAAATAGTTTTAAAAAATAAGAGTTCTTCCAAGTACAGGTTTTAATAGGGTAATTTGTTTTGCAGATTATTTTTAATGCAACTGATCCTCTTTTAACAATCAAACATTAAAACAAATACTTACCGGCTGCTATTAAAATATAAGGATCTCTTATCAGATCTTTTAAAGATGTTCCTTCTTGCGGTTCTGGTTTTACTTTTAGTTGTAATACTAACAACTGAAGACCTACAATGAGACGTTCAAATGTCATTATTAGTATTTGTACAGAGAAATATGGAAACAGATAACAAAAACGATTGTGTATTATTTAAAGTAAGAACTGATTTAGAAAACTGGGGGAAAATAACTTTAGAATTAGCGTTTAAATAAGAAACCCAGAATACAAAGCGGTAGAATATTACGCCATGCTTAGATTCTTTCTCTATTTCTGAATATTTTATCACCCACCCACACACACACTAGTAGGAAATATAACTATATCTATATAAAGAACCATTATATATTTTATGAACATTTATGTCAAGTACATTAAACATAATTTAAAATTGGGATCCTAAATTTCATCTAAAATATCAATAGAAATAAATGACGAAGAACATTAATCCAAATTTTCTATATATTTTAAATATATTCTAAGCTATAGACTTTACATAAGAATAAGGATTACATAACTTTTAGCGAGCAAATATTTTAAACACTTAATGTTTTAACACTTTTTGTAAAATGAGAATTTAAATTAGTTTGGTTTAAAAACAAATAAACTTAATTTGTTTCATTGAAAACACTGAACAGTTATTGCTTTAGGAAATATGTTTTGCTATAATAAAGCATCAACTTTATAAACGGTGTTCTGAAGACCAAGGTTTTTCAGATGGACCAAAATTTCGTTGAAAATGCAAATTTACCCAAAGGACGAAAAAGTCACCGAATCAAAGCATTACCTGCAAAATTTGATAATAACTTATGATAGCTGAAAGTAGTTAAAAACATTAGGATTGAACAATTTCCTTATATTTGATCTGCTTGTATGGCTACGTGTACGCAGACTGGAGATTATAATAAAAAAGTTGAATGAATTTTTGCTGCCTCAGTATACGAAATATATCTTTTGAACCGTAAGTTTTTTTTTCTAATCAAGTAGTACTAAGATCTATTCCACCAGCGTAGTATGTGATTTCTCATTGACTTCAAATACCAGGCTTTTAGCAACATAAACAATCTACTGATTAGATTTACTTTCTTTAAAAATGACCAACAATAGTCGAATGCCCTCGGAACGTTACACAAAATTTTACAAATTTCAACCTGACATCAAACGCTTTATTTGTCACCTGGAGAAACTAATCAAAAAGCAGCTTGATATTCTATGTTCATGCTATTTAACAAAACGTGCGTAAATAAAGGCCTAAGTGTTCTATGTTTATATAAAAGATATGTGGCGGATATGTTAATTAATGGTTAACTGGGTGTAGGCGATTATAAAGCCTGTCATATTGGCCTATTGCGAGGGAGATAAAGATATATAGTGAGTAGTGAATATGGCGTTTTAATGTCAAATGTTAGAAATGTTTCTTTGGCCAGTAATTAAAATTGGCTTTTCGTATCAGCCATTGAACTGATCAGAATAACGACGGAACCAAAATAATTAATCTTCGTTGGGATCGAGATTTGTTTCCGAAGCAATCGGACATATTTGTGTCACAGACTGAAAGTGACACAGACCCGAACGCTTGAAGTAGTTACAGATGAAGATATTGCAGTTCTTTTAATTTTTACTGCCTAGGATTTCACATTTGGTAACTGATGCAAGAATAAAATGATTTTGTTTATATCAAACATAACAAAGTCAAAATCTAGGCTAATGGAAGAAATGAATCTCCGAATATAAGCATTAAATGTCATTCTGTGGAATTCCTGATATTAATGTATATAATAGGAGAAAAGAAGCTACAATAATATTGAAATAAATGCAACTCAAAAGCAAAACGGGTCGATAACAAAAATGTCAACAAAAAATAGTACACAATGAACCCTTTTAGGAGAAAAGATCTTTCTTTATTCTAACTTTCTTTGATGCTAACTCCAAATGCTTAGCCCAGGGCGACTAACTTTGAGACATTTGAAAGGTCAACGCACAAATGACTTAAAACATGTAGGGTGATTTATTGTTAATTTCAGTTTGTTTTTCTAGATATCAAATATCTATCCATGTTTAGCACAAGATTTTTCAGAGGGGAAGTGAAATAGATTTCTTTGTATTAAATGTACAGAACAACTATTTCTCTTCTGAAATAAAAATATTTTTTTTCTCCAAGTAAGCAATTTCAGCCGTTCGTCTCAAATTGTATTGGATAACAAGTAAAATCTAATCTAAATTGTGATTTATAAGAGTTGAAGATAAAAAGTGCAAGGTGTACTGGGATACTTACATCCATCAACAATAGCAACAACAGCTAATATAAGGAAGGGAAGTTCTTTGCCACCAAACTGGTACATGACGCCACCGAAAGGAGGTCCGACTAAAAAGAAAGAAAAAAGCATTCAGTGTTAAATACATTTCAGCTTGATAGAAAATGTCATGTCAGATGGAAGATGCAGAGGGCAGTGCAGGAATTCGTCGTGTATTTAGGAACATTTAATGGATAGAAAGACGCAGCTGAAACTCGAAGAAATAATGAAAAAAATGTCTGGATAGGTGAAGTATAAAAACAGATGGAGAAGTGCAAGATAAGCAGATTGAAAAATGATCACCTATGCATTTATATAACAGATTGATAATGGTTCAAATATGTAGACAATTAAAAATGCTAAATCTAAAATGCTAAACTTAGCCTACGTTATATATTTTCTTGTATGCGAAAAAGGCTTCTTTTTTGGACTTACTGAGTATAGAAATTGTATAAGCACTGCCACAACGTATACTGTTCGTATTTGCTAAGTTACAATAGGATAACAGAAATCTTTGGAAATGGTTCACCAATTAGTCTAAACATTTGGACAGTCTCACGCGCGTGCGCGCGCACACACACAACGTATTTTCGAGTCAGGGATTTTTACTTTCATCGAAGATTTTCATTTCGAAAATTTTAAAGACCAACATTTAAAGTCGTAAATATTTTAACTGAATTATTTACATAAAAAAAGGATAACGCTATTTAATCTAATTGTTATTCAAGTGTCCATTTTGATTTCTTGCTCCTTAAGTAAAATCTACGCATCATATCGAAAAGTCCATTTTCAGCAATCTTAATGAAACACGACGACGTGTCAAGTGTTCGCTTGTTGAAAGCATGCGAAGGTAGATTAGGAATAATGTTGATCGCCTTTTTTTTTTAAATTAGGAATCAACTTCAAAAGAAAATTAAATTTTTGTTTCGTTCGACATATTTAATACAATAACTTTGTTAATTTATTTCTATTTTCTTAGGACGCGAATTGCTACTTTAGTCAACCGAGAGGAATTATTGTTTATATCTGTCGACATGGTGGAAAAATAATAAATACGAAGTTAACAACTCAATTCTTGCTCTATTGGAAAACTTTTTAATAAAAAAAAAAAAAGTTTGTGCGCTTAGCTTTTTGAATAGTTCTGGATAGAGAAAGGATTTTGCTTTCAGTCGGTTCTTTCCCATGTTCATCTTCCTCCATGTTCTATATTTTACGTTTAATTCTTTACGTTTTTTAGCAATTTTGCTTTCGTAATGGATTAGACTGTGTAAGTCCTATTTATTCGTTGTTAACACACATTTACCATCGAGCATTTACCAACAGTTTTGGTGTCAAAGACACGAATTCATTATTCTTCCTGAATTATCATTGATTTCTGTTTCTTGCCTTTTTTTAATTAAGTATCCTGTCACTCATCTTACAGTTTATCGTATGGATAATTAGTTGATTTTATATGGTTATTATTTTTTAAAATAGTGTGCATCATTATTTGCCAACGTATATATTGGTAAAGTTATCGCTTGTCTAATGGTAATGTTTCTAAGTGAAGATCGAACTCCTTACTAAGTCGTAATTGTTCTAGCGAGACAAGTTTGCTAAGCATTACATCACGTCGAGTTGCTCTTATCGCTTGTCTAATGATTAAACTAATATTTATCGAAACTTAAATTTATTTTGGCTCTTACATGTGCCAAATACAGGGTGCGATAGATAAAATGTCATCTAAATTACGCAAAAATGAAAATAACATTGACATCTCATTTTAGCAGATATATTTACCAAAATTGCACGAACATATCTTGAGATACTGGAGAGTAAGTTTATTCAACAAAATTTCCACGGCCTTCAGACGATCTCAGAATCTCCTGCAACTCTTCTGGACGGTCTCCTTGTTTAAGTTGGTGAATGCTGCCATAATCGTTGCCTTCAATACTTCTTTGGTGTTATAAGGAATGTTGTTGGTCGGTCGCTCAACTGCTCCCCACACCTAATAATCAAAGGGGTTGCAGTTTGGAGAGTGAGGTGGTCAGATGTAAGGGGTGATGTGGTCGTAGTCTGACAGCCATGACTAAGTTCTCCTGCTTGTGTGGCATGGTGCAGAGTTCTGTTGCCAGACATAGGGTCTTCCAGCAGCCACCCTCTTATGGGATAGCCCTACCTCCTCAAGCCACTTGATGTAGGCCCCCGTATTGTATTGTATCTGAAGCCCTCACTAACAAATTCGGTACTTCTTTTCTTATCAGAACGATCAAAGTGAGTTTTGTCTTATCCGACCCTTTTCATTCAGTATCCAATTTTCGAACTTAAAATATTCCATTTCCAATTGTTTCTTCTGCCTTCTATTGAATTTCTAAATTTCATTGATAAATCAGAAATGAAATACACTGTTGATTTTTTTGTAGTCAACTTTGATTCGAAAGAATAACATGCTATATTGTCATTTTCTACTGTCGCTTTTTCAGATTAACTGAAGTCATTAAGGTCATGTCTTTCATACACACGGAAAAAACCGATTTTCAAGCAAAATGATCTGTCATCTTTGAAAGATAAAATCATGATAGTGCGTCTTTATTGGGAGGTGCTTTAAAGAAAAAAACACATAAAAAACGTCTTCTTAAAGAGAAAACGGAAGTACACAACGTCAATTATGAACTGTTGCTTTCTTGGTTGTTATAATCGCAAAGTTTTAATCGTTGTCACCTTCAGATTTCTACAGATGCTTGTTGTATTCAGAATTTCGAACCACACCTTTTATTCAGTCCACAAAAATTTATTTTTCCATTTTGAAGTCTAAGCTGGAGGATTATTCATCTTTGTGATTGAAATAACTGACTACTAAGCTGGAGGATTATTCATCTTTGTGATTGAAATAACTGACTACTAAGTAAAATGCATAGTTAAGCAAAACTTATATCCACTTGTCCAGTGGTGGGTCTTTGGAGCCTTAAACCTAGACCATAGGAACTAATAATATTGCCTATTATTGGGGTAATGTCTTTTTAGAAGTTCAATAGTAATAAATGACTCGAATGTGAAATTTCAATGCGATCAATGCTGTTTTAAGATTCATACTTGAAACTTTCTCCTCTTAGTTATTCGGACTTTGCTATAGTCAATGTTTGACTTCTTATATATTCGTTTTCGACAAATTTCTCTCTGTTTCTTTTCTCACGTGCCTAAATTATCTTTCACGAAACTTATCTATTTATCTATGCTACGTTGTCTACCTATTAAAATTTGCCAAACACTTTAAAGACTCAAACATATTCACGATTCCTCCACATTTACTCTCTCTCTCTCATATATATATATATATATATATATATATATATATATATATATATATATATATATATATATACACATTCTCATTCTCTCTCACTCACACACACATTCACATTCTCTCTCTCAGATACATTCACGTTCTCTCTCGCACACACGCATTAAGGTTATCTCTCTCATACACCCACTTGCACTCTCTAAAACATTCACATTCCTCTCACGCGCACATTCACATTCTCTCTCTCACGCACACATTCACATTCTCTCTCTCACACACACATTCACATTCTCTCTCACACATTTACATTCTCTCTCACACACACATTCACATCTCTCATACAAACACATTCACATCTCTCATACAAACACATTCACATTCCTTCTCACACACACACGTTCACATTCCCTCACACACACATTCACATTCTCTCTCACTCACACACACAGAGTTGTAGACAGAAGTATTCACCTCACTTCCATAATTACAAATAATTACAAATAAGCGCTATAAAAATGATGAAATGATGGATTTGATAGAATGTGCAGTGATGTCCACAACAAAATTTTTATTTTAATGTCAAACAATAATACAAAAAAAATTAAATTATTGGATCCCTTGCCTCAATAAATCAGTTGTGTAAGGTTTATTCTTGACAATCTCTTTTAATCGTCTTTGATAGTTCCTTACAAGATCACTACACACACTGATAAGTATTTTGTTCCATTCTTCCTTGGTAATAGCTTCTAGTTCCTCCAAATTCGAAGGACTTCTTTTTCTTACTTTTTTCTTCAAATACGCTCATAAATTTTCAATGAGTTTAAGTCAGGACTTTGTGCAGGGTAAGCTGCTTTTGTTGTCATCTAAGTATTTGTAACACTTTGTGCCATGTGTTTTGGTTCATTGTCATATTAGAACGTCCAGTGATGCCCCAAAGACAGATTTCATGTACTTTGTTTCATATTATTTTTAAGAATAGTCAAATACTGCTCTTTATCCATGATACCCTGTAATTTTACTATTTCTCCTGGTTCAGAAATAGCAAAACATTCCTCCCAGAACAGAATTCTCGCACCATCCTGCTTAATTGTAGGGAGGGTATTTTTTGGTTTGTGAGTTTCATTCACTTTCCGCCATACATAATTGGAGTTCATTTGATCAAATAATTCTAGTTTGGATTCATTTGACCATAAAACAGAGTTTCAATATTTACTCATGTTCTAGATGGCTTCTAGCATCAGCTAATCGGATGTTAGGTGTTTAGCCTTAAGCAAGGGACTTTTCCTTAGGCGACAAGCTCGAAGTCCTTCTCGATGAAAGCATCTAGTGACTGTCTTCGTCGATACATTCAATCCTGATGCATTTACATCCTTTATCGTTAAGTGAGCATTCTTCGAAATATCTCTAACAATAGCGTGGGGGGGATAATTTTGGACTGCATCAATTTTTAGGAAAATCTATAACTGTGAATATAATAGATCGAAACTTCTAAAAATCTTACAAATTATTCAAAACTAAATACGGAATCAAGTATTTATGGTAAATTCAGTAAGTAATTGCAAATATTCGCATCTCGTTAGAAAATATGCAAATATTCAGTGGAGATGAATAATTCTGTCCCCAACTGTATATGTAGACAGATATACACGTATAAATTGCCTCTTTATCCTCTTAGTTTGAAAATAGATACATGCATGCATATCCATTTTAATTTCACCTTCAGTGTATTTTGAACACACACGCACACACACACGCACACACACTCTCTCTCTCTCTCTTTCTCTCTCTCTCTTTCTATTCCGCTGTTTGGCATACAACTATATGACTCTTTACATTGTTATTATTGATGCAGAAGGTCAAAGTGCACAATTTCTCACATTTAAAGATTTAATTATTTTTTTTAATTACTTTTACTTCAAAATTTTATCTAATAACAGAACTGAATGCATTTTTTTATCCATTACATTTCTTGATCGAGTCTTTAACATTTTTCTTTCAATATTGAATGCAAACTGTTTGCACTTTGGATTTGCTACATGAATTAATTCCTATTTTTTAACGTTTACATTTTAAAAATCTCTTTAAGCAAGATTTATATTTTCTATCCATTCTTCCTTCTCAAGTCCATTATGTCTAATACATACTTATCCTCTTATAACATCAGTGAACAAAATATCCGTATCAATATATTACATAAATATTGTGTTTATTTTTTAATGAGTCGTACAATTTTATCGGAAATCTAGCAGCTCCCAAATTTTATTTGTCCATTTTCAATAGCTCAATTGCGCCTTATACAAGAATAAACTTATTCCAGGAAATAGCCTTAAAAATAGAATTACCATCAGTGGATTTATTTTATCCTACAGGTCATATTGCTTTTTGCGTCAGGTTTTCCAAAATCTTTTTCTCTTCCTCACACCTGCGCTGTGACTCATACTATAATATTTCTGGATCCCAATTTTCATTTTTATTATTTTATCAATTTGTTTGTTACTTAATATTTTAAGTGTCTGTACATTTTTTTTTTAATTTTTCTCCTACACTATCGAGGTTTTATTAAAAATAAAAACTATGTATTTGCTTGTTTTCATTTGGACGCACACACACACATACATATACAATATAGGTCTTCTTGAGTTAAATAATAGATTATTTTCCCACCAATATCAGTGTTAAGGGAACAGATTGGCGCAACAGTCTTCTTACCCAAATTTACTGCCCATTTGATCTTGTAATCATTAGCCATCACACGCACACGCGTGCACGCGCGTGCACACATACACACACACATGAAAAATACCTTTGGACTTGAATTATTGATATTTTTTTTCGCTATGGAGTCTCCTATTCTCCTTTACGTATTCTCCCTCCCCATTTCTCAAATTGTTTTTCATCATTTTCCCGTTGTTTCTATGCAATTGCACTTCTTGACATTTTTCCAGGAATTTTTCCTATGTCTGTTTCCTTTTTATTTCAATTTTTTCTGCTTGTATAATTTGCATTCAATGCAACGCAGATTTTAAAAGTACCTTAAGTCATTAAATCCTAGATTTAAACCAGTGTCAATACAGTTTTGATGATTGACTTATTTTTTCATAGACATATGAATGTGTGATTGCATACAATTCTACTCTAAGTTGAGATTAATTTAACTACAGCACCAACTGAGTTATTAGCCTTCATCTTGCTTTTATTCTTTTTCCTGCTTGTTCTAACCTACCAAAAACTTATCAGCAAACATGGCGTTTTTTTCTACATACCCATTTCCCTTTGCTTTACTTTTGATCTCTAGTGTCTGAAAATCAAACTCAAGATCGAAGACTAATCGATCTTAACTCTATGAGGCGATATTACATTCACATGACATGAGACGAGAGGAAGAAGCCTGGAGTTACACAGCAAGCCTCCTGACTTAGAACCTTCCGAGAAAATAGAGAGGGAGAAAAATCCAGTTGGTAGACGCGCTGATATTGAATGAGTGATCAGCCAATCAGCTACAAGTGAGGTTGGCAATTACGTCTATTAGGTTCCTCTCCCTCTACACGAATTTTTCTACCTCCACCCACTTTCACTTATCTTTCATTTTTTAATAGGTTAGATTTGAGATGATGAGAGTGAGCACCTGTCTTTGGCAGTGCAACAACCACTGACTACTAGAATCTCTCATACACACAAACTGATGAAAAGTAGGAAACGGATGTATTGCACAACTGTAAACTGCTTATACACTCTTACATACAATATAGATAATTCCATAATTTATAGTGATTTACTTGTATACATGTACATAGGCATAGTTAAGTTACGTCAATCAAATCACACATGCAGGAATATATACATTCAAGTCGCTCATGTGTACATATATATATACAAACTGCTTATCATTCATAATATGATACATGGAGAGATTGAAACATATATATATATATATATATATATATATATATATATATATATATATACGAAATTGTCAGCTTATTTAAACAAAAATTGAAAAATTATTTAAAATATTTCTTCTTAGCTGCGATACATATATTCCACTTTGGAAGCGGATCATGTTTATGTTTAGAATCCCTTATTTAAAGAATTGGATGAGGATCCTATACGAAAAGGCATGGCGATGCTTACGTGTTGGGTGATGACAATTCGTAGATGAGAAATCAGATGGATTGAAAGTACCATGAAATATTCACCTTCAGGAAAGTAACTTTCACAAAATAAGCTTTTCTGGTGTGATTGGTTCACCATCGAAGGAAGCTATAGTGCATCGAATTATTATGATTTAACGGAAGTCTAAGGCGTGAGACTGCCAGTCACTATGCAGTGTTGATTTCTATGTTCATACACTATACAATTTGCAAAGCCCTGAATATGTTTCAAGTTGCTCTTCAGAAGCGGTACATTTTATGTTTTGCAAAACCACAGACCACTACCATATTGCTTGAGATGTAACTGTTGCCACCGATGCTCAAGAGACCATTTACCATATTTTGGGGAGTAGTCCTAAGCCGCTTTTTTAGCATTTTTGTGATACTGCTTTCACTGCAGCATTGCTATAAATCTTTAGAGGCATCAACTCCATGTTAGTTCTTTGTCGAACCACGCTTCTTCGATTTTCGAATTAATCGGCGGACGTATGAAATTGTGCCTCTTTACCGGTAATTCTAATCTTACTCTTATATTCAAGACTACGCTATCACTGACGTATCGTATGTAGAATGTTCCTTAATCTTCACCATTCTAATTGCTAACATGCCACTCCTACTAAAATAACAAGCTATAAAGTTAGATTTTCCAGTGGCATTTGTCTACTTTTATGAATGGATATTGAATACTTTTAGTTTCATCCTATATATATATATATATATATATATATATATATATATATATATATATATATATATATATATATATATGTGTGTGTGTTTCTAGCCAAGGAAAACCTACAGACAAGATAGCTTGACCTTTCTTTCTCGCAAACTGATTGCCTTCACCGTGACTCAGGAGCTTCATGTACTCCATAAAAAAGTTGGATACCTTTCTATGTTGTAACCCACTGGTATATCTATGTATCTGTGTTATGTATATAATATTCATTCACACACACACACACACACACACACACACACATACATACATACATATATATATATACAGGGTGTATCAAAAATATTTTACAAAATTTGAGGGTGGGTTTCTCATACAAAAACAAGGACAAACGTCTACATAAACATTTGTCCGCAAATCCTTCGTTTTTGAGTTATTAAGTTTAAAGTAAGTTTACGGTTGATGGCTCTGTGTTGCCATGTAGACTAGGCTATATTTGTCATTCGTGTACATTTGTGGCTAGCCTGTCTAATGTTTAATGTGTGTAGTCGTGAGTTAAGTGAGAAGTGTACCGTCTAACCGTAGCAGGCATTATCATGAGCAGGCAAATATGATTTTTACATACGGCCGCTTGAATGGTAATGGACGCGAGGCTGCACGGCTGTATCAGATTGCGTTTCCAGACCGAAGGCAGCCGAGTCATCCAACTTTTGCTGCTGTTTATCGTCGTGTTGCGGAAACAGGATCCGTGACACCACAAACTATGAAGACCAAGATCCATTCGTAAGCCTGGACACGAAAACATATTCTACAGGCTGTCGGAGACGATGCACGTATCAGTACACATAAAGTGGTCCTATCATGTCGTACATCTCATAGTACAGAATGGAGGGTACTTCAAGACATGTATTCATATCATCTACAACGTGTGCAGGATTTTTCGTCCTCTGATCACTCACCAGGGGAGAACATTTGCCGGTGGTTTATTGCACAAACTGGTGATCCGTTATTTGTCTCTTCAGTCTTGTTTACGGATGAAGCAACATTTGGAAGACATGGAATAACAAATTTACATAACCAACATTTGTTCAGAAACCCCATAGTAGAATACAGCACCAGCATCAGTTTATGATTAATGTGTAGGCTGGAATTGTAGGTGACAGTCAATATATTCTCCCAGCATGTCCACAGGAGCTATCTACAGGAGCTATCTACAGGACCTTTATTTCGAACACACTGCTAGAGGATGTACCCCTGCTAATATGAAGAATCATGTGGTTCATGCATGATGAGGATCTAGCATATTTTAGTCACATTGTTCGCGATGTACTGGCTGGCATCTACCATGAAAGGTGAATAGGTAGGGAAGGACCGGTTCAATCGCCTGAATGTTCCCCGACCTCAGTCCTTTGGATTTTTATCTGTGAGGCCACCTAAAATAATTGGCTTATGCGGCAGACATTAATAATGCAGAGATACTTCATCAACGTGTCATGGGGATCTGAAAAACCATTCGACACGGTGTGGGTGTATTTGGAAGGGTCCAGCGGATGCATACGCATGTAGAAGCAAGCGGAGGACATTATGGACATTTGTCAAGAGTTGCTGTGTTGTGACGAAACGATGGCCGTGTTAGGAACCCGCCCCAAAGTTTGTGAAAGTATTTTTGAATTATATCTTGGATTGTACATTTAACAGTGCCTACCGAAGGATTTGAGGGCATATGTTTATATGGATTTTGTCCTTGTTTTGGTGTGAGGAACTCGCCCCCAAAGTTTCTAAAATATTTTTGCTCCACACCCCTGTATATATATATATATATATATATATATATGAATAAATATAATTTTAAGGTGTTCTATATTTATGGAATAAAGTGCTCAATATCGGAGATAGAGCGTATGTAAATATAAATAGAAAAGTGAACATTGAAATGAACACGATTGCGTCTAGCATGAAACAGCCTGTCGCCTCTGAGTGTTGACTACAATGTTCACTTTTAGCCACAGAAAAATGCTAAGTTGTTTTTATAGTCTTAGTGTTGTCAATTTTGGACGCCTTTCATGGATTGATTCCTTTTTAATCGATTCAATTGTAAATTGTAATTCAACCTGATTTTGCGTATGTAGTTCGCAATAAAAAGTGCCTTTTCTAATCCACACAGATTCACAGAATCACCTTCTTCGAATGCAGACTAGCTTTTGGTGGTTTTTCCAGGATATTCTTCGCTCCACATTGTTGTAAGCAATCCATTTTTCATCGTCCGGAATCGTTAAGAATGGCTCGTTTTGTCTAAGTATAGAATCTAAACATCGAATCGATTCATATATCCAGTTGTTTTTAAATGCCTTACAACTTTTATATGAGATATATGGAGTATCTCAGCGATGACTAGTGTTTCATGATCTGGATTATTTTAAATCAGTATATCAATTTGTCATCGACAACTGTAGAACGATCTGTTTTCGAGATCAAAATTACTTCCGAACCTAGTGAACTACAGTATTTACATTAGTCGGACTATTCTCCTCATCTTTGTCGCCATATTTGTCACAACGTTTCGGCCGTTGTACGCTCCGGCCTTCTTCAGGTGGTAGGAATTTCGAACTGAACCCTTTATTTCGATCACTGGGGTAGACTGTTCTAGTTCCACGCGCCATGTTTGATGGATGTCAGCTTTCAGTTATCTCCTGCTAATTTTCCCTCTGAAAGTTCTCCACTGCCTTAACCAGGAATTGAACTCACCTTCTTTGGGTCTGTCACTGGATCTAACCAACGCCTTTATCCACTGTCCCATGTGTTCTTGACTCTAGTGAACTACTTACGAATATTCTATCATTTTCAGAAACAGCATTTGTCGTCGTTTCTACAGTGTTTTTCTTTCCGGAAATAAGAACATCAAATAATGATAAGGCACCTCATTCCCCCCCCCACCCCGGTTTCATTTTTAACAAAAATCTATCTATATATAAAATTATGACTTTCGCCCCACGCATTCTCTAAAATATTCATACATTCATCGATCGAAACTAAATTTTTGGGAGAAGTGCAAACAGGTACTATGTTGCGTAGTTTAATACAATAAATATTCATTAATTTTGTGGGAAAATTAAAAGCATACAAAATACTTCCACTATTTTAAAAACAATACTGTGAGGATTTTTGTAAAAAAACTACATTATAATATATACACTTATAATTCATAATTCATACAAGACTACTATTCACGTTTTGAAATGTTACCTTTCAATATATATATATATATATATATATATATATATATATATATATATATATATATATATCATAAAATTCTCTCGAGCGAAAAGAAATTATCTTCAAATCTATTGCAAAAAAACTATGAACTTTTGTAACTCAATAGAAATACTCAATGCTTCATCCCAAAACGCAATTAGTTAGAAGTTAAAGAAATTTCATTGATTCTAAAAACCTTTCGTTAAGTCCCAGTGTAGATTGTAGACAATGTTGTGTTGTTATGGAAACTCGTATATTAGTGAGAATGCGAGATCATCTTTATTTTCTACTGTCAGCATCCCGTCCCACTAGAAGAGATAAAATCAAGATATCTAGCAATGAAAAAAAAAAAAAAGACTCAGAGATATACATATCTATGCCGTTGTCTCGATCATCCACGAGAGATGACGTAAGCAGTTTGCAGCTGATGTTCAATTTGTAAAGCCTTTTCACATATCTCCATCAACCAATCTGGGAGTTTACGATGTATAAAATTTGACTCATTGCGCTTACAGACATGTGTACTTTCTCGATACGTATGTGCAGAAAAAAGGGTAAACCGGAAGTGATAAAGAAAAGGAAAAATAGAATGGAAAGGAAAGGGGATGCAATAAGAGTGGGTAGAAGAAATTAGATATTTTTGTACTAATGATAAAGATCAATCATATATACAAAAAAAAAAAATTGAAACGGTAGGCTTGTTGGATCACAACAAAAGGTCGCCTAAAGATACCAAGACAAATGCATAGATAAACGTACGCACCTTACCTCACTTACATATGCACATATACAAGGTGCTGTTTTCACAAATTTTCGCACAAAACCACCAAACACAAACGTTAGTGCATTCACACAGGCGTGCATGTGCAGACAACCATCTATAGCCACCACTCTTTCAGAACAAGCGTTGTTGTTTGTGTGAATTGAAAAGAACTGAGCGCCATCTTTTGCAGTGATTTAGATTGGGACTTCATCAATGGTAAAGAATTGGCGATGGCAGCTGCTGCAGACAGATACGAGCTCTTCACGAGAACGGACGAAATTGGGTAAGAGTGTTCTCTCCCCACCCACATTTCACCTCGCCCAGAATAACGAGCAACAGGCAGCAGAGATTTGGAGAGTCAATGAAAAAAACCTAACCAGAAAAAAAAAATAAATAAATAAAACTAGTACATTTTTACATACATGATGGCCGCCACTTCACTGACGAGTATGGCCATAGCACGGTATCATGCATACACAGCACTTTTTTTACACACACACACACACACACACACACACACACACACACACACACACACACACACACACACATCTTATATGTAAGTGAAATCTGGAACACTAACAAAGAAATCGATAAAGTGATAATGATCAGCATATATAGTGGAACAAGAGACAGCATGTCCATTTCTGTGCGTGTCTAATTATACATACGTAAATATCTAGGAAGCCTTTTTTTGAACAGAGTATCTAAAATGCGACATCGAAATCTAAAAGTTCATCGGGATAGTGAAAATGTCTTCCAAAAGCTAAGTAAAGTATTAAGAAAAAGGAAAATTTTGTTAGAAACAAAGATGAGTGCTGAACTTTTATATAATATTCGGTCCTACTATAAGGCAGTGAATGCTGGACAATCTCCTCGCAGATGAAGAAGAGACTTGAGGCAACAAATGTGATTCTACATAAAGATGCTGACAATATGGACTGAAGATGTGAGCAATGACGCAATTTTAGAGAAAATTGTAACACAAGGAACACTTATACTTAACATCAAGTGAATTTTCTAGGGCAAATGAAGAAATACTCACAGGACATATTGAAGGCAAGAGGGACAGAGGAAGCAACTCTTAATCTACCTAACGAGTATGTGTAAATGATTGTCAGAACAGCGATTCGAAGATAAATCAAGACAAACTTTACTAAGAAGAACAAAGGATAAGAAATTGTGGAGAGTCATTATTGCCTACGTCCTGAAGGGACACGACGTACAGAAGTTTTGCATTCATATCAGACGCTAAGTCACAACGATTTACAAATTCTTACATTATCACGGATACTGTGTACGCAATATATTTATAAAGAACATCTAAGAATGTATCTAAAATTACATAGTTAAGTATGCTTCTTTGCAGATATACAGAATTTTATATATATATATATATATATATATATATATATATATATATATATATATATATATATATATATATCATTACTTGGCAGCCATTTTAGAAATAAGTGACTTTATGGCATAGGAATGAAATTTATTCTGAAAAAGCTTACATAATTAAATTCAAGTAATAAACTCAAATAAAAGATTCACAAACAAAGATGTAAAATTCAAACACAAAGTTAAAATTGTTTTAAATGTCATGTACCGAAAGAATTGTCCATACGAATAGCGAAAAAAGTTATTTTTGTCTGAAATGATATGAAAAGCTTAAAAATTACATCAAGAAAGTAATTCACTTTTTATGGTGGACATTTTTTAAAAATTTCTTTATTCTTTGCGTGTTTAATCAACTTTTTCTTTTTAGTTCTCTAAGTAATTGGAATCTAGAGAAAATTGTAGATGAAGGAAGCTTGATGGTTTCTTACAAATACTCTCGCAGAATTCATACATGAATTGTAAACAGTTAATTATTTTCTTAACTTATTGGTATAAACATGGTTGATTTCAGACCGAATATCATTTTGAGAAATGTTATTCCAAGTGTTGTTTGCTCTACTCAACTCATTGTTGTACAATTGTTAGCAAAACGTTACGGCCGTTCCCGTCTACAACCATCTTCAGGTCGTAGAATCTATAAGGAAAGAAGTGGTATTTTCTCTTTCCTTGCAAATTATAATAAAACATAGTAATAAAATAAGAATGGCCAAATAATTACAAGAATTGTTCGTTTTAGCGTCAGTTGTTTTTTAATGACTGATCGAGTCATTTTTGCATCCACCCGATGTAGATGTTTTCATGATAAAGGATAAGTGAAACATTTAAGTTCATCTTTTCACCTACGCACCCAGTCAGGATTGATCGCCTGCTGACTATGTGGATTTTAACTTTGAAATCATACGGCTCTCCATATTTATTTTAACACATCAAGAACTGTTAAGATGAGACTACTAGTCATGTGACAAAAGTACGGCTATTCCCTTTTACGGATCATTATATATATATATATATATATATATATATATATATATATATATGGTTAAAATGTGCCTCATTATTAGTTTTATGTGTATTAAAAATAATCGTGTGGAGTCAACACAATATGACTCATAAGCATCTTTTTGCATTAAATATTTATTTATTCAAATTTAGACTCTAAATTCTACCCAAATTCATACTCAAGGCACGTGTTTTTATTACAAGAATCAGTCGAACATTTCCCTAAACGCAACAAGCCGTTTGATTTGAAGATACAGACAAGCGCCTTCTAAGCTTTCTCTTTTTAAAGAAAGTAATCTATTGTAGTTTGAATAAAAAAAAAGTCAGTTTTTTCTATTAAAAAAAAAAAGATTTTCACTACACCAGCGAATTCAGAAGAGGCGCATTTCGACAGATATGAGAGAGGTGCTGAAAAGTATTCAGCAGGGCCCACTTCCAAAATGTTAAATGATCAAATGTCAGATTATTTTTTGTTTTTAAAAGAGTTTCTTTGCTCCTCGGTGTAACAGTAGGTTCATACTTTAGACTGCGTTTATTATAAATTTAATTGATCTATCGTTTTTGTTAAAACGTTATTTAGGATTACTTCATTTAACTTTGCACTGATGACTCGTAGGTAAATACATTTTCCCTAATTCCTTTTCGTGAAATATATTTCAGTTGATTTCTATAAAGCATTCTGATCGAACGTGGACCATTTAAAAATTATCAGTAGTATAAAAAGAAATTAAATTAAAATAACATTGCGTAAAAACTTTGAATTTTATATTATACATATTGTACTAATAAACATTTATTTGAAACCTAATCCCAAAGAAAATGCTACATGTAACCAAAAAGGAAAAAAAAAACAAACAAAACAAACAATCAAATAAAAGAAATAGTTTCTTGTATAAGATATCAAATGACAGGGAAATAAAATCGAAATATAAATTTCGCCTAAACAGATGAGTTTTCAATGGAACAGAATACAAAGAGCGTATAAACCTTTTCAAAATAAATATTCTGATGTTTGATCAGATTTTGGGAACTTTTGAATGCCAGATCGAATGAATAGGTGAAAGGTGAACTTACCCAAGACCCCGATGGCTAGACCGCCGAGCGCCACACCCATAGCTTTTCCTCGCTCTGCATCATCTGGATATTTGTCAGCTAACATGCCCATGCCTAAAATGAAAAAAAAGAAAAGAAAAAAAGACAAACATAACGAATATTATTGCTAATGTTGATGATGATGATGATGATGCTATTATTTATATTTCCATTTTTTTTACTGGACTAAACAGCAATGACTAAACTCATTGACCATAAAAATAGTTTTTATTTCTAGTTACATTATATTTTCATGCATCACATTTAGTTTTTAATTCAAATTACATTTTACTTCTATTCACCCAATACAAGACGCAAAGTTCACACAAGGTAAAGGTGAGTGAGATTGTAAGTGGGGGGGTGAAAAAAGAAATAAGAGTATTATAAGGACGAGTGGGACAGATATAGGTTGAGCCTGGAATTAAAGAGACCAAAATTGTAATTAGTAGAGAAGCATTCTCTCAAGAGTTTGTTCCACAAAGTAACAGTTATAGAAATAGTGCTTTTTATATTTATCTTATGATCATGCATTCATAGTCATGTCATATGCCAAATTCCTATATGACCATGCATTCATATGTCATGTCATATTCCCATATGACCATGCATTCATATGTCATATGTCTTTTTCCCATATGATCATGCATTCATATGGGAATGAAGTTATCTGCTAAATCTGTCTTTATTACACCTGGGCGTGATTTACTGGTTAGTGAGGATAAGTCGACTATTTTTTTTTTACAGTTAGGTTCATCCTGTACAAAGCCCAAGAGCCGCTCGAAGTAGAGTGTTACAATGTAAAAAGGATACTTTATTAGGATATGTAAGGAAAATAACTATTAACCCTAGACTTGAAGAGGTTGATTACAGTTGGTCGGAGAAGTATCCTCGTGAGAATCGGTTCCACAAAGTAGCGGTTTATGGGAAGCTGCTCGAGTCGAAATTACATCTCACCCATGGAATACTTCAATGTGCTCTGTTAACCGTGAAGATTGGAACTTGTCTAACTAAAGAATGTAGTTCACCCGTTCGGCCATGATGGAATATAACTAGTTTGGTTTTCGAGAAATTGATTGTAACCAGACAATTTTCCCCCCAACTGAGCTGTTAGCGCTAATATTTAGCTTGGAATAACTATGTTGCTTTTTTTCTCTTCTTTTTTTTTTTTTTTAACTATTTTGCGCTTTATGAGGATTGAATCTGGTTTATGAAGAGAAGAAAAGCAATGCAGACAGAAAGGGAATATTTTCTAAAATACTAGTTTTTGAACTTCATATGAATTTTGGGTTAAATTTTTGCCGAGCTCATGTCATATTCACATAAAATATTGAAATCCAGTATCGATTTTAATAATACTTTTAGCATTCAAAATATTTTATCCATCAACAAAACCTTTTTGTGAAGATATTCCCATCATAAACCTTTCAATAAAATGAATAAAAATAAAATCGATAAAAAGCTGAATGACATAGGTTTAATTAACATGTAGATACATAAGATGTTTAAAGAGGCTCTCAGATGTGGTGTAATAGTAAGCAAGCTTTTCTTGCTAGATCAATAATGACTGAGTAGTGAGTTTGATCCTTACTGGGTGCTCCATGCTTTCGGTCTTGTGCCATATCTAAGCTACGCTTAGAAAATCATTACGGCACTTCGATATGGTATAATGGTTAAGCTTATCTTGTTAGATCAATTATGATCGAGTTCGATCCCCATACTTGAGCCACATTTAAGATCCGCTGAGAAAATTACCATAAGGCGTTTAAAGGATGAGCGTCTCTGTATCTTTGATATTTCGATGTAAACTATAACCGGTATTTAATTTCACTTTTCCCATTTTGTCACCACTTTTATATACAAATCTGATTCCATGAATTCTTTTATTTGTCTGAAATTGCTTCTCGGAAAGAAACGTTTTCAATTTTGTCGTTCAGTTGTCTACTATTATTCCGACATATGTATATATTCATAATTACATATCTAACTAAGTATAAATATCTACGTAACTATGGAACTGTTTTCGGCTTACATCATCATCGTCATCATTAATAAATTATTAAACTTAACTCATGATTGCCATCGAAATCTTTGCTCGAATCAATACGCAGTACAGTGTATGAACAGCGAAAAACCGTAAAGTCGCTCCATTTACTTTGTATTAAAACGCCCCCCCCCTAATTCATTGTTTTCTTTCTCTTAAAAGCATGGTATTCCTTTGGTTCGTAAATGGAACGATCCAATCTCTGAGTGAAAAGTAAAAGCGGTCGGCGTATGATAAAGGGACCTGCTATTGGTTTGGGAAAGGGATAGGTGGAAATCGGGCAAGTATCTCACGCACACGTACAGTAAGCGTTACATGTTAAAAAGGATTACAGCTTCACTTTGCGCGCCCTAAACCCTCTAACTGCAAAAATAGCCAAACGGCTCAGTGCAAATTACAAGGCGGAAAGCTGACGAGCACTGACGCCATATTGGGGGATTTTGATTGATGGCTTATGAAAAAGAAGAAAATGATGCAAGGGTAAGAGTGATGTTGGGCGACAGGTGTGGGAGTTTGATGACCGTGTTTACGTGAGTCTTCATCATCTAGGCCGTCCAACTTTCTGCGTTTCGCTGTGAGTAATTCTTTCATAATTTGATAGCTAGTCACAGTTCGATTATTTTTCGATTGAGAACAAGCGATGTATTACACTGCTTGGTTCTATAACATTAGGGATACAAAACCCAATAAAACGGATGTGAGGTATCACAAAATTTATTAGAACAAAAAATATTATTGAATATTCTCTATTTTTCTGGATTGATGAAGTTCTTTTTATGAAATCCAAAATATTGGCATGACAAGGAGATACCGATGTTTGAGTTCAAAAGAAGGCGATGTTATTTTGAAAGCTCACAAACCATGTCTCTGTTAGTGTCGTATATTCAGGGGTTGCTTGGACGTCATCTTTTTGTCGTCGTTCAGCATGTTATATATATATATATATATATATATATATATATATATATATATATAATTATTCATTTAAAAATTATAACATAAATATGTTATACAATCAATACAAAAATAGCCATTTTGTTTCAACACCTCCGGTGTCTTATCAAGTGATGATGTTGAATGTAGAATAAATGGTTTTAAAGATTTCAAATTAATTAACGATCCTTCGCCAGGGGAAAACGCTGTTACATAAGGTAGAGTGACCAATCAAAACACAAGTATACGAGAATTCAAAAAAACTTGACAACGAAGTAAGGTTATAATAACTATTAAAACTTTAAAGTTGGTGTTATACTAAAATAGAATTTATTCTAACCAATAAGTATTAAATTATATGATAAAATTTGATATTAAAATTATAAGTAAAAATTGCCAATTTTAAAAACTAAATTTAATCTCTATTAAGTTTAAAATTATAAAATTACTGAGGAGAAAAGAAAAAATATTTATTCCGTATACACCAATCCTATACTTGTGTATATATATATATATATATATATTTGTATATTTAGGCAGCAATCCTTCCTTTATGCATGTTTCATTAAAAACGACAGACAAGGTACTACGGTTGAGCTTTTTATTTAATTTTTCTTGTGTTCTGACAAGAGCTTTCTTTTCTGGACAAAGAGTGTGTAAGAACTGTCCGAATGTTCTGTATTTCCGAGCGCTTTCGGCTATATCTTTAGCCATTATCAAGGATGATTCAATTATCAGCTTAGTAGAGTGTGTGTGTTCTGTGATGTTCAGTGTGTGGTAGTGATGTTTTTAGTTTCCGAATACGGTTAGCACATTGTGGCTTTGTTCATAGTTAATATTGTTAAGAGTTGGCTTTTTCTTTTTTATTATTAGAGCTTCCATTATTTTTAGTCTTTTTTTGCAAGTGGATGCAGTTAATATATTTGTGTTTTCTACTAGTATGTTCCTAATAGTGTCGGGTAAATCTGAGTGTGTGTTTAAATGTGTTCTGATGGAACTGTGATCAGATAGGTGTAATGTAAGACGTCTGGATAAACATGTGGTTGTGTAGCCGATGTAATTATTTATGAGTCCGGTTTGGTGAGGAACGCAGTTCCTTAAAGGGCATTTGAACTCATAGATAATGTTTGTTCTTTGTAATTTTGACTTAGTTGGTGTGTTGTTATTTTTGAGGATAAGGTTGGCCGTCTTAAATTTTAATGAAACATGCATATATATATATATATATATATATATATATATATATATATATATATATATATATATATATATATATATATATATATGTATGTATGTGTTTGTGTGATCATTTTTTCGATAATTTGCCTCTTAGATTTTAGTCAGAGTGATTGGATCTTTGAAGAAAGATCGAAAAAAGCACCTATTTTGTCTTTATCCGATCTTAGTATTCAACTTATTTATAACATCAAATTAAATCAAAAGTCCCTACGTCCATTGCTTGAATGTAATATTAATAAATCATTGACTGAAAGAGAAAACCCGTTATTTATCAAAAGCTACGTTATCCAGTGTCTGAAAAGAAAGAAAAAGGATTCTATAAAATAGAAGTATAAATCCTCAAGATTAACAAAGTTTCAAGTTGATCTTGAACATCTCCCTCTCATATATTTTACTCATTAAAAAAATACAACCTTCCCAAACCTTCCTTTAGTAAAGTACTAGAGCCAGTTACAATAGAAAAAAATACAGCAAAAAATGACTAAGATGAAGTTAATTTAGTAATTTCTATGGCAAGAATATGAATTTCAAGAATAGCAAAGTGCAAACGGTTCGCATCGCATTGTGCTCTTTTAACGTCGATCCATTTTATTAATTTTTTTTTCTTTTTCTTTAAGCTTCCATATTTATTTTCATAGGACATCATTAATCTTTTATAAAAATAGCACCGCCATATCAAAATCCATATGGGAGGTTAAAGAAAAATATAAACCCATTAATAAGATGTAGGATCATTAAAAGAGCAGAAATTTATAATGCTTCCGTTGGTCTCGGAAGATGGCTATGACCAATTAATTTTCTTGGCATAAGCTCCTTATGCCAAGAAAATTAATTGGTCATAGCCATCTTCCGAGACCAACGGAGTACATTAATTAAAATGAATGAATGAAAGATTAACAAATTGCAAACATAAAACAAAGTATGTTAGCCAGGTTAATGGCTAAATCATTTAAGAAATTTCCATAATATAATAAATACGTGGATTAGTTTATAAGATTGTTTCTTAATGCTTAACCTCATCTGAGTTTATTTTTAGGGTTTATTTTGTTTTACGGCATATCAACCGCAATGGGTTATTTAATGCCGACAAGATTTTTAGTATAGGTTCGTATGAATAGAATATGTATGAAATCAGTTTGCAGATCAGGTTTCATTTATGTAAAGAGGATTTTTGTCGAGTTAAATGTATTGCTGGTAGTATTTAAAAAAAAATTATTGCTAGTATTTTTACCATAAAAATCTATTTTTATACTTACATAGTGTTTCAAAACAGTTGGGACCATAACAGGTACTACCACCCCTGGTCAGAGTGTACCTGGGGACAACAGCAATTAAGAGGTGGTTCCACATTCCTCAAAATCATTCGATCACGAGGCCTTGCTGCTGAATGTAGTTTATTGTCATACACAGGACGATTAACCTCCGTGAGGAACCAGAATTGTGAAGCGACAGTAGTGAGTAATATATATATATATATATATATATATATATATATATCTCCAGGTATGGGATAAGAACCAATTGAGTATAATTCCACTGTCTGTAGCATTTAATTTTGAAAGAAGGGCTCAATACAGTTTAGAGCTTAATATTTATTATATGAGATTGAAACATGAAAGTTATTGTGTAGCGATTTTTAACATATTTTTGTTTTAATCTCATATAATATATATATATATATATATATATATATATATATATATATATATATATATATATATACATCGCACATATAATATTCACAAATCTAAAATAACATTTTTACATATATATATAAATCTCGTTTATTTTAAATGCCAAATATATTTTATTAAATAAAGAAAACTATAATCCCGGTATAATATAGGGGTTTTCCAATCGTAGCCTAGGTGCAGTACAAAGCCTAAGGTATGGGGCATCTAGGTGTAAATCGAGCTCACTACTCAGTCGTAATCGTCCTAGCGAGACAAGCTTCTTAACCACTACACCACTTCAAAGTGCCCATAACATTGCGGTAACCAGATATTTTTTATTAAAATTTAAATTACATGACAGTCAGTCTATACTCAGCACCTGAAGACTGTGTTGTGCATGAAACTTCCAGTCGTGTTACCAGTGAGGGATAATATTGTATATATATATATATATATATATATATATATATATATATATATATATATATATATATATATGTTTGTGTGTGACAAAAGGAAAACTTTAGAAAACTTTATTCATAATCCTTTTACAGATATAATTTTAGTTATATCTGAAATTTTACATATAGATCTCCTTGGATTCTATTTTTTTAGATACTTAACACTTCTTTTTACTTACCAGAGACACTGGAACAAGCAGAACCAATCCCTTGTATCGATCGAGCGAAGAACAGGGTACCATATGAATTAGCAAAGGCAAATACTGTAATAGAAATATAACAATTATGGATTATAGACTCTATTCACATAAAGGAGATTAAACGTTTTGTTTATTTTCTTTCTCGTCACTTTATTTCTTAGAACTGAAAGAAAAGTCATAAAATATACCAGGAAATTTGAAAGAATTAAAAAATCACAAGGGCACGATTCCAAACAATTTAGCCAAATTTCTCTAAAATAATAATCAAATAAAATATTCCTCTTTCGTCCTTTGAAATAAATGCAAATGATTTGAAAAGAATCCAGATTCCGATTTTTAGACTAATAAATACAATGCACTTTGATTTTTAAAAATTCATTGAACAATGGGCAATAACGCTTCAGTAGTTTTGTGTGCATCCGTGTTCATTAAAAAAAAGATCAAATAAATTGATAATATTTATATTCTCACAATCTGTATTTATCAAAACTGATAATATTTGATGGCAAATATACAGAAGTACAAGTTTTCACCCTTTTTTTATTGATTTCATAATTTCTTTTCTGTTTTCCTTCATCGGAAATCTTTTTCAACTCTGGTTTCATCATGCTGTTCTGCAACAACAAAAGTACAACACACGAAAGAAAGAATAATAAATATTTCTGTGATTAGACTAATGATCAGGAAACTGAAAAGTCCGTGCTTTTGTCATGAAAATCAATTGTGTAAACAATTCTGTTGGGTAAAAGATCTTAAATATAATGAACTTTTAAACTGTCGGTCACTTTTATGTTTATTAAAGATAGAAAATAAGAAATGAATATATAGTCACATTAAACAATGAAATCCATGTATTTTTGATACATCAGATATAATAAAAGGCTAATTTAGGTTTAAAAAATGTCTATGAAGTTAAATCTATATAACTTGAATCTTTAAAGGCGACTTAATACGAATTTAACTTAAGTTAATGAAAAAAATTATTTGCTTAAAAGCTACATTTGATTTCTCTATTTTTTGTGGTTTGTTTACCGTATGTTTAAACATGACTCATTTTTTTTTACCAACTATTGAAAAAAAATCTCAAAACATCTTCAATAATAGAAATCGTAAACTTTCTTGAAGTTTAGAATAAAACATTCCTAAAAAAAACTTTTGTCAATAATTGTAAGTTGGTTCGCTGCTCTTTGGCTGAAAGTTGTTCAATCCAAGCACGGACAGCAATAAGTGAACATTTTTCGTGGCAGTTATAAAATAGGTGGGCCTGTCTTATGCATATTTCATTGAGCATCTGCAGCTTCTTTCTTTTGTTGCAAGCTTTTTTTATTTTAGTTTTTTTAGAAAACTGATTTCCGTTTTCAGGATCCGGCCAGAGTAAATTAGAGGGAAATACCAACAACGAGAATAATATAACATTCAAGAACATTTCTTTCAAAAAATGTGCAGGAATGACATTGTTGAACTCTCCAATAAAAGAAGGAAATATTCGCTGTGAGCAGATGGCTTTAAGATATAAAATGGACGATAAGAATTAAGAGTGAATTGCGGTATAAATATTGCCCAAGCAATTCATTCAATACTCTGATTATTTTTGTTAAATGTTATTTTTCTTATTCTTTATCTAAGATATTTCATTCCACCACCGTACAATTTTTATTTTTACTTTCATTAGTTTCCTTCTCTTCTTTTTATTTTCAAATTTTTCTTTCTTTGAAAGATTTTTCTTTTAATTTACTATAATCTTTTTTTTTTGAGACACTCAACTGAGTGATCATATCAATATGTAGTTTGCTCTTTGCGTCATGACAAATTTTGTAAGACAAATCTCTTAATAGCTATACGTTTTATATCCTATTTTTATACTTATCACACTTTCTATTATTTTTACTATTTTTCTTTTTACCGCTCTGATGTTATTTTTTTTCCTAAATAATATTGGTCCAGTCATTAGGAACATTTAACTCTTGTTACTCATTCAGTATTAACGTCTTCGCAACTTATTTCGTAAATAATATAAAATGCATTTAGACAATTGTGCTGTGTAGTACTAAATTGAGAAAATCCTTAAAGATCTTAAAACGACAACAAAAAACCAAAGATACATAATGACCATGGATTCAAATAAGAAAAAAATAATAATAAAAAAAATGTCAGAAAGAATTTCTTAGACGCCATGCTGGATATTCGTTGTTTTTAAGAAAAATGTTTTTTTTTGTTGTTTTTTTTTTAGTGAGCCAGGAATACTAATATTTCATTCAGCAAAACAGCAACAAGAGGAAAAACAAAAAATAACGTTAGAAAAGAAACTTGTTCATTTCTTTTGAATTCAAAGAAAGGGCGTCACTGTTTAATTGAATACTTTGAAGGGTCTGGTCATCTTATCTTTGCGCCATCTGCCGAGGAAAATTCGCGCTAGTATAATGACTCGTCTTCCTGTACAGAAAACGGAGTGTTAATGGATAATAATAATAATAATAATAATAACAAATCAGAAACAATTTTTTGTTATGAATACATAACTATTGAAGATGATGTTTTGTTTCTTTTATTAAAGGAAATCGAATGAGAACGATTTCGTATATTAAATATTTAAAGGTAATCTTTTCAGTTTTGATTACAAACTTAAAACGATAAACTTCGTGGCTCGAAATTAAAAACAATTGTCTAACCACAAGAAATTTAACTTGAAACGATGCAGTGCATTTCAGACACAGGACAGGTGCAACAAATATAAAGAGGCTCCTTTAAATGCCGTATTGGCTTGCTTTATTCACTCGTCGATTTTCTATACACGAAGAAAAAGAATTACAAAATTTACGTTTTTATTGATTTGCTAACATTTTCATGTGACTGAACAATTTTAACCAAAATAATATGGGCAAATAAGACATTGAAATAAGATTCAGTTTTGTTGTCTTTTCAGCAATAATTATAATAATAATAATAATAATGGAAATTCTGTGATAACTGGAAAAATTTATTCCTTATAAAACCCTGAAATATGATTACAAGGCATGTAGATTGAATTTTTTTTTTGAAAAATACAATTGTAACTACAAAACAGTTTAGTTTGTGACACAAAGGTTAACTTTGATTTGTTTGTAACACGCTAATTGACGAAACATATTTATAGGCATCAATGCCAGCTTTTATTCATTTTTTTCCCGCAATCTTTCTATATAGATTTTTCTTTCTATCACTTTCATGTATCTTGCATTTGATTTCTTGCTTCTCCCTTTCACCCCATTTTTCTCCCACTCTCTCTAGTCCATTTCCTTCACCCCACCTCTCTCTACCCTCATTTCTTTCAAGACATAAGTAAATTGAATATCAGCGTTCACTGATATAGTTTTAAAAATGTAATAAATCATTATTACATTTATAAAACCTACATCTACATAAATACATAACAATATCCACTCAACTTAACCTTAAATATCGATGAGTACTGAAAGGTTTTGACTTGTTTTTTTTTTGTTTTCTTGTACTATAATTTAGAACGTTATTCACGATTTGTAAATCATAGATCACTTAATTTTTTTCTCGTTATATATTATATAAGAACTTAATGTAAATTTTGTTCGAATGTAGCTCACCAGATGTATTTAACAAAAAAAAAAAAAAAAAAAGAAATAAAAAATCGCGCGCGTGAAAACACATCCGTAGACAAAAAATGTTGATGGGACGAGGCAAATTGATGGATTGCAGAAAGATGGAGTCTGAAGGACGTCAGTTCTATTTTTTTTTAATTCTATTTTGTCACTTTTTTACACAGTGAGTCGCCATGTTGTCTTGAAAGGGTAATTCACACAAAGAAATAAACGAAAGCCCCAAGAAAATCAGTTTTCCTGATCTAAGATCCAATTAATTTTTTTCAATATTTTCCTTTTATGGATGAAATGATTGCAGAGGAAAATAACAAATAAAAAATAAAGATGAATATTGAAGCATAAGAGGAGGAAATATAGTTATCAAGTAACACGAGCTTAAAAATAATGAAGAAACAAAACAGAAAAAATCAAGGATGAGAAAACTGTTTAGAATGTAAAGAAAAATTGGAAAAATTAATCCCCACGCTCACCACCTTTTCATGAAATATTTTAGGCCCAAAATGATACCTAGCCTTTGTTTAGAATATGTTCCCGTCGATTTATAACTATAAATTCATGCAACCCTATTTTTAATTTCCTTATACATAAATATGTGAACGCCTTTCACAGCCTTCTGTGTCATGTCTATTAATGTTGATAGATTGATTTCAGTAGAAAATTTGCTAAAGATTTTTGCTGTAATTTTAAGCAACGAGACCATGAATGAAACAGTCACTTTTCTTTTACAACTTTTCCTATTGATATTAGGCATTAACGTTTATTCGGTGTTTATGTTGTGCTGGTATTTACCATCTAAAATTTTGCGTGATTCTTTTTCTTTTAAGTATTATTTTTCCTTTTTGCAAAGTGTTATGGCAGATCTAGTTACTCTGAACCGGTTCACTAATCAATGTTTTCATTCTCAAAATAGCATATACTGACACAAAATATATAGTCTATTCTATATTCCCTGTACCTTTTGTCCTTGGAGGATTATAGCTCTCCACAAATTCCCATTCTTTGTATCTCTGTCCCACCCCCGTTCCGCTATTCCGTTTTCATATGCTCGTCATGTATGGCGCTCGCTACCTCTTCCAATCACTTTTGCCTCGATATGTCTTGAGTGTTAAATTTTCTAAGCCCTCCTTCCTCATTATTAATTTCAACTGTCTGTTTTGATTCTAAGTCGTTTTGTTTTCATTCTAATTGAGACTTCCTGATTACGCATATGATTCGTTCATGGTATTCTCAACATCCTTTTGTAGAACTACATATCTGTTGTCTCCAGTCTTCTGTTTATCCATGATTAAATTTTACAGCATGTCATCAAATCGTAGAGGGAATTATGCGACATAGCAGTTCAGAACTCTTTTCTTTGTTTCTAATGAAATTGTCCTATTTTTAATACTTTGCTTATTTCTGGAAGGCATCTTTTGTATTCCAATGCACGTTCGAATTTTGATGTCACATTTTCTATCTTGTGTTAAAACACTTTCCGGATATTTAAACTTCTGCACTTGCTTGATTTTGACATCTCCAATTCATGTTGTGTTTTTTTTTTTTTTTTTTTACTGACAGCCATATATTGTATTTTCTTCTTGGCATTTTCTGAAGATTTTAAACTTTTTCCTATTTAGAAATGTGTATATTTAGACATAAATTATCAGAATTTTCTAGATAAAACATTGTCATTATTATTTTATTTTTTGCCTGTTATCGTAAGGCAGGAGGTGCTTTTGTATTCTACAAACAGCATGGATCTGAAATAAACAGTAAAACAAGATAATAAGAATGATGACATATGGTTGAATTTGAATTGGTAAGTTTTTGTAGATTAATAGTAGTTTTCCTAACGATAATCATTAAGTCTTTTTATGGGCCACAGAAACTGGCTCTACCCCTTGTTTATTGTACATTTCTCTCGTTAAGCTGTTTATTGGTGTTTTGGTTATTGAATGTTATTGATCTCTTGTCGACCTTAAGACATTTATCGAACTTCTAGGATCGTTTTATCGACATTATAAGATCTATATTGACGACAGCTTAGCAAAACTGCAGGTACTGACTCGGTCAAATAGGCGCTGAGTGAGAGAGGATGCGAGTTCAAATCTCACAGAGCTATTACACTATTTACATTGTTCGGACTATTGTCCTTATCTTTGTCATATTCACGACGTTTCGGCCGTTATACGCCCCGTCCTGCTTCTGGTGATATACGCTGGAATTTCGATTCGAACCCTTTATTTCGTCCACTGGGGTAGATTGTTCTAGGTTCACGTACCATGTCCTTTTCTGGGGTATCTCAGTATCAGTTTAAAATCTCCAAGTTTTGTTCAACTCTGCTGTGGCCAAATACTGAACTTACAACTTTTTGAGTCAATTCATTGGATTTTATCCATTGAGCTGATTCTTCATCCTTGTTCCATGCATCCTACTTGTTTGGAGACTAAGAACGAGCCTGAGTAAGTATGAATCAATTTTTCTCTTGCTATGGATTAAAGAAAAGCATAACGCGTAAGGCATCATGATTTGTAAACATTAAACATTAAAGGAACAGTAATTAATAATTACATTTCTTTATATTATAAAACTTGAATACAACTTTGGCATCAAGAACAATCTTTTCAAACTTTCAAGCGTAATGTCTCATGCAAGATATTATTTCTACTTTTCATTCTACTTGCAAGGATGACCCACAAATCTGTCGATGGAATTGGAATCTGGAAAGTGTTTCCTACCAATAATATCTTTCCGTTCAAACCATTGTGAATCATTGAGTGATCTTTAAGATACAAAATTTATTCCATAATGCTGGCCAGCAAATAGGAAAAAAGATTAAGATTTGAATATAACACAACGTTTCGCTTGCTTTCCATCACTACCAATTCAGATTTATCTTTAACAAAAAGTTCTCTACACGGTGTAACAGACCCTCCACCAAATAATAATCCTATTTTCGTAGAGCGTACCAGTAGAATTGCACTCACCAGGATCATCTAAAGACAGAACATTTGGCATTTTATGTGATGTGCTATATTGAATATGGAAGGAGATAGACTCGGGGTTTCAAAACTGGTTTGACTTTGTCTGAACTCCAAGTATTTGTCAAATTATGGTTTAAAGTTAATCAGAACTCGTAAATATTTAATCATTAATGGTTATAAGATTAGATGCTTTTCCTGATTAAATGATGTTTAAATTAATGAAGATGCAGAGGCTGAAAAATAAAACCGGCCAATATAAAATGGATTTGATTTCAAGGTTTATTTTAAGTTTGATGAGAGTAAAAAAAAAAGACACATTTGTTTTGTTTAGTTTTAAGTTACTGCCTGTTTGGCTTAAATATTTACTGATGTCTTTCTTCTGTCTTAGTTCAGCTTGCTTTCCTTTCTGTTGAAGTAGAGCCAACTTAGGTACTTGGTCGGTTCGGCTTTATTTCTACATGAAATTATTTATAATTAGTCAGAATTAGAATAAATATCTCAAAAATTCACATCTTGAACAACATGATTAACATGTAAATCATTTTCTTTTAGAATCGAGACTTTCATCCTCGTCAAAATCATGTATGGTTCTTTTTCTATTCATACGTAGTAGTTTTCCTAACGATAATCATTAAGTCTTTTTTATGGGCCACAGAAACTGGTTCTAACTCTCGTTTATTGTACATTTCTCTCGCTAAACTGTTTATTGGTGTTTTGGTTATTGAATGTTATTGATCTCTTGTCGACCTTAAGACATTTATCGAACTTCTAGGATCGTTTTATCGACATTACAAGATCTATATTGACGACAGCTTAGCGAAACAGGTAGATATTTGATAATAAGTAAACAAATCATCTCACGGTATTTGCATTCATGAAATGTAAAACTATTTGTTTGTTTCATGCACATATGTTTGGTGGGTATGGGAAAATTACTTATTAGTACAAAGATTAGTTCAATCGTATTTGAGTATTCCATATGTGATTGGCATGTAGAATTGGTTAGGTAAACTTGTATGCGTGAAGAAGGTAGAAGTATCTGTTTCTTTAGTTACTGCCTGTTTGGCTGAAATATTTACTAATGCCTTTCAATTATTCTCTTTACATGCACAGAAGCTCATACATTCAATTTTGAAGACAACGCCTTTGTTTATTTAATTTGTTAATCGTTTGTTTATATAATAATGCAATGCTCTTCAACTAGAATCGAGCTCTCCTAGCCACTGACGTCTTTTGTGTAGTAAAAACGTTAAAATTTCCCTTTCTCTCTGCCGGTCGACGATAGGATGTGGGTAGAATCTCTGACTGATACCAAATCGGTCGGGTTTCGATCCTGGCTTGAAGCAATTTGGTCTCTCTCCGCACTGTGATACAGCGAAGCAGTATGTCTGTGGATCGCTATACATGGAATTTAATTTTTCGTTAGTAGTATTTTCAGGATACTTATATATGAACAAAGATTATATATTTTTTAATGTCATGTTTCTTCAGGACATAGGCGATCAAGACACTCCCCATTTTCATTTCTTTTATTTGTGAATTTATATTTTTAATGCAGTTTTTCCCCGTTGCCTTCAATCACGGTTTAGAATTCAGATTTCCTTTTCTTAGCCTAGTTTCCCTCCAAAGTTAGAGAGAAAATAAAATAAGCTGTAATTTCTATAAATTAATACGTATTTTATTGAGAAACATGAAAATAAGCTACCTTCATTAACTCGTAAATATTTGTTGAGAAATATTAAAATAAATTGTACCTTTAATTTTATACGCATTTTGAGAAACATGAAAATAAGTTGTATTTTCTTAAATCTATGCGTATTTTATTGAGAAACATTAAAATAAGCTGTACATTCATTAATTCGTACTTGTTATTATAGAGAATCATGAAAAGAAGTTGTACCTTCCTTAATACGTAATTATGACATTGAAAATCATTAAAATAAGCTGTATCTTTAAATTTATACGTATTTTATTTAGAAATTAAAATAAGCAGTACTTTGATTTATTCATTCTTATTTTATTGGGAAACATTAAAACAAACTTAACTTTCCTTAATTTGGACATATTTATTGAAAAACATGAAAATAAGCTGTACATTCTTTAAATTTATGTGCATTTTTTTTAGAAAATAAGCTACCCCTTTATTAATACGCACCTTTTTTTGAGAAACATAAAAATAAGCTGTACCTTCCATAATTCGTATATAATTCGTAATTGAGAAACATGAAAATCAGTTGTACCTTCTTCTGTAGACTAATACGTATGTTATTGAGAAACATTAAAATATATTGTACCTTTATCTTTAAATTAATACGTATTTTATTATTACCGATGCTATTTGATCGGTCGTCGACCGGCAGAAAGAAAGGGAAATTTATGATTTTTCCCTTTTATTCAAAAGTGCCTTAAATTTGAATGTCCATTTTTCGGGCCGATATCCGTTATACTATCCGCATATCAGTTTGTAATATTTATCCTTAATAAAAATCTTTTTGTGATGTCTGGTTCTTATTATGCAAACTAAGTGTAAAATAAATTTTTATCTATAAATAAATCCAAACAATATTGGTCATAAAGTTTGACAAGCGCAATATACTAAATATCTGAATAAATTATTTTATGGTCCTTGACATTCTATATTATATTTTATATTATCTAAGAACGGACTTGACATTCTACAACCTTCAGTTTTGCAATCATTGATTTGGTTATTTTTTTCAAATTTTTCGACTTTAAAACTACTTGTAGCAGTTTTCATTGTTTGTTTGTTTTTTTACCGATGAGCCTTGCATGGCGACTGTTTTCTGTTCTCATCTCTTTTAATGAGGTCACTTTTTTTTCTGTTGGCTTCATATATTGGAGAGGATGGGGTGCATTTTATTAAATTTTGTGTTCGTGAAAACTCTTCTTAGAAAGGTGGACAAGAATCATCTTTGTAAAATGAGAAGGAACATGATTGTATGCGAATCTACTTTTTAGATTAAAGCTTCCTGATTATGATCTGTTATACAATTCAAAATCATTCTTGTACAATAACTTACAATAACTGTCTGCATCAACTTTGAAGGGATGTATAATTTTTACTGCCTATAATACGAGTACAAACCATTCTATCCTACCCATTTGTATTTAAAGTCGTGTTGGTTGACCATTTCCATCAAGGGCTCAGCCATCAGACCCATCCAATATAGCTGTACATTCATCACTAAAAATAACTGAGAAATCAATTTTCGTGTATTTCTTCACCTAACTTCTTCACTGTAAGTGAAAACTTGGGTAAAGATATGAAAACACTCAATGTTCTCAATATTTTGGATCGTTTTTTCTCTGGAAAGTTTTGGAAATTTATACACTGATATGATTCGCCAATGGTCTGGTGTCATTTGAAAAACAATTTTATTAGCGAGGCGAAACGGGATTTGCATTAAGCATCTGAACAGTTACATTCTTTAAGTGTATCGTTACAGAAAATATATTTCAACTGATTTCAACTCAACTTTTTATAGTTGGAATTAGTTAAAACTTATTTTGCGTAACGACACAATTAAACATCAAGCGTTCAGAGGCTTAACGTGAATCCCGTTTAATCTTTTAATATCTTTCTGATAATACTGACATGTTTCGCCGATTTTCCAAAGTAAAACATTTTTCAAGATTCTTATATATTTACCATTTCATCAGATTCTTATTCAACTTCACTCTTTCTTACTCACATATACATATATTCATGCGCTGATGCGTAAACACTCATGCGTGCGAGTACCACGCACGCACGCACGCACGCACACGTAAATACTCAATACACAAATACGCACAGGTATACATATACACGTAAATACGCACACATACATAGACACGTAAATGCACATATAGATAGATGCACACACATACATACATACATACATACATACATACATACATACATACATACGTAAATGCATATACACACACGTACGTAAATACGCAGGCACACATATAAATGAATCAAATTTCAGGTGCTAATATTTTAGAAACATTATTTTTCAATAATTTTTTTCGATCACAGATTTTTATTTGTTTATTGGTGCAACGCGCACGGACACACACACGCACACACACACACACCAGTAGCGTGAAGTAGGGACAGAGGGTGCGATGGTACCTGGCAACCATATCGGGGGTGGGGGTATTCAATCAAAGAGTGAAATAAAAAATTACTTTATATTTGATTTGAATAAAGTGTTTATTTAATGTTTCATCTGTTTTTACATATTGAAAAAAGTCTTTGTTTCTCACATTTCTAAGTATTAGGCCCCATAGGCACCAACTATTTGAGTCTTAGAGACATAAATCAAGGAGCTTGTCCCGGCCATCACCAAACCTCTGCATGTCACACGCACGCAATTCTTTCTTTCTATGTGCCATGTCTTTTCAGGACGTAGGCGATCATGGCTCTCCACCTCTTCCTCTATCCCGTGCAGCTCTCAACAATCCCTCTATCCCTTGCCACCTCCCACAGACCACGTTTTGTCATCCACTTGCTAATGGCCGCTAGGTATATTTTGCGTTGTTTTTTCCTTGTCTCTGTTTCCCCCTATCCGACCCGTGAGTATCAGATTCTCCAGACCTTCCTTCCTCATTATGTGTCCAAGGAACTTTAGCTGCCTCTTCCTGATGTTAAGTATAAGCCTCTTTCTTGTTTGCATCCTCCCTAAGACCTCATCGTTGCTCACACGCTCGGTCCATGATATCCTTAGCATCCTTCTGTAGAACCATATCTCCGTCGCCTCGAGTCTCTTCTTCATCTTTGAGGAACTCGTTCAACATTCGCTGCCGTAAAGGACAGATGTCGCGTAACGTATTCGTCACCAAAGAAATCCTCCTGTCTCGCAATACTCTGCCCAGCTTTTGGAATGCGTCCTTGGCCATCTCAATACGTCTACGGATCTCAGTGTCGCATTTACCGTCCTCTGTCAGAACGCTTCTCAGATATTTAAACTTCCGTGTCTGCTTGATTTTTGTGTTTCCGACCTGCAAATCGCATTTCGGGCTCATGCTTTTACTGATGACCATGCATTCTGTTTTTTTGTAGTTTATGATTAGTTCTTGTAATTACTTTTCCGTGTATCTGTGTCATCTGCGTATCTTACGTTGTTAAGACTGTGGCCGCCAATGATGAATCCTGGTAGTGTTTCCAATTCTCTCAGAATTGCCTCTCTGTATAGGTTGAACAGGTAGGATGAGAAGACGCATCCTTGTGTAAGCAAAATGAATAGACAAAGATGCGAATTACTTACAATTGTATGTGTTGTGTAGTGACAATCGACGGAACGTTGTGACACAGATGTGAAGGCGCCTATGACAAGGTGCTTTGGAATTGCGCCTAGCAAGAGTGACATGTCAAAATCAAGGAACCAAGAGGGCAGCTACCTAACCACTTTACAAACCGATGATCAATATCAAAGTTTATTGAAACACTTAGCAAATTTGAATTGATTTTTTTGTCAAAAAGGGTTATGACTTTTTGTACAATTGATTTCCTGTATTATAATTTGATGGATTTTTGTTAAAATATAATGACGATTTTAATTCAGGTTATTTAAAAAAATGTCCCCACTCAACACGAAATTTCTAAAATCTCATATAAGTATTATAGTACTATGACATTCTGGAACCTTCTGGAAATTTATGACGTGCATTTTGTGAGACCTTGAACGCTGGTTGGGTTGTCATTTAAATAAGGCGAATGGGAAAAATGTCCTCGCGATCAAATATTTTTGTTTCAAAGTATATAAGAAACGCGTTGAGAAACACTGATTGATTTGCTGAAAGATCTCCATGTATTTTTTTAAATATAATGTCTCATAAAAAATCCACTTCTACCACTGAAAGAAAGATATAAATGAAGAATCCCATAAGAATCCCATAAAAAAGAACTGTTCCATTAGAATAGAACAACAATCACTGTTTCCAGTGAAAAAAGCAGGATACCACTCAAAATCCAAATTGTTGATCGCTATCTGTTCTTTAGAGAATCCATCAAAGGAAGAAAAGAACATATAAAGGAAATCGATACAGTAACGTTTATGGCAAAAGAAATTAAATTTTCCAAATTTATCAACTCAAGTCATACAAGCAAAACTGGATTAAGTCTTAAGATGAATGTGTAAAACCAGGAAAATATGACCCATTGGATGAAATGTTTGACATCACAAAAGAAAATGTTGAATGGCTGTGTAGTAAAGACAGGCGGTTATATAATCATCAGATCGAAAGCAAAGTACATGTTAGATATACAACTAGAAAATATTCATCCATATTATATGGATATAATAGTTTTACATTGAAGCGAACTTCAACAACAGTAAAAACTACAACTTCTGAATTAGAGACTAAATCAGAGAGTGATTAGTAGATTTAGTAGAAGCAGGAATGGGATTCGAAGAAAATGGAAGTTTTCCTAAAGTGAACTTTAAAAAATACCTAACGTAAGTAATGCAAGATGGCAAAAGTAAAGCTTCCGAAATATTTTGATTTTTACCCCCTATTACGAATATGGAAAAATCAAATATTAGGCTGGGGTGGGGGGCATTTTTTAAGAACAATTATATTACTATTACATTAATTTTCATCGATTTATGACACAGGAACATAGAATTACAAAATGTCATAACAATATATATACATATATATATATATATATATATATATATATATATATATATATATATATATATATATATATAGGAATATATATGGCTGTATATACATGTATGTATGTATTACATATATATATATATATATATATATATATATATATATTATAATTTAGGCTCCACTTATGTATTGAGCACTGCTTTTTAAAAAAAAAAACAAAAATACTAAAGAACTTCGGATTATTGATTCAACTGTTCTTTTCTATTTTTCTATATATTTACACCACCCATATATATATATATATATATATATATATATATATATATATATATATATATATATATATATCAAATAATATCAAACAAATATTTTTCACATGGGGAATTGTCTATTTTCAACTCCGATTCCACACCAGGGTTGAAAAGACAAATGACCACTTTCGTCGTCTGTCGAAATAGACAATACCCCATATAAGGTAAAAGAATTTGTTTGAATTTTTCTGTATGAACAAAATACATTGAACGCTTTTTTTTGCCTAACTATATATATATATATATATATATATATATATAATGTCTGTGTAATACATTTTCCTTCAGAGTTGATAAAAACGTTCTGGCTATAAAAATCATGTTCGAATAAATCTGTATTTTACTAACTTGGTGTAAATAAATGTTGAAATATAAATTGAACTAAATGAAAATTGCAGTCATGTTCTAAGCATGTTGGTCCGAGTTTTTGTTTTCTTTTAGCTTTTTAACGAATCTCTTTGCTGTCCTCCTCTATTTTTCTCCCAAACATTTGAGGCCGGCAACAGAACAAATAAAAACGCATAATTTTAGAGTTGTCGTTGTATTATGTACGTTTTGGTTTGAAAAACAGTGTTGCTTTCTAAAAATGTCCTCCGAGAAAGATGACCCTTACATTTCTATATTACTACTGTCGTTGTAACAGTAGTAATAAAAAAGATAATTAATAGTCAACTCTACTCAATATTGCCATGGTAACTGCGCGATAATACAGCTATCGAACCATGTCTTAACGCGCTGAGAGTAACTACCGTCCTCACTACTCCATCCCTCTGCATCTTCCACTTCGAGTGACATCAGCTTTTTCTAACCGACTGCGCAGCTCTTTTGCACAGGAGAGAGAAGAAAACTGAACACATGTGAAGAATGCAAAGATAGAAATTAATAGACAAAATATTAAATGATATTGCAAATATTTACAAATGTATGTACATATTCGAAAATGAGAAAGCATGCGTTGATTTATATATATTTGTGACTATATCTTTGCATGCTTATAGCTATATTTCTCTCTCTCGCTAGTTCATTCATTTACCAAAGATGAATCAAGACAGAGCAATATTTGGGCATGTCAACTTACCGGGGTTTGGGTAGTTATCAATAGTTATCCCTGAAATAGATCTAAATTCGGCAACACACACACACACACACACACACACACACACACACACACACACACACACACGCACGCACGCACGCACGCACGCACGCGCACACTTGCTTTGTTTCAATGAAATATACACACACAGAATTCGTTGACGGATTGATAACGATATGATAGACTCTTGTTTTTCATGTATGAAAGCCCAGCAGCTCCAATTCAGTCTTTGTGTTTTACGCTTAACGTCGTTGTAGGCTAGCAGTTGATTGGCAAACTAAACCACATTTGCGGCAAGTCGTTGAATTTTTAGAAGTGTATGCTGGAAGGAATATTCTAAAAAATATTTTTTAAGTTCAAAGTAACCGATTACATTGAAATTTTCGGTTCTACAGGAGGATGCTAAGAATACCATGGAATGAACAAGTGAGTAACAATGAAGTTTAAAAAATGGAAATAAAAGGGAAACTTCCACTTAGAATCAGAAAGAGACAGTTGTCTCGGACACACGAGGAAAGTTGGTTTGGAGAATTTGGCACTCACAGGAAAGAGGGACTGAAGTAATCACCTACACAATGAGCGTGTGTAAAATGGTTGACAGAGAGAGTTTTCTTTTTCTTAGTTGAATGCCTTAGCGGAGGCTGCTTCTTCTATATGCTGCTTCCTTCAGGACATAAGCGATCACGGCTCTCCACAATCTCGTGTGGTTCTTTTTCTTCCTTTGCTAAGTCTCCCACTACCAGTTATGCCATCCATTCACACAGGCTGGTTAGGTAAGTGTCTCGCTGATTTGAGGGTTAAGTTTTTCTAAGCTCTCTTTCCTCATTGTGTCTTTTTCTTGATTTTGCGTATGCGTTCTTTCTGTTGACATTTTCTTTAAGATTCCTTGCTACTTACTCGTTCCAACCATGGAATTTTCGGTATCCTTCCGTAGAACCATATTTCTTCGGTCTCTAGTTTTTCCTCATCCTTAGAGAAATTGTCCAACATTCACTGCCATATAAGAGAATAGATACAACATAGTAATCCATCACTGTTTCTCTTTGTTTCTAACGAATTTTTCCGTTTATTCAGCACTTTGCTTGCTTAGTCTAATGCAGGTTCGGATCAAGGTTTCGTATTTTCGATCCTTTGTTAAAATGCTTCCCAGATAACTCCTGCACCTAATTTATGTTTATATCTTCATTTCGTAACTCGCATCTTGTCCTTTTTCTCTTGCTGATGATAATACTTTTTTATTCTTGCAGTTGATGAGTACAGAAAGTAAGAAAAACTCTGTCTAGTAGGCCCTGTAGTTTCCTTTCCTGGTCGGCCATCAACAGTATAATATGCGTATCTTATATTAAGATTACGCCCACTGATAATAAATCCTGGTAGAGTTTTCAGTTCCCTTAGAACAGTCTCGCTGTAGAGGTTGAATAAATATAGGGAGGAGACGCATACTAGTCTCACGCCCCTTTCTAAGTTTGTGTGGCTACTCAGTTTATTTTCTATATGTAAGCCCCTAGTAGAATTACCGTGCGCGTAAACACCTAGATATTCCTACATCTCTACGTCTGTGCTAGATGGCCGTTTTACAATTATAATTAGCACTCAGTGAACTGACCTTACGGTGTTGCAACATTCAATAATGCTCACTAGTTCTTCTCTTGGAGTACATACTTACAGTGCTATGTCTTTCTCTAGTGAAAATTTCATTCACAAGCAATGCTTGATATCGTAAGTTGGTATTTTCTGTTGGCCATATTCGACTAAAAGGTGGTAGCCATCATCCTCTCCCCCACCTAACGGTGAGCATCATTCTTAAAGAATTGAAACAAAATTGTCTACAAAGTTATCACGCGGCTGGTACGTATATAAATATATACCGGGTGTGAAAGTAAAATTGTCCAAATTGTCTAAGAGCAAAATTGTCCAATTGTTAGATTAAGCTCGGAACCGTTATATAATAAAGATATCTTACTGGAGTTATCCGAGGTTTTTATAACACAATTAGACTTTGAACAATAAAAATGTATAATTAATCTCTAAGCTTAACAGAAGTATCGGGATGAAATCAATCATAAAACGAAAATGAAGGATTGAAATAAAGTTCAAATATATATATATATATATATATATATATATATATATATATATATATATATATATATATATTCCAGGATCATTTTCGAGCGTATTCAAAATGATCTTCAACCTTTCTAACTTTCTGTCCTGGAGTAAGAAGGTACCTCACAGGTTTCACGTATGATTTCATTTTTAAGTTTTTTTTTCACCGCTCTTTGGACTGTCATAACTGAAACTTCTCTCTCACGTGGCAAACGTCTTCTGAATCGAGTTGGATCTTTTCTAATTGATCTCTTTACCTCTAAGTTGAAATAATGATCTCTCTTATTCTAACCTCTTGATCCAGTTTTACTCTCTACTGTTCACTCTTTTTTTAAAGTTATTCCCCGTTCTCTTGATGGTTCTTGAATGGACTTTGAAGATGGAAGCCAGAGTATGAATATTGGTACCATTACCGAAGGCCTGAATGATCGTTTTCCTCTCACCATTACTCAGTTGGGAAGACAGGAAAGCAGTAAATGTTTGTCTCAAACTTATCTCAAGACGGGATCGACATTTAGACATCTCAATCTAGTCTTTAAGGATCCAGTATTAAAGCAGTTGTTGAATTTAAAGAAATGAAGAAAACGCAACACTTAGAAAAGAATATATAAGAATTTTAGCCTGCTCTCTTTTTAGCTGAATAACTCAAAGGGGATTTCAATGATTCTTACAAAATATGGTATCAAGATGGCTAAACGTCTTATCTGAAAACCTGTAAAAAAAGGCACTCAATTAGTTTAGTGCTTTTTGGATATTAAACATTTTGTAGGATGGATAATTATGGTGTAACACGATTTGGACAATTTTGCTGTTACACCCGGTGTATAAGCAAGAAAGGTCCCCCCTCTCTCTCTTTCTCTACACACACACAAACACACACACATATACACACACATACACACACACACATATATATATATATAAAGCATATACTGCTGGACAGTCTGGCTTTGAAGTTTACTTAATAATTGATGTAATATTTAGAAAGAGATTTTATCCTAGTCGGCCTGTAAAAGACACTCAACCAGTGTGCACTTACGTATGAAACCTTCTTTCATTGCATGCATTAACTACTAACACATATCGCGTAATCCGATTCGTATTATCGTTACATGTAAATTGACTCTAAACCAATTTGCAACATCAATATTTACTGAAACGTATTCAAACTGATATATTTGAACAAGAAATATCGACTGTTTTTATTTCTAGGAAAAATATGAGCTTAAGAGATATTCACAAAAATGCGATGCTTGCTGATAATCCAGAAGCCAAAGGTCACTTACTTTTAGATTATTTACCTGGAAACACGTCGGTATTAAACTGTAGATTTTCTCCGATTTGTCGAAATTCTATGGAAAATGATTTCTTATTCTTATAAACAACTGCAATAAGCTGTTTGCACATCTTCAATTACAACGATTATTTCATATTTTCTTCACACAATTGCCAACTACCTTAAAGCAAAAAATAGGTTTTTCATTTCAAATATCTAGGGTTTCTAATAATAAGAGTTGGCCCTTAAACCAATTTCACATTTGGCCGCACATGTAATAATGCATGTGTTCGGTGAAGGGTAAAAGATATTTTTATAATGAATTTCTATGAAATCTGTTTTCATAGTTTGAGTTAACAGATTATTCCACAAAGAGAAGACACGGGTGAAAAAAAAAAGAAAAAAAAAAAAGAAGAAATTGAAATGTTTTGTGCTGGTTAACAAAACGTAATTATTTCTTCGGCATTCCTTTATCAGAAATATTGTAAATGAAAAAAAAATGCATAGTTTAAAGATTTTATTGATCAGATATCTCGTAATTCCTGGCTTTTCTTTTTATCCTAATTCACGAGGCACATACAGTCAATAAGCGTGTAATTTAATTTTTTGTACTTTTTTTTTCATATTATACATCAATAAATCTGCTCTCAGAAAAATGAATGAACAACGATCGCTACAATATTATTTTTGGCATTATACATCTACTTCGAATGAGATAATTATTTCTTTTGATGCGATACAAACATTATAAGAGTAAAAAACTATTTCAGGACATGATATTTGCCACTCAATTCTCGTGATAAAATATGGAGTTGGTAACTTAAAAACTATCTAGTGATAAGTTATATTTTTTTTTGTATAAATACTTTTGCGAAATCCATAGATTTATCTTAAAATATTTACAATGACGCGTAAAAAGTTTCCCAGCACTTAGCACTAATTAGTTTATAATACAAATAATTAATGTCTAATTAGTTTATAATACAAATGTTAAGGGACAGATATTTCCATGTGTCTTGAAATCGTATACACACGTCGACAGCAGATAATGTAAGTTTCGTAAAGACATCCATAGCAGCAGAACAGTTAATGTCTAATTAGTTTATAATACAAATGTTAAGGGACAGATATTTCCATGTGTCTTGAAATCGTATACACACGTCGACAGCAGATAATGTAAGTTTCGTAAAGACATCCATAGCAGCAGAACAGTTAATCGGTAATTTCTCAATGGTTTATTATACTTTGGCTTTTTATCCCAGTTTGAGGGATCAATTCTGGACCTTTACTAGAGGCATTTACTGTCCCAGTTTGAGGGACCTGTTCTGGAGCTTTTTTAGAGGCGTAAACTATTCGTTTTTCTTTTGTGTTAGCACAGAAGATTAAGGGGTTTGGTCATATAAACTCTTTATTATAAAAGAAAACTAAACGTAATAATAATAATAATAATAATAATAATAATAATTTCGGATTAGATAAATGTACAAAAGGGAGAATTACAGAAACACCCTCAATAGATTTAAACATTATCACAAAGATTAAGAAACTGGAACAAGATGAAGCCTATAAGTACTTAGGAATTAGCGAAGGAGATGGTATACAACATACCCAAATGAAGGAGAAGGTAAGAAAGGAGTACTACAGACGTGTGCATCTGGTACTGAATACAGAGATGAATTCGAAAAACAGGATATCAGCCATAAACACCTTGGCTGTCTCTGTGGTGCAATACAGTTTCAACATCCTTAACTGGACCATAGTTGACATTAAGCGAATGGACACCAAAACGAGAAAGTTTATCACTTTCTACCGCATATATCATCCTAAAGCTGATGCTGATCGTCTGTATGTGCCCAGATCCGAAGTAGGCAGAGGATTAGTTCAACTAGAACTGTCCTACAAAACTACAATAATTCAAAGATATCTGGAAACTACAGAAGACTGGATGATAATATGTGTCAAAGAAAATGAAAGTAATAAGCGTCTTTATTCCGTAATAAAGGAAGCGAACAAGTTCAAGATGGAGTTTCAAATGGGTGCAGAAATACAAGTAAAGCACAGTACACCGACTGAAGCTGTAAAATACTTAAAAGAGAAAGCAAAGACAAATGTAAATGCAACCGACCATATATGGAAACGATGGCAAGACAAAGCCGCTTCTGTCCAGCTAATGTAGACAATCCCCGTACCCATCAGTGGCTACGTAGTGAAGGGTTAAAAGCAGAAACCGAATCCTTTATTCTTGCTGCACAAGACCAATACTTGTTAACTAGTAATTATCAAGCACACATACTAAAATATTGTGTTAGCCCAAAATGCAGATTCAGTGATAAATATCCAGAAAGAATTGATCATCTTGTATCAGATTGCACGATATTGGCACCCACTGAATATAAAATCCGGCATGACAGAGTGGGCCAATATCTGCACTGGAAAATCTGCAACTTCTACTGATAATGTGTGAAAAAAAAAAAGAAAAGAAAAAAAAAATCAAATTACTGGACAAAAACTAGTCAATGTGTTCATAGCTTCAGGCGTGTAGACATCTACGTAGCTCATTTCCAGTATTAAATTTCAGATTTTAAAATGGCTAAGAGTAAAATTTTAACAAAGTTCGAACAGAGCAGGATTGTTGAACTTCAAAGACGTGGTCTTTCGCAACGAGCCATTGCAAATGAAATTGGTCGTAGCAGAACTGTTAATGCTTACTTCATTAAAAATCCGGATGCGTATGCTTCTAAAAAATCAATAAATCGCCCCAATAAAATCTCACCATCTCTAGACAGACGCCTTAGTTGAGAAGCCTAACGTCAAATGAGATAAAAGTGAATACAGATGCTGAATGCAGCTCTCGAACAATTCAACGGCATTAAATAAGAAAGGGTTTAAGAACTTGAAACGGCTGCAGAGGTCTCGCCTTCTTCTTCACCATAAAACTTCTCGTTTACAATTTGTTTCCGATTATCAAACTTAGGATGTGGATAAATAGAAGAAGGTGTTGCTTTCAGACGAGAAAAAATTCAATCTTGATGGCTCAGACGGTTTTCAGTGTTACTGGCATGCAAAAGATGTCCCAAGAGAAATTTTCTCAACATGACACAGTGGAGGTGAATCAATTATGGTCTGGGGTTCATTTTCGTACAATGGAACTCTTGAGTTGCAGGAGGTAAAAGGTCGTCAAACAGCTGCTAGTTACATTGACATGTTAAGAAAGGCATCACTAATTAGTGAAGGTCCTCATCTATTTGGATAAAACTGGATTTTCCAGCAGGACAATGCTTCAATCCACAATGCTCTCCAGATCGAAACCCAATCGAGTATGTTTGGGGATGGATGGTAAAAGATGTTTATAAACATGGATCGCAATTTGAAACTGTAGATGCTCTTCGTGCTGCAGTTTATGCCTCCTGGGCGAACATCCCATGTAGAAGTTAATAACGAGTATGCCAAAGTGAAATTTCGAAGTAATTCGCAAAAATGGATGATATACTGAGTCGTTACATTGTCGTTTTGACTTATTTGTTCTGTATTTGCTATTTTTATTTATCTTTATCTTATCTTTATGATCAACCAAAAAAACAAAAAAACAAACCTTTTTTCAAGGTTTGTTTAAATTAATCAATTAAAAGCTTAAAATGTTCACTTGTTTGTTGATAAACTACATTTTCTAATTAAATGTAAATGTTTCGCAGATATATTTTGATTAAAGTAATAGTATTTTATATTTGCTTAACCCTTTTGTATCTGGTCTTAAGATTTTGACCAGAGGTGTATATTAGAAAATTATTTTATTTATGCTTAGAAAGCTCATTCCCATTTTTACTATGTGCTCGCATTCAATTTGGAAAACATGATGATAAAAAGTAAAACATACCGTATATACTCGTGTAACACGCGATCTCGCGTATCGTGGGACCACCAAATTTTCACTTATAAAAATGATTTTATCATGCATCTCGTGTATCATGCGAGTTCCTTTTTTGAGAGACCAAATTACAACTGACTAGCCTCTTTATCCCATCTTCTAGTTAAATAAGTTAAAAAAGTAAAAGGGAAGGATAAAAATATCGTTAGTAACGCTATACTCGTTGCATAAACAACCGAACGAGAAACAGGTAAACATCTTATAAATGTAAACAATGGAAAATATGCATATTTGCTATGCTTGTATTTTATAATACGATACTAATATCTGAATATTACATGCATTTTTATTGAATAAAGTTTGATCAAAATCATGTTTATTTAAAATACAACTGTAGTTTTTGACTACAGTAAATAGATATATAGTTTGGTCAACGGCGTAGCCAGGGCCATCTGTATATACTTTAATTTTATATCTCGTGTATGATGTGACCGTCTTAAAATTAGCTTCAACATTAGGTCATCATAAGTCACATGATACATGACTATATATGGTAATTCAATTTAACTATAAATATGATATTTTTCTGATGTACGAGAAAGGTAATTCCAATAAAAGTTACATTTTAATTACAGCCACGTACAGTTTTGTGATTAACGCCCAAAGAAGTAGACTGTTTTTCTTTACTGTGTTTTGTATTTTAACGTTAACCTTATTTTAGCTTTCGACTACTGAGTTTAAAATCAAATTCGTTATAAGTAAAACGAGGGTCCTGATTTTCAAATAAGCAGATTCGTGCTTGTATGGATGTGCGGACGGTGTAATGGATAGAGACTTGCAATGAGAAGGCGGAGATCAGAGTTCAAATTTCTGTTAGGTTCGTTATATTCACTTCCAAGCAAATACCCCCTTTGGAAAAGTATGAATCTATTTCTTACCCTAGGTAATAGTACTTGGAAAAATCATTATGCTCAAATTCTTAATGCAATATTCACTCACACACACACAAAAAAACAATTCTTACAATCCTAAATATTTCATCTTTGACCTACAACAGGCAGAAAAAAAAATTCAGTCAACATTGCTTCATGTCAATGAATGCATTCGTGGTTTTTTAAAATCTGTCCTTTGTATCTTTGCGTAGTTATCCATGTCGGTTTGTTCTGTTGAGAGACAAGTTTGTGTAATAAAAAAAGTTATTTTCTTTTCTGAATAGAACTTCGGTTAATCACAAAATGTATAAACAAGCAACCTGTAAGTCATTTGCATTTGTTAACTGAAATTCTTAAATGCATCTTTGTCATTATTTCACAGATCATTCAAACTATTATTCTTAACTTTGGTGCTTTCTGACTCAAATAGGAAACTTTGTCGCTTCGTTCTGCTTTACTAGAATTTGGCATCTAATATTTGCACGAAAAACTATAAAAAACAAAACAAAACGATACTTACGAATCCCAGGGGTTAGTAGATGAAAGATACTCCTGGCAGAAGTATCTATTGGGAGAGATATCATAATAAAAACAACAAAGATAAAGATACTAGCTCGAATAAGGCATAAAATAAATACGAGAATCGACCCACGTCTCAAAATCTGAAAAAAAAAAAATTACCAACCAACTGAAAAACTTGAATTTCTTCTTGGTCTGGCTTAGAACTTTTTTATATTCCTTCGTATTTGCATTTGAATTTCTCCTTTAGTAAGGAAAACTTTTCCACATTTTGATGTTAACAAAATAAAGACATTTGTTTTATTTATGATTTGTGTTAGAATTTATATTTAGGGAACGTAATGAACTCTGATCAAAAAGTTATGTCGCTAACAGATTGAGTCTTTCTTAATATGAGCATGTAAGGAAGAATAAATCTTTGAAGCACAAAGAAGTCTTTCATTCAACAGTCATTAGGTCAATTCATTCTTTGATTATTAGATTTATTCAACATTAGTTATCCGCTTTCCACTAATTCTTCTCTTTATTCTAATGAGTGAATAACTTTCACATTCAGTAATCTTCTTGGTGGTTTAAATAGTTGCATAAAATCTATAGCCATCGATGTTTGAGTTCGGATGAAAGCCAAGATTTCGAATGCTGTTTTTCCAAGGCAAGCAGAGCCTCTCCACTTGAGACATTGGCACAACAAAATCTTCGTTTTATCCAGTTGGTTATGTAAGTAAAACTTAGTAATTAACATCTTAAATTTAAATTCAGAATTTGAATTCTGTGAATGTTTCAGTGTCAAAGGAAAACGTTTGCTTCAAAAAGCGTATGTTAACAGATAGAAAATTATTCCATTGTCACTTATAGTTAGTATATCTATAAGAAGAATTTACTTTCCATAACAACTTTGTACACACTTGAAAAATATGAATCATTTAATTAATATCTAAAAATTGGACCTTCCTTGCATCCAATAAAATGTTCTAAAATCATGTTATGATAATGAAGTTTTAAATTACTACAAATTAATTATAACTGAATACTTTCCTATTTGAGAGCTGAACAAGCTCCTCTTTTCATCTGTTGCTATGAACGTCTCTCATCCACCAATCATTTTAAAAATAAAATAAAAAATGTTAATTTCAAAGTTTTTTTCCTTCGATCTTCATTATTCATGAATTAAAAATGAACCCCTCATTCCCTTAATATGAAGTTGAAACCTTGTTTTCATTTTTTTAAACACACAAGATACGAAAAAAAACTCAAATATCAGACTTACTAATTGTGGAAATCATCATAACCACAAATCCTGTAAACATTGGGATGCTGTAACCAACCCTGAAAGAAAACAGAGATATAATAGACGCAGATGGACAAAAAAATATTATTTACACTTTTTACATTATTCGGACTGTTGTCCTCATCTCTATTGTCATATTCATGTGGCCTAGTGGATAAAAGCGTTGGTTGAAGTAATCCAGTGACTTGACACAAAGGGTTGTGAGTTCAATACCTGACCACAAAAGAGTTCAGTTACTAAAAGGAAATAATTTAGAACAATCTAGCCCAGTGGACTGAATAAAGGGTTCAGCTCTAAATTCTATCGTATATCATCTGAAGATGTGGTCGAAACGTTGCGACAACAGTCGGAATAATATAAATAGTTAAAATATCTCATCTCAGAAATATGGAAAGATGTAGAAAAATATTAATTCAAATAAATGGCGAGTGAAAGAACTGGTGTAAGATATTAGAAACCTTTTGCTGGAGTTGGAGCACAACTTATTGTAGTTTACTAATAGTTAAATAATAAATGTATTGATTAGGATTTACGTAAGACGCATTCATAAGGAAGCAAGCTGTTTAACCAGATCTCAAATTGTGTTTAAAATACAGCCTCAGAAATATGGTTGTATTTTAAGTTCTCGTTGATTTAGTATTATTTAAATGAAATACGACTGAGAGATGATGTTTTTCAAAGGCAAGATTTTCTTGGACGGTCTATAATACCCAAGTAATTCCAGATATCAGGAAATATCATTCTGTTCTCTTAAGATACTATGGTAAGAATAGACTGTAAACAGACATATGGAGTCGTGGTGAACAATTTCCTGTCTATCCATAAATAGGGGGTTAGGCAAACACTTTCTCTTACACATTCATAAAATGGATAGCAATAAACACTCACATCGATATATTACTTGTAATATGCATTCGTTCTTTTTTTTCATTTGAACAATTCTTTGCAGAGTATGTTTGTTTACTTATGAATTTTATTGTGCCATTTTTGGGTTGCAACATTTGTATTAGTCATTTACTAAAATGAACATATTTTGGGACACTGTTTTAGGGCACGTGGTTACGTTACATCTTGCGAATTGTTCCTCGAGACGAAGAGTCACAGTAGGCACCCGACACACAATATAATAATTGTACGTGTTATTTAATAAGTTTTTTTTTATGACATCATTCTGACATGCACACAAATAGTTTATATTTGACTTTCTGTTTGGTTTGGTTTGTTTAACGGCATATCAACACCTTATGGGTCATTTAATGCCGAAATTTAATTTTAGGGGAAGCTCTGGTAATTTTGATCTCACTTTTCCAATTTATTGAAGGATGCAAAAGTATATTTTTATACATTCATAATGATTTGACTCCAGTTTGGGGGTTCATTATTTCCAATAGCTGGGACTCTAACAGGTGATACCACTCCGGGTTAGGATGAACTTGGAAACAACAGCAATTAAGAGGTGGTTCTGTGCTTCTCAAAACCTTGCTGTCGGATGTAGTTTATCGTCATACCCAGGATAAATTTGACTTTCACACATTTTTGCGATATCAAATCAGACGGATTTGTGCATGGAATTATTTTTGCTCTGCGTATTTAGACATTTCATATTTTTCTCTAGAAAGTTCATGCCATTATTTATTTACTAATTTATTATTATTCGCTAAATAGTTTAGTATCTCTGTAAAAAGAACATCTATTTTTTCTTTACTGGTGATATTCTTTTAAACTTTTGTTTTAGATTTTGATTAATTTGTTTGATTAACAGCATATCAACTCCTTGTTGGTCATTAAATGCCAAAATGGAATTTTCTTAGGTGCTTTGAAATAATACAAGTATTATTCTGCTTTCACATTTTAATACATGGTAGATATTATTCAGCTTTTGTGCATATGCATGTTTGTGTGAACATAATTACTAGAGGCGGTGATGTGCGTGTAGTTTTGTTTGGAATACAATTTGGCTTCTTTAAGAAATTGTAGGATATTATAGGGAGGGGTTGAATTTCTCTTTTAGTGAGGAAAAACTTTTCCACATTCAAATGCTAGCGAAGCGTATTAAGACATTTTATGTTGACTTTGAGAGCGGTTGGGTAAAGTTAGGGCTGAGAGATTAGTGGTTGGTAGTTGTCGGTTTCCTCAATCAAGAATTTACTCTATACTTTTTAGATTTTAAGAGTCCTTTCATGTTGGTTGTTTGTTTGCTTGATTTTGTTTAGTGGCGTATCAATCTCTATGGGTTATTTAAAGCCAAAATCTAAATATTTTGAACAGCTGGGGCCCTAAAAGGTGATACCACTCTGGGCCATGGTGGACCTGGGAATAATAGTAATTAACAGGTGGTTCCACGCTCTTGAAAAACCTCTAATCTCCCGATTAAAATCCTTGTTGCCAAATATAGTTTATCATCATACCCAGGACTATTTATTTTAGATGGTCATTGCAAATTGATAATATTTGTAAAGCAATTTTTGGTGCAGAATGTGCAACAAAAGCTAGCAAAATTAAAGATACTGTTTTCTTGATTCATTCTATGAACTTCAAATTGAAAGATAAAATTATTTTACGAAAGTTTCCATGAAAAAATATGCGCTTGAATGAGTTTGTCTCCATTTTTGCATTTAGACTTTGTATTTAGTTTGAAGTTCTCGAGTTTTCATGGCACATTTTAGGAGAAAAACAGTAAAGAAGTAAAGATAAAAATCAGTGTGATTAAGTTTGAGATACCCGCTTTAGACAAATATTTCTTAGAGCTTTCATAATGAAATCTTTAATTTTAAGCCTATCCATCTTGGTCTTGCTTAGTGGCTAAGATAGTTGCGTATTCCACACAGAACTAGTGCTCAAGCCCAGGTTCAAATGCTGACTTTTCATTGCATGCAAAGCTTTTCCGCAGAAAAGTTTCTTTGTTTGATGTGATTCTGTATTAGGCTAATCTTATTTATGTATCTTCAAGTTTAGCTGTTTGGTTTAATTAAACGCAAAGTGCATCTCTTAATATAATATCGTACCGAATGTAATAGCGATTTCACTTTAATATTTGATCATTACTCACTGAGACAAAAAACATATTCAATGAGGCAGGGTCCGTGCGTACTACCACAGAACCCTGATTGGAGGCCCCGGGCAGTGCTTCCTGACCCTCGCTATCTTATAAACATTTGCTTTTTTTTTTCTAGCTGCATATATATATATATATATATATACGTTACAAATTAAACTAAGCTTAAATAACGTGCATTTTGATGTCATTTTAGGGGGGGGGTGCTCAAAACTCAGAATGTTTTGTTCATGTAACATTAAAAAAAAACACTATATAAAATTCACTATTTTTTATTCATAATGAAGAATGTGTTAAAATTATTCAGCTATTTAAAAAAGAAAAATATCAAGTTAATGTTAAAAATAGCCGCAAAACCTTGTTGATTTAAGATGAAATGATCTCTAATTTGTATTTAGATACATTGTATTTATTTCCAATTTTTCTAGTTAAATTGTTCACCTTTATTGCATATGATCCATTATTGTACATAGGTTACAATAAAATGTATATTTTATATGAATACTACCTTATGAAAATTGAGATGTAGTAAAGTGGGAGCCCGTATCATAAATGGTGAAGGTTATGCGACCCTTGCACCGGCATTGAAATCAGGTACTACTTGAAAACATCTAAATATACAAAGGAATTTACACTTCTGTCTCATATTTATACTCACTTCAGATATACCATAATCCTCACAGTACAGCAAATTGCGTATCTGTGCCAACTTTACAATTCTATGTCTTTCACGAATGTGTGTACGTACAAACATAAAAAAATAATTTATTAAATAACTGACACAAGAACTTGTTCTTACAGGCAACTGCAAAGATCTAAAATATACATGTGAATTTGAAACAATTCACTGTCACCAAAAGTAAACATAATATGTAATTGCATATTTAAAACTATTCAATGAGAACTCGCATCGAGATATATATATATATGTGTGTGTGTGTGTGTGTGTGTGTGTGTGCACTTTTATACAAGAAAAATTTTAAAAATATGTATTTTTTAAAAATCGGCATCACCCCATGCAAGGCAGTAAAACCACTAAAACTCAACGGGTTACAGAATGTTGGAAGAATTAGAAACAGAGATAAATCGCTATCTACTGCCTTCCTCGTTACGAGGAAGGCAGTAGATAGCGATTGAATTTAAACTTTTGTAGATTAAAGTTGGCTGGAAAGCATGGAGACGGAAGGGAGTTCCACAAGTGAAAAGTGCGAGAAAAGAAACAGTTAACATAGAAGTTACGGCTATATCCAGCCAGCTCAACTGTGAATTGATGAGATCTCGACACCAGCCTAGTACTGCGCTTAAATTAAAAAAGACAATGTACCATAGCGAAAAGGTCATCCAAACAATTACCATGAAAGTATTTATAGAAAAGGCACAGGGAGGCAACCTTACGGCAGTTGGCAATTGACTGAAGCCAAGCCGCCAGACCAGAACCAATAATATTGCTGATTCTTCTTTGCATTTTATCAAAGAGCTCAAGATGAATAGCAGGGACATCGGGACATATTATAGCAGCAATATTCTAAGCATGAACATAAATATATAAGATAGACTCTGGAGAGAAAAATTGTCTCGCACGACACAGTGAACCAACTTTCTTCGCAGCTGACCTATCAATGAATTGAGAACGTTAGCTCGAGAAGAGTCACTTTCGTGGAAGTTAGCATCAGCTATGTTGATAGAAGGTAGAGAGATGATTAATGGAGAGAAGTTTAGTTTTGGAGGCGTTAAAATTAACAAGCTATCTTTTGCTTCACTTAACGATGGACTTGAGGTCGTCTTGGACGTCGGCTGCCATCTTGATCTTGTCAGACTGATAAGCCTTACTATCGAGGCAGGAGTAAATTGTATCGTCAGTGTAGATTCCAAATTGAGAGATGATTTCTTTGGGAAGGTCATTATGGAAAATTAAAAATAGGTTCAAGGACGAAGCCCTGCTGGGACAGCCGCGTTATTATAAAATCATCTAGACGATTGACTGTTCAGGATAACTTTCATTCCACGATTTGATCGAAAGACTGTTAAAAAAATTGTCCGGAGACACCGTAACTTTTCAGTTTGTGTAAACTCTTTTTAA
>CAHIKZ030000320.1:710000-905000 GCA_903632075.3 Acanthosepion pharaonis
CAAATTTTTGAAGATCAATGTCAACCTGTTTTCTTCTGTCTTCCTAATTACTGTTCTTTTATTGTTCTCAATCCTTAATAGTAGTTTTTCGCATATTTTCTAACACTTAGTAATCCCTTGCCTTCTTGGAGGCTCTGTTACCTTGTTTGGGGGTGAAATGATTAAAAAAAAAAAGATAAGCAACATGACTTTCGCTTCTCTAGGTCAAATGCATTAGCAGTTGACCTAAAGAAGCGAAAGAGACTGTCGAGCTTTAGATGAGAATAAGTGAATGTCGTGTTGTTTTTGGTTTGGATATCTCGAAAGCCTTTGACAAGGTTTCGCATACTCGTCTTCACAAGTTGAAAGGTGATAGTATTTCTGGACGGATTTTTGAACTGATTCAGTCTTTCTTATCAAATTATGAAATTAATGTAATCTTGAACGCCCACTCTGTTAGATCTTCTTGCATAACAATTATGCCAAACCTTGTCAAATGCCTTCCAATAATTTATCCTTTGACGTATGTTATTCCTAATTTTCATCAACGACTTCCTTGCTAATTTTAACATCTCTATAACGAAACTGCTCTTTTTTCATTATTTATCAGCATGGCTGATGTTAACCTTCACGACGCCATTTTTGTCTACTTTACCCGAATGTCCAGTCCAGCTTGTCAGGCGAAGAGAAACAGAAAGACGAACTATGCTCTGCTACTTTTACCAAAATATCCACTGCTAACCTGAACAACGCTTTCCTACTGTCTTCGAAATATTCACTGCTAACCTCTTGATTCTATACTCGAAGACGACCGTCATCATGAACGACAGATGTAACGGCAAGTTATAGGCTAACAATTTCTTCTCTCGTATTTCTCACTTGTAGAACTCTTTCCGTTTCTTGTTTTCCAGTCAACTTTGATTTTCAGAAATTTAAATGCAATGTCCGTCGTTATATTTTGTCTCAATGTCTGTTTTTTTATTCTTCTCTCCCAAGTATTTTTTATCTTATATTTTATCACACTTGCATTTTAGCGACTTTATTGCTTTACTTGGAGTGAAATAATTAAAAACAAAGCAAAAAATCTCGAGAGTTTTTTGCCGAAAATATTGCCTTTCATTGTCATGTGCTATGCGACATATGGCAAAGTTGAAAGGCAACACTAAAAAAACAAATGCTACCTATTTTGCCCCGGTATCTTTCATTAAAGACATCGTATTCAATCCTTAAACACATCGTGTCCAAATAAGAGGCAATTTTGGAAATAACACTTGCCTTGAGCCAAACTTTCTGCAATGGTGAGGTTCATTCAATGAAAACATTGATACCAAGTGAGTATTTTTATATGATGCTGTCTACTTCGGAATTATACATTTTTTGATATTTTCATGAAGTAGAAGGAAGTTGATGTTTGAAAAGATACGTTACTCGCTATTTCGTTTCGAGGGGTACTCTTCAGTATTTTCTGTGAGTGTCAAATTTTTAAAGTCTTCTTTCTTCACTGTGCATCCAACACATTTGCACTCTGCTTCTGACTTGAAATACAAATGTCCTTAAAATGTGTTTCCATTTATTTTTAGTCTCCACATTGACCGCATGTTCCGTTCATAGTGTTCTCAGTATCCTTCTATCGAACCACATCTCCGTTGCCTTCAGTTTCTTCTTCACCTGTGAAGAAACAGTTCAACATTCACTGCTATATAGGAGGATTGATATTATAACAGATCAACACTTTTTTTGTTTCTAACGAATTTTTCTTGTCTCAATAATTTGTTTGCCTTCTTGAAGGCAACTTCCGCTATTTCAATGAACTTTCGGATTTCTGTGTCGCATTTTCCGTTGTATGTCAAATATTACCCAGGTTCATGCATTTCTGTAATTGCTTGATTCTGGCGGCTCCAATTCGTAGTTTCCATTTTGAGTTGGCCTTTTTGCTAACAATCATATATTTTGTCTTCTTTCAATTGATGGCTATTCCTATTTCATTTACTATCTTTTCTAGATGTCTCTGTAGTTTTCTTTCTGTGTCTGTAATCAACACGGTGTCATCTACGTATCTTAAGATTGTACGCACCACTAATAAATCTCGGTAGGACTTCTAGTTCTCTTAAAATCGCCTCGTTGTAAAGGTTAAATAAATCCGTTGAGAAGACGCTACTTTCGATTTTTGTGTATTAGTTCAATTCATTTATCTATATGCAGATTTATTTTAAGTTTTCCCTAAATAAATCAAGTTTTCCTAGCAGTTAGAATAAATCCATTTAAACTTCTTATCGTAGTCGTAACTGCAGATTATATGACAAGAAAAAAGGAAAGAGAAATTTTGAGTTTTATGCTTTTCTTAGAAGTTACATGTAATAAAACAATGGTTAGAAGACCAGAATTCGAAACCATTTCATCATTTCTATCTGCTTGATAGACATTAAGCCACTTCGCATCTCCACGTTTAATGTAGCAGTTAATTAGACACCAGAGAAAAGAACAGAAAACTAAAAGAGACGCCTGTTTGCTTAACTCTGTTATCGCAACATCTTTCTTCCTGGATTTTTCCCATAAAAACGCTATTATTCATGGATCGATATCAATGGCTGTGTCGTTCAACCACTTACTTTGACAAGAGTCCGGTATTTCTAGCCGTCGTCTATCACCATAGCAATCGCGAACATTCAAGCGTGCTAGATGACACGACACTTCAAGCATGACGGGATACTCCACCGGAAGGAGGCCATCTATGTCAGGGTTGAGAGGAGAGTTAGCTATTAACTTCGTTCTGAGGGTAACCTTTTAATAAAAGCGTACACATGGGAAACCTGTTGACACAAGAGGCTGGTTCGGCTAAAACATTGGCTATTGCTGAAGTAGGAAGGATTTTCATTCTCGGCTGATGACTTGTTGCTTGTATCTACGCCTTATAATTATGTAAATAGTTGTATATATTTATACGTAATTAATAAATGTATGTGTACAAAGAACGAAAGAAAAATTTGTCGAAAAAAGAACTTCATAAAATTTAATGTATACACTTAAGCATATTAAGTACATATTTTTATTGGAAATGAATTTGCTTTCTTAATTCATTGTAGATATAAAGATCTATGATTCACCAGGATTCCTTATTGGTGGCCACAATTTTATCATCATAAGATACGCAGATGATAGTGCTGATAGCAGACACGGAAAGGAAATTATAAAACCAAAGGAGAGTGAGTAGCATAAACTACAAGAAGACAGAATGCATGGTTATTAGTAAAAAGGTGAACCCGAAATGCGATTTACAGGTCAGGGACACTAAAATCAAGCAGGTGTGGGAATTTAAATATATTGGAAGTGTTCTGACAGAGGATAATAAATGCGCCATATTAGGATGACCAAAGACGCATTCCAAAAGTTAGGTAGAGTATTACGAGAAGGATTTCGTTGGTAACAAAGAAAAGCGTACTGAACTGCTACGTGATGTCCTCCTTTACGGCAGCGAATATTGGATGGTCTTCTCAAAGATGAAGAAGATACTCGAGGCAACGGATCTATGGTTCTACAGAAGGATGCTGAGGATAACATGGACTGAACATGTGAGCAACGATGAGGTTTTGGAGAGGATGAAAACAAGGAGAATCCTTACACTTAACACCAGGAAAAGGCAGCTGAAATTTCTGGGACACGTAATAAGAAAGAAGAGCTTTGAGAGTCTGATACTCACAGGGCGGAGAGAGAGACAAGAGAAAGCAACGCGTGACATACCTAGCGGGCTTAAGCAAGTGAATGACAGAACAGGATTTGGAAGAAGTAGTAAAAGGGCAAAACATATTTAGAACTACAAGGGATAGGAGGAAGTGGAGAGCCATGATCGCATACGTCCTGAAGAGGCACGGCACATAAAAGTAGAATATCTCCTTGTATGGTAGAGTGATGTTTTATCAAAATAATGTGCTTTTTCTATGGTGACTAGACTTTTTGAATTTAAGCACAGTACTAGACTGGCATCGAGATCTCATCAATTTACAGTTGAATTGGCCGCTAGATGTAAATCAAATTCTATACTAACAGTTTCTTTCCTTGCATTTCTCGCATGTGGAACTCCTTCCGGCTCCATGCTTTCCTTAATCTGCAAAAATTTAAATGCAATATCAATGGCTATCTACTGTCTTCCTGATTTACTCTTTCTGCTCATTATTAATGTTACCATTCCTAATTCTTGCACACCCTGTGACCCCCTTGTGTCTTTGTGGCTTTACAGCCTTGCATGGAGTGATATCGATTAAAAAAAGACAATCCCTGCTCAAGATTTCACTATGATGAGCGCCAATTGATATCTTGATCCAATAAAAATATTTTTCTTAAAATTTATGAATTATGTTCATTAATAAATTATGTTTTCAACAATTATACTGCTGAAAGTAATATTTCTCATACAATCTTTATTAAACTTAAAAATGTACAACATTCTAATAAATATAAATTAATAAATGAAAAATATTTCGCGGTCTGCAAGCAAAATTGTATTATTCAAGAATCAGTTTTAGATATTAATTCACTTTGAGTTTAAACGAAATTCTGTGTTTTATTTTTATTCAGACATTAGTTCTTTTCCTCTTATTTTTATGACTTTACAGGAAATTTCCACTTAAAATATATCCTACATAATAGGTTTTAATTATGTTTACATTTACATGTAATTTATCGTATCGTCTCAAGGTCCTCGGCAAAATCCAGAGATGGGTATGCAATGTGATTGGTCCTGATCTGGCATCTCGTCTACAGTCACTTTCTCACAGACGCTTCCCTCTGTTTTTTCTACAAATACTTTCACGGTATCTGCTCCGACGAGCAACTTTCGCTGGTTTCCAAACTGCATGAATTTAAGCGTGCTACTCGGTTGGCATCTCAGTCGCACCCTTTGACCGTCGAAACGGTTAAATGTAGCCGTTTCTTCTACTGCATAGCTTTATGTCTCGCACTTCCCGTGTGTGAAACTCCCTTCCTCTTACTTGCTTCCCTGATAGCTATAGTCTTCAATTATTCAAAGGTAATGTCAATCGACATCTTCAGATCCCTTGATCTAATTCCCTGTCCTTCTCTTCATCTTTTCCTCTATCACGTCTCCTTACTCTTGCTCCCATTCTCTGTAACCCCTTGAATGCTAGTGGCAATCCTACCTCGCCTGGGGTGAAATTAAAAAAAAAGTTAAGTAAATATGCAAAAAGAAAAAAAAGATTAAACATAAATACTTAAATAACACCGCAGGGGAATTAGTTTTTAGAAAATTTGGAAAAAGAAAATGAGAAATGTGTAGAAAAATGAGAGAAAAGCTTTGCATTTACAAATCAAATGTAACAGACGAATGAGTAAACAGAGAAGTTGATCTTATAAAAGAAAGAACATCAATAAAATAAAAACTTATTTAGAGATATGTCTATATTTCTGAGATTAGGTATTGTAATTATTTACCCTATTTACATTGTTCGAGATCTTGTCCCCATCTTTGTTGTCATATTCACCACATTTCGGCCGTTGTACGCTTCGGCCTTCCTCGGATGATTGGAATTTCGAACCGAAACCTTTATTTCGTCCACTACATTGTTCTAGTTCCACGTGCCATGTCTCTTCCGGATATCTCAATATCAGTTATCTCCCTTAAAGTCAACTCTACAAGTTTTTGTTCACCTCTGCTTTATCTAGGTATTGAAATCACAACTCTTTGGGTTAAGTCACTGGATTCAACCAAGGCTTTTATCCACTTAGGTTTAGCAGATGGCTCGCCATTATCACCAGCAATGGCTAACATATCCATGGAATACTTCGAAAAAATTAGAATCCACATAACTAAAGCTGATATACGTAAATGACAACTTCATACTCTGGCCACACTAGGATGAGGTCCAGTTACTAGTGGACCATGTGAACACAATGTACTAGTATCTCGTGCAGTATATGCAAGCCAACATTCACCGGAAAATACTTCAACTTCCACCACCCATACAGTGTAAAGAAAAGGATCGTCCACTGTCTAGAACATCGAGCAAAAGTCATAAGTTGCGACTCAGAGACATATGAACAAGAAATGGCCAGTATAAGCACTAAACTACAACCTAACAACTACTCTGGGTACATGACAGCAGCTTGTAATTTTTAGGTACCCTGGTGTACTAGTGAGCCAGCCAAAATGAACTGACTCATTTTATAGTTCATCAATAGAAGGGTTAACCAATCAGAAGGCTCAAAATATTCAATGCGACGTGTATAAAATCGGCCATGTTTTTCCCGAATATTCACTGATAGCCTTTGATATCGAAGACTGAAGAATTACGGAACTGCTGCTGCTGGTGGTATTGGCGATATAGTCAGATTCAATAGAGTGTCTTCCTCGTGAGTGTTAATCTTTAACGCTGTTTCATTGAAGAGATTGCGTACTGCGATGTATTCGATATTCATAGACTATGGTGAACATGGTCAACAATAATAACACACTGAAAACAACCTCGGTCTGCCTACCCTATGTGAAGGGATTATCGGAAAAATACAAAAGATCTTTGGTCCATATAACATCAGGACGAACTTCAAAAGGTGTTCAACACTTCGCAGACACCTCTTCCCAGTAAGAACCCCCCATAGAGGAGAACATGACTGAGTACTGTGTGTACGCCATGCCATGCAGTTGTTGGAAGAAATATAAAGGGGAAACCTTAAGGTAAGACTGCATGAACATCGTAAAGCCGTAATACGAGGGGAAATAGAAAAATCAGATGTAGCTGATCACATAGTGGATGAGGTTGAAATAATAGACAGAGAACGTCACTGGATAGTAAGAAAACTTAAGGAATCAGCACATATGTTCTGTTACAAAAATGTCGTAAGCCTGCCAAGCATGGTCACGAATACAATATGGGAACCAGTAATAAGGATTGCTAGAGAAAAAAACAATAATAACAATAAATTGTAATAAAAAAATATTTACTGAGACATTAGGTCTCGGAAATTCATACACTGATGTCCACAAGGACAAATGGCTCAGTGGAGAAAAAAAGCGTTGGTTGAATTCAATGATTTAACCTAAAGACTTGTTCAAGGTGAAAAAAAACCTTGAGAGATTTGAGTTAAAGGGAAATAACTGAGATATCCAGAAGATGCATGGGACCTGATACTAGAACAATCTACTCCGGTGGACGAAATAAAGGGTCCGGTTCGAAATTCCAATTACCTGAAGAAGGCCGGAGCGAACAACAGTCGAAATGTCGTGAATATGGCAACAAATATGAGGACAACATTCCGAATAATGTAAATATTTTGAAATAAAGTACATGAAGACAGAGGATAGAGCTAAATGAAATAATTCGAAATATTGTGGAATAAAACATATCAACCATAAAAATCCCGCCACAACAGATTAATTTGTAATTAATAAGAAAGTAATTAATATAATATCTCTATTTTTAGGACATAGTCGTAGTGGAAATGAGTTATTCATTTATCTACAGGTTTTTTTCAATTACTCCAGGTTTAGAAAATAGAAGAAAAAATTAAAAACAAAACAAACTTTTCAGATGAAGATAAATACAGAAAAAAATGATTGGTATAATTACTTATTTTACGATGCGAATCTTTAATAAATGATTGACACAGTCATGTTTTTTTTCTTTTTCTTTAGGAGGGAAAGTAGAAAATAAATTGTCTTGGTACTAGAGATCCTTCTCTGACATAAAATTTCTATTGCATATTATGAAAAACTCGGAACATTCCATATTAATTAATAATCCCGACGTTACAACTATTTTTAAAATGCCTATATTAAAATCTTGTGTCACTTTGGGATATAAAAATACGGAAACAGTGTAGATTTTACAAGTATTCAACAGTTTTCAAAAACAGTCACACCATTTTTTGGGCGTGTATGATCTTCAAATAATTATTATTCTGGTTTTTGGTTAAGTGAGATTACTGCATGAGATTTTATCGACTTTCTACTTCATTGATTTCTTATGTTCTAAAACCTTTCATTTTTTATTTCAGTGTCGAGTTTAATGGAATATGGTCTCGACTGGAGCATTAATTTAACAGTCGAAAGGTCACAGGGAATTTAATTTGTAGATTAAACAAACTTTTTAGATTAATGCTTTCAACGGTTTCTTGTTAAAGGTAACGGGTCCATCTAAGTAATAGCAATTATAAAATGTCCTGGTCATATGCATACGTGTCTATTTGCATATTATTCTATTTTTCAATGTTTATTATTGTCACTTGAACGAATCACTTACCTGTTTGTAATTGGGCCGATGAATGGGTTGGTAATAAGTTGAATTATGGCTTTGGACGCAAACATCATGCCAACGACTACGGTAGCGTGTCTGAGAAATTGATGCCTGGTCATTGGCACCGAAATTCTGTTGGCCTCAGTCACATAGCCCTCGGTCCAACCCTGTGGCTCAATCGTAACATTCTCACAAATGTACGTGCTCGGCGTTGGTGGGGCGTAAGTCTTAGCAAATTTCTCGAAATATTTCATGAAGCCCTCTGACTCTGTTTCATTAGATGTTGGTGTGGCGTTGTAGCAGATCGTCTCGATTACGGCCGGTTCGGACACATTGACCATAACACGCCTTGTCTCGTTCATGATTATGTGTTTGCTTTGAATTTGATATAAGAAGTTTGGGATGATGGGAACTGAAACGAGAAAATAAAAGGAGGCGGTTGACTGATAGAAATGGATGTCTCTTTCAAAATGGATGTCTCTTTCAAAATGGATGTCTCTTTCAAAATGACAAAGAAAACAAGGAATTGACATCGGGAAAAATAAAAAGAGGGATGAAAAGATTTATATTGATAAGGTTCTATTATCAACTCTTGAACAGATGCTCATTACTGACTGTCTCTCCATTACTCACTAACTCACTCACTGTCTCACTCGTTCACCCTGTTTCTTTATCAAGAATAGTTTAGTCAAGTCTATTCTAAATTTTAAAATCTTATACATTTTAATTCGAGAAAAAAGGTGAAACTCTAATAGAGATAGAGTAAAACAATAAGAGAAAAATGAAAACTAAAAAAGAAGAGTAAATGAAAATGGCAATGAGAAAAAGATAAAGTTTTAAACAAAAGACGAAGAAAAAAAAACTAGAAAACATTTGTAAGTAATGAAGTACAACAAAATCAGAATAAGCAATAAGAAAGGCAATCTTCTGCTGTTAAATTGTCTCGTTAGAAAAGGTACATGCATGATGCTGTCCACTTCTTATATGCTCCACTCTTGTCTTCTATTGGCTTCTACCATTGCAACTATTCTCTCACCTTCTGTTCTGACCAACATTCATTGTGCATTGATCCCTTGAGATAAAAAGGTGAAAGAAGACTGAGCTAGAACCATCTGCGAGTGTGAAAAAGAAGCAGAAAGAAAGAAGCAGAAAGAAAGAAGAAAAGAAAGAAGCAGAAAGAAAGAAGGAAAGAAAGAAGCAGAAAGAAGGAAAGAAAGAAGCAGAAAGAAAGAAACAAAGAAGCAGAAAGAAAGAAACAAAGAAGCAGAAAGAAAGAAGGAAAGAAAGAAGGAAAGAAAGAAGCAGAAAGAAGGAAAGAAAGAAGCAGAAAGAAGGAAAGAAAGAAGCAGAAAGAAAGAAACAAAGAAGCAGAAAGAAAGAAGGAAAGAAAGAAGCAGAAAGAAGCAGAAAGAAAGAAGGAAAGAAAGAAGCAGAAAGAAAGAAGAAAAGAAAGAAGCAGAAAGAAAGAAGCAGAAAGAAGGAAAGAAAGAAGCAGAAAGAAAGAAACAAAGAAGCAGAAAGAAAGAAGGAAAGAAAGAAGGAAAGAAAGAAGCAGAAAGAAGGAAAGAAAGAAGCAGAAAGAAGGAAAGAAAGAAGCAGAAAGAAAGAAACAAAGAAGCAGAAAGAAAGAAGGAAAGAAAGAAGCAGAAAGAAGCAGAAAGAAAGAAGGAAAGAAAGAAGCAGAAAGAAAGAAGGAAAGAAAGAAGCAGAAAGAAAGAAGGAAAGAAAGAAGCAGAAAGAAGGAAAGAAAGAAGCGGAAAGAAAGAAATAAAGAAGCAGAAAGAAAGAAGGAAAGAAAGAAGCAGAAAGAAAGTTCATCATTGTTTACTAGTATTAAATCTATAATGTAATGGCAGATAGAAGAAGAATGATAACGATTTATAAATAGTGGAGGGGAAGAGGGTGATAGTGAGAAAGGAGAAAAGTAATGAGTTATTAGCAAAGTCTCACAGAGTGAGAAAGTAAAGACGGACTGAGTGAAGGAGATCAGGAAGATTGGGAGAAAGAGAATACGAGGTAATAAAATTACTACTCGAGTTTAAACCTAATTTTTTAAAAAAAGAGAACGAGGAAAAGTGAGAATTGCAAGAAACACAGTGAGAATAGAAGTAGGTAAACTGATAAAGAATGAACGAAAGAAAAAAAAATGCATTTTCTAAGTGGGGAGATGTGTCAGGATCGAGAGAGAAAGAAAGAATATAACTAATATTTGAGTTTATAATTAACACAACAGGGTCGACGCCGACTGATGAGGATTGGTATAATGTAGATGAATATTGAGAGCAAAGACTAAGTGATATCATCATCGGTAATAATAGCACACGTATTCGTTCCAAATGAATGAAATTGTTCTCTCATAGCAGATACAATCGTCAATTGAGATACCTATGGATCTGCATAGCAATTAGCATTAGGCAATTTACTTTCAGGTATTCATATTAAATATAAAGAAAAGATAAGGACGCCAATAAAATATTTTAAGAGGTAAAATTCTTTGTTTCATAATTAAAATAATTTATTAATCTGCTTGTATTAATGCATAAATACCGTATATAGTGTGAGTTTTTATGATCATTTTTTTTTTACAAAAATAGGTGGTCGTACTATATATAGAAACAATTAATTTTGAGAGGTTACAAATCATGCATTTTCGGTGACCGGTAACACTATACAAAGATAATATTTCTGGAGGGTTAAAATTAATGCAAAAAAAAAAAAAAAAAAAAAATCTATATACGACGTAGGTTTATACACGGTAAACTATAAATTCATCTTCATTATATGAATATATAATTATATGAATAGATATGAAGATAGAATTATATGAATAGACTAGCAGCATGGCCCGGCGTTGCCCGTGCTTGATTCAAAAATCGTACGATTCATACAGCAATTGCTATCACTTGACTTAAAATATTTTTGCCCTTCCTTGCCTTTAAAGGAGTGCCCTTTGCCGTGCTGATGTTGTTACATGCCTTACTTCTTGCTTATCTCACACTGCGAATTTTTTCTAAGTTCTATACTAAACATTAAATTTGTTACGAAAAAAGAACTAAACAAAATGAATACAAAACGATCAGCTTAAAAAAGGACTCGTAACTGGAAAAACCGAATGAAAAAAGAATGTTAACAACAAATAATTTTTCACATCCAACCCAGTTCTGCGGAATCAGAATCAACGAATGAGCCAATTGGAGTAAAGTGCCATGCAGATTTAAATTTTTCCCACTTGTGACGAATGCAGCTATCGATTTTTTTTGCATGCTAGCATGCTAGTTAACATTCGTGTCAGTCAGCTGTTGGCTCTCATGCTGGCCAATAGAATCTTCCTGCCTATACGTGGCACCAGCTATAGGCTCTCACTCTGGCCAGTAGAAAATGGCTGCAAACTACATGAAAACTGCCGTAGAAGCATGAAAAATCGATTATTTCCACTATCGATGGGAGTTGGGAAATGCAAAGTCGGTCTTGGCCTTTCCCGCTAATGTGCATGTAAATTTTGGTGCAAATCCGTCGAAAATTGCGGCCGTGCATTCGTTACACACACACACACACACACACACACACACACACACACACACACACACACACACACACACACACACACACACACACACACACACACACACACACATCCTGTCTTTTATAGATAGAGATATGAAGATAGAATTATATGAATAGACATAAAGATAGAATTATATGAATAGATATGAAGATAGAATTCTGTTGTACTGCAACCTGAACAAGGGGTGCCAAAAGTTCTGATCTTTGGGATTTTGACAAGAATTTTTTTTCTAATCGAATTTATCCCGAGTAAGGCTGATACTGGGTGTAAATGAATTAGAAAACAGGGACATTATGATACAGCGATAACAATAGAAGGGTAATCAAGAAGACAGTAGATAGCGATTGACACTAACTTTAAATTTTTGAACATCAAGGTTGTCCGGAAAGAGTTCCACAAGCGAGAAGTGCAAGAAAAGAAACTGTTAGCATAGAACTTACGGTTACATCTCAGCCAGTTCAACTGTAAAATGATAAGACTATGTTGCCAATCTACTGATGCGCTTAAATTCAAAAAGTCTAGGTACAATAGTAAAGAGCTCATTCGAACAATTAACATGAAAGTATTTATAGAAAGGTGGAAAGCAGAGGTGTCAGGCCAGGAATAATAATATTGCCAATTCTTTGGATTTTATCAAGAATCTCTAAATACGTAGCAGGAGCACCAGACCCTATGTGGCAGCAATATTGTAATCATGCGCGAATAAATATAAATATGTAAAATAAATTCTGAAGAGAAAGATTGTCTAGCACGACACAGTTAACCAACTTTCTTAGTAGTTGACTTAGCAATGGATTTAATGTAGTTTTCCACTTCATGTCAGCCGAGAATGCTAACCCAAGAAGGTGAAACGAGTCACTCTCCTGGAGGTTAGCATCAGTCATGTTAATGTAAGACGATAGAGAATAATTTGCAAGTGTAGGTATTTTCAGATTCACAAAAATATTATTGTGTATTTTGTCAATTTAACATTGAAATACGAAAGAAAACTTTCTTGTTTATCAATTAAAGATTAATCATTCTGAATACGCTCAGCTATAATTTGACAGCTACAAGATTCCCTCTGATAATATTCCTTTCCGTTTGCAAGATTATTTTACCATATACATTATGTATTGCTTTGCCTCTGTGAAATCAATATGATATTTGAAGTGGTTGCATATTGGTTGATAGACGTTTCAACTTTGTAAAAATAAACTTGTCATTAAATGGATAGTTCTTTTGATCTTATTAATGCGTCCAAAGACAATTCGTGAAAGAAAAGTTATAGTTTGAGGTGAGTATACATTTTAATACTTTAAAAAAATCCTTTACAAGAAAACTTTACACGCGTTGTAGTTGTGTGGACAAGTGTATTAATATATAGAAATGATTATTTGCAAGAGAAATATACAATGTGAAATATAAAATTCGTCTCCTTAAGATAATAATGTAATACATTCTTGGCTTAATACTGGGATTTTCAAAATAATTTTTTTTCGTTCAAATGGCAGGCAACATTTTTTAATCAGTATCACCCCATGCAAAGCAGTAAAGCCACTAAAACACAAGGGGTTACAGGGTATGGAAGAATTAAGAACAGAAACATTAATAAGAGGAAAGAGTACTCAGAAGCAACTGGAGATAGTGATTGACATTGCATTTAAATTTTCGCAGATTAAATCTGGAAAGCATGGAGTCGTAAGAGAGTTCCACAAGCGAGGAGTGCGAGAAAAAACTGTTAGTAAAAAAAAAAAAAAATCAAAATTATGAGATTCTTTTAAACCAATTCAAGCCAAAGTATATTTGAACGTACCTTTCCTTAATATAATGAATGGATAGAATAAAATGCTATTCTAATTAATCTTGGGCTGGACTGAAGCACGAAATCCTTTTCTTAGCTAGTTACCAGAAGATATCACTTAATTCTTTTTGAGGGTTGGAAGGGCCCTACTAGCATCAGCCATGTTTATTTTTGCTTTCTTTTGATATTTGTTTGTTTTGGTGGTTCATCCCCTCCTCACTCATGGTCATTCATCAGATTTTTATGTATAAAATATTTATCACCAAATTTTTATCTCATGGGGTGCGTTTTGTAGGTCACCCCCTCCTGAGAGGGTGCGGCATTATGGTGTATGGAGGATTGATTGGCGACAGATGAGTTCTTATGGTGAATGGGTAAATTGTAATGAGTGAATGTGTCGTGAACCCATTCTCCCTTTTCGGCCTTTTGCCATAATTGTATTTATTTACAATAAATAGAGGATATCACTTAACTCCTCTCACATGACGCACTTATTTTCCCAAAGTTCACCAAATGTCTCTCTACCCAAATTTGAATCATAAACTTATGCTGAAATAAGGCGATCAACCTTCGCGGCTGTTTATTTCAGACAATATTTTTATATCAAACAAAAATTCCAAAGCATTAATAAATAAAATTAGTCTCATATTTGTTAAATTTTAGTGAGAAAGATTCGTATATTTATTTTGCTCATAATTTAAAAAAAGAAACGAATAACAGTGAATTGCTTATTGACATCATTAATCATACAACTGAAAAGACGAGTCATAGACGAGTCATATGCATCTAACATTCAAATTTAGCTGGAAGGATTAAATATTTGAAATTGTGTCGTGAATCGAGTACTAATCATTAAAATCTACAAATTTCACTGCTGATTTAACGTACTGACATACGTTAAGAGAAATTTCTCTTAAAATGCAAAATAAAGCTAAGCTTAAATTCTATAATTAATATAGAAAAAAAATTATTAAACAAAATAGAAAATGAACCGTTGAATCAAGAGCAGTAGTAGTTATCAAAATTAAAATTCTAATATGAAAAATGAATATATAAAATCGAAAGGATGCATTTAAACACTTCGTATTATGTTTTCCTATTATCGTTTTTCTTTGTGTACGTTTTTTTCTAAACTCGCAATATTTTCGTAGGCTTAGTCGGACAATTTCTCGTTCTGTATTTATCAGTATATTGTTTTACTTGTAGAATCTACGATATCCATGTTTATTGCATTTGATGCAATCAAATCTTTAAAACAAAAGATGAAATTGCAGGAAAAATGTCAACAAAAATGTTCAGACAAGATGGAGCCAGTCTAGGCCTGTCATTGCTTTTGTTGTGTCTAGAAAAATAAAATAGAGGAAAGTGAGCGTTCGAGAACAGAAAAGAAGTAAAAGAAGGTGAGTTCGTTGGGAGGGTGACAAGTATATTGTAACAGCCATAATTGTCCAATGGCCCGTTTACTTGGAGCTTTTCCGTAAAGCCGGCACAAATGAGACTCCATCTCCAGAGACTTGGGCCGAGGCGACCATCCTATCAGAACAAAAACGTCTCATGAATGATAATCAGAACGCCCGTCAATAAAATTTACATCAGCCTCGATTTATCTGCGTCGATCTAGGAAAGAATTCTCTCCGACCATGAAGTAACCACCCAAACCCGATCCCAGTATTTACATAGCGGGCCTGTGGTGCTTGCTCTCCACTCTCACCGAACCCCACGACATCGACTGCGTGCGCGGTAAGGCACTCTTTCAGTGTGTGCGTGTAGAAGGAATCTCCGTGCCACACTCCTGCAGCCTCGTTATCAATCTTATGACGTTGAGATTTTCGGGTAATCTCAGTCGGCTTAGCCGGACAATGACTATTACAGTTGTTGAATAGTCAGCCTCACTTTCAGTTTCTCTCACCTTCCCCACTTATAATGTATCCAGATTCGTCCCGACAAAATTGAAGGACGTAGATTATGCGTGGGAGTAAAGAGGCATCGGGGTAAGGGTGGCAGGCTAAAGATGAAGAAACAGAAACAAGGTGTAAGAAAAATCTGAAGTGATTGGGTCATGATGAATTTTTTTGATTTGTGTTACGTTTATTGAGAGAATGGCAAAGGTAAAATAAAAGAAAAGCAGACAAGAAGGAAGGTTTTTGTAGTTATTAAATAAGAAAACGAGGAATAAAAGGAAGGAACCCAATTCAAAAGTAATGGAATGGAATAGTGATAGATCTAATGATGAACGAGGTTGTTGAAATTCTCGGTTTCCTATATAACCTCTGAAATCAAAGATATGTCTGATAAGTTATCTTAATGTGCAAGGGACGCACAGAAAGTGTATTTTCACTGGTCACATTTCTATCTCTAACGTTTCGACAGATAATCCGTTATCTGCATCTAAAGGAAGCGGCAAATATCTTCGCTGATGGATTATCGATGTCACATCATCATTTATAGAAAATGATACGCATTATCATCAGCCGAGGAAGATAAAAAGATTGCCAGTCAAAAACAGCGTCATTTATATATACGAAGATTAATGAGACCTTGAACTGATAAATCTTAAAATAGGAAACGCTTTAGTATTTCATTACATATCACAAGAGACACATAAAATGTATGAATTATAAATATTCCGTTTACCTTTTTATTTAATCCATGTAGATTCGAAGATTAATGCATTAAAAGAAATAAAAGTGATCTTTGTGCTCCTTTTTTTTCTTTAAATATTTGCGCTGAAAATAAACTGAAAATCATTCGGAGCATATATCGAATTTTTGTTGATTTTATTTTAATTTTAATTTGCTAAAGAGACCTGCGTTCCCTAAAAATACTGTTTATAGTTAATGTCAAATTATGCCAAGTTTGCATAATTAAGCGGGCAGTTAAAATGAGCTCCAATTTATGAAAACATCTGATGTATTTATGAAGAACAATTAAAATATTAATTGTAAACTCGTTTAGACATGTACAACTTTTTCTTTGTTAGAAATCAAATATAAAGTATCAAAATCCATCATGTGAGACAAGCGATGGTGGGTGGGAAGTGTATAAAATGTTAACCGCTTTTTAAACGCATCTTGATATTTTCACAGCTTTGAAGTGTATGGTAATAGTGAAATTAACCATTTACATACAGGAAAATTCATTGACTGAATCATTAATACAACTGTTGGTTGAAATTTATAAAATAATTTTCTAAAAACAGTATTGAAGTAATAACTTATTTCTCCTTCTCGTACTGATGAAAGTACCTTTTAGCTTATGATTTATTTTCCGTTTAAGTTACATATGCTGCCCCTTTTAGTTGTTGCATTTGAAAATTTGAGATTTTTTTGTTTTTGTTAAATCTTCGATTCTATAGTGACAGTCTCTAGAGAGTCTAACAAAAGGACCATTTTCTTAAAGACTTGAAAGCTCCATTCACTTGAAGACATTTTTAATCATTGATCTGAGAAAAGGTCTGTATATAGTTGATTGTTTGGATATTTTTGAACGACGCGGTCGCAGTGCACGACATTTATGACAATCTAGTTTCAACAGAATAAGTGCTTCTTTGATGAAGGTTAAGACAAATTTAAACCAACGATCAATGATTTCGCTGAATAAATAACCCATCAGTAGCGTTAAGTCGAATAAGGGAATAAAACGTTCATAATTCCCGACAAATAAAAGTTGCAGACACCGGTCGTTCAATGATGCCGTCTGTCTCTCTCTCTGTCTCTCTCTGTCTCTCTGTCTCTCTCTCTGTCTCTGTCTCTGTCTCTCTCTCTGTCTCTCTCTCTCTCTATATATATATATATATATATGTATGTATATATATATATATATATATGGATATATTAATCTATCTATCTATATATATATATCTGTATATATCTATATCTATCTCTCTCGCTATATATATATATATATATATATATATTATATATATATATATATATTTCTCTATATATATAGCTATATATCTCTATATATCTTATATTTATACAAACTGTCTTTCTCTATATATCTCTATATATGTTTCTATATCTATCTATCTAACTCTCGATTAATCTCTCTCTTTCTACATATATATCTATATATAATTTTCTCTCTCTCTCAATATATATATATATATATATATATATATATCCCCTTCTCTATATATATATATATATATATATATATATATATATATATATATATATATATATATATATATATCATAGTGATTGTAACGCACACGATCCTTTAATTAGTATGTGCTTCTCAACGGCTATATACCCTAATCTCCAAATGAAGCCAATTCATATCTGATTCTATCTCTAAGACCACTCTCGTTATCATTTTGCAAAGATTTACTTGCAAGTCGTAAACATTTTTTTATCTGCTATGTCCATTTCGTATGTGAATGATGATGTCTCTCCACATCTTCCTGTCCTTTGTGGCTTTTAGCAATAGTATCTCTTCTAATCCCTTTACTCAAGCTTGTTAAATTGGTTATTCGCTGGCTTCCTCTCTCTCGTCTTCAGTATGTCTTATGAGAATCAAATTCTCCAAACCCTCTTTCCTCATGTGTTCCAGAAATTTTAACTGTTTCCTTCCGATTTTAAGTAAGTGTCATTGTTGGTCCCATTTTTGTTAAAACTTCTTCGTTGCTTACATGTTCAGTCCATGGTATTCTCAGCATCCTTCTGTAGAACCACATTTCTGTCTCCTCGCCTTCACGTTATCTGTGAGGAGTTTTCCAGCACTGAAGAAAATTTGTTACAAATAAAAAAAAAATTTTATTTGTAACAAATTTTCTTCAGTATTTCTCTTTGTAAATGTGAATTAAGAAACTGCATCCAAGGTTCAAATGAGAAAAGAAGAACAAAAAAAAAAAAATTCTTCCTGAACTCGATTTATGTTTTAAGTAAAAATCTTTATCAGGAAAATATCTCAAGAATTTTAATAATCAGTATAACTACGGAGGGATGACCATTGTAGCCATTTGTTATACATTTGCAATCAGGTAAACAAAAAATGGTTGCTCAAAATTGCCCTTTCATTACAACAGTACACTAAAACGGTTATCAATAAGTGCTTCTACATTACCGGAAAATAACGAAAGTAAAAGTCATACAAGATTTAAGTAATGTTTTATAATAGTTCAATAAAACAAGCAAAAAGTTAATCAGCTGCTTGAACTGGGCAACAACCGAAACGTATTTTTGAATAGACAATCGGGTCAGTGACTCGAATAAATCACGGAAATCTGAAGGAAGAAATGAAATGATTATATAATGCAGTGAAAGAGAATGCAAACATATTTAGACAACTGGGTGTGTCATTAAGACGCAAAAAGGAACGCGTAAAATACATGTAAGCGACATCAGCTACCGAACAATTCGAACTACCCAGAAATCCCTCTTCTCCATCATCACGTGTTACCATGGCGTGACGAAGCTTACGCGACAGAGAGACTACATGGGATATTGACTGGTGTCATCTTAATGGCACATGGGACCTTTTTTTTTTCTAGTAGTTTTCTGGAGCAAAAACAGAAAAGTATAGGAAAAACAAATTATTATTTACGGGAAATAAAATTGAGTTTCACTGTGTACAAGGCCCAGGGGCCACTCGAAGTAGAGTGTTACAGAGTAAGAAGTAGTTTATGCGGATAGGAGAAAGATAACGGTTAAAACTAGATTTGAATATCTTAAGATCGGTGAAACGTCCTCTTGGGAATCGGTTCTACAGAACAGTGGTTCGCGGAAAGAAGCTGTTTGAGTGGAACTTCTCATCAATGGAATACTGAGGGAATGAGGGTGGTTTATTACAATGTGAGTGGCACAGCGGGTCCAAGCCGTGAAGGTTAGACAGAACCAAATAATGTAGTTTGTCCGAACACTTTCCATTAAAGTAGTGACAAAGCAGCGAGAGGATTGTTACATTTCGTCTGTGAGAGAAAATTGGAGGGTGGAAAATAATCTTTCACCCACAAGGACTCGACGCTTTTAGACTCTGTCGAGACTGGAAAGTGAAGATTGGGCAGCTACAGTACTTCATTTTAGACTTGATTTAGCTCTTGTAAATGTAGTGGAAAACACGTGGAGTCAGGTACTTACTGGAGCGGTATAGGAAGTCGATCATTTTTCCAGAATCTTTAGCGATGGATCGTATGTACGACTTGATGTCAGGCGTGAATTTAAGGCCCATTAATTTCTCAAGGCACGGAGCATCCTTTATAGGATATCTATTCATTGTGAGTTGTGGAATGATCGGCGATGATGTAATGTAACTAGTTTGGTTTTCGAGACATTGAATGTAATCAGCCAGTTTTCCCTAGAGCTTGATCCGATGAGAGATCAGCTGCTAATCTTTGGTCATCACGAGTTTTGGAGGTGTACCCATATATCATTCTATCATCGGCATCGATATCCACAAATGATCAAAGTAGGTAGATCATTTCTTTTTATGTGCCATGTCCTTTCAGGACGTAGGTGATCATGGCCCTCCACCTCCCTCTATCCCTTGCAGCTCTCAACAAGTTCCTTCCCTCTGCTTCTCCCTCAGACCACGTTCTGTCATCCACCGTCACGCGGTGTTTTCCCTTGTCTCTCTTTCCCTCTATTCGACCCGTGAGTATCACATTCTCCAGGCCCGCCTTCCTCATTATGTGTCCCAGAAACTTCAGCTGCCTCTTCCTGATATTAAGTATAAGCATCTCCGTTTTTTTGCAAACTCTCTAAGATCTCATCGTTGCTCCATGATATCCTTAGCATCCTTCTGTAGAACCACATTTCTGTCACCTCGAGTCTCTTCTTCATCTTTTAGAAAATCGTCCCACATTCGCTGCCCTAAAGGAGGACAGATGTTACGTAACAGTTCAGTATTCTTCTCCTGTCTCGCAATACTCTTCCTAGCTTTTGGAATGCGTCCTTGGCCACCCCAATACGCCTACGGATCTCAGTGTCGCATTTACCGTCCTCTGTCAAGACTCTTCCCACGTATTTAATCTTCCGTGTCTGCTTGATTCTAGTGTTCCCGACCTTCAGATATTTAAGTAAAGAAAAAAGAGGGTTGGTCCAAAAAGTGACCTCTGGGGGACGCATGCATTGATTGATAGGGCCTCGGAGGACTGGCTTTTAACAACTACCTTCAGGGACTTACTCATTAGGAAGAATTTTATAATTGAGAAGAGCCTTCCAGTAATTCCATTGGTAGTGCTTGAGCAGCAAAACTTTGTGCCACAACTTGTCAAAGGCCTTCGAAATATTTAATGCTATGGTCCTTGAGATATATTTGTTGTCAGTAGCCTCACTGACTTTGTGCGTAATGGTTGTTCGGATATTAACAACTTTCTTGTTGATTATAGCCTCAAAAAGCTTAATAATGATACTGTCCAGTTTTACTGAATAAACAGAAATGCTGAATTAATATATTTGCTGCCATAGCTGGGCATTAGCTGCTCAGTCCTTACCTTCAAGTCTTGGTAGTTCAAAATCGTTTACGCAGTCTTGTGGTGGGGGAGGTGACGTACCTGTGGTTATTTTATAGCTATTTCCACGTCAAATATTCAAATAAGTTCAATTCTTTTGTTTAACTCCTAGGACGCATCATCTACTTCCAATATGCCGAATCATACTCATTTACGCATTGTTTCAAATATTAAAACGAGGTTCCACTCAAAGAGTTTTCCTTAGAACTACCCCTTTGCAGAACAGTCTTTTCCTTAGAACTACCCCTTTGCAGAACAGTCTTTTCGTTAGAACTACCCCTTTGCAGAACAGTCTCACCCGTATTTGCTTCCATAAACAATTTGTGACCTCTTCAAGTCAAGCTTTAATCATTAATCCTCCTTATACTAACAATCTCCATTTACCGCCATCTCTTTCATTCTATATTTTTGGACTTATGTAACCTTTTCAAAGATAAAGCATAGGAGAAGGTGTCAGGTATAGCGACCGACCATTTCCCAGCTTCTTTTATAATATATATATATATATATATATATATATATATATATATATATATATATATATATATATATATATATATATATATATATATATATATATATATATATATATATATATATATATATATATATATATATATATATATATATATGTGTATATATATATGTGTATATATATATATATATATATATATATATATATATATGTATATATATATATATGTGTGTATATATATATATGTGTATATATATATATATATATATATATATATATATGCCAATGTCATCCTCGCTTTTCTATATAAACACACGCAGCAAAATAAATTCGTCATTACCTTGATAAAATCTCACAGAGGATGTAACGATGAATAGTTTTCCTCTTACCTCTCTTTATTCATTTTGTTCCTTTACAGAGATTTGGTCTGTGGCCGAACTGGTAGAGGCGCGCTTTGACTCAAAAAGTGATTTCTTTGATTGGAAAAAAATGATGCAGGTTCGATTTCTGTCGGAGGCACAATATTTCTTCAGTAAGACATCTTAATTCAGGCCGATTGTTCTTAATTTAACTGTTTAATAAAGCAGGGATAGCAATTCAAACATTTACCCACTAGAAAGTTCCACTTGAAGTCTGGAGGGAATTAGATATCCATTGTGACTGGAAAAATTACTTAGTAAAAGTAACAAAAAATTGCCTTCAAAGGAGAGATCTGCTGTAAGACTCAGATCATCTTGGCTTTTGGAAGTGGTATCATATACATAGATGTTTATGATCAAAGAATGTTCTTAGGTAGATCGTTAATAAAAACAGTAAGGCTGTGTAGAGTATCTTGGGGACGTCGGCTTTGATCTCATAACTTGAGAGAAATGATTGCTTAAAACCTTTTGTTACGTTGCTTTGTGTTTTTTTGTGTATTACCAATTGCAATAAATATTTATTTCCTCTTATTTGGTTGGGAATTATCGGCAAAATTATAACATTGAGTAAAGTTTCACTTCTTGCTTTTACATAGTAAAATCAGTAAAAGCATTTCGATGTAAAATATATATCTACGTACAAATTCATTGTTCATGTAACTTACTGATAGACTTACTTAAAAATAAAATAAGAAAGCTTTCTTTTCATATTTTTACTTGTAAAATTCACAAATATCAAAGAGAGACAAGCTATTTTAAGTGAGCATACTGTCAGTCCATTCAAGTTCTTGTACAATCAGTGATAGATTGCAACAGGTAAAATGGAAAAAAAAGATGAAGGTCTTTCCATAAAATTAAAAATACTTCGAACCCAATTGTTATAAAATATGAAGGTTTCCATAAATGTCATAATTAATTGACTGTTTTAATTTCTTTTGGACAAAGAAATTGATTCTACATAAGAAATTATCTGTCCGTGCAGTTTTAGATTTTCTATAATTCAGTGAAGATCTTAACTTTATATTCATCTGGCCAATTTCAAATAAAATCCCGAAAATAAAAACATATGGAGAATTGAAAATAACTTGTATTTTTAAAAAACTCATTTCTAAATGTTAATGCTCATGATTTATGTTACCTAAGCTCCACCTTTGTGTAGATATTTTGTAGAAGATGACAATTCAATCGTAAATGAAAGACTATAAATATCAAAGACTATTTCATGATTTCCAATCAACTCATTAACAAACTATCGTCTTTATAAGCTATAAATGCCACTATAAATTTTGTTAGTCTGAGTTTTTAAAAAAAGTTTCTACCAAAACGATTCAAGAATTATTTTATGTGCTATGTCCCTTCAGGACGCAGACTATCATGGCTCTTCCACAATTTCTTATCCTTTGTAGCTTTAAGAAATGTTTGCCTGTTACTATCCCTCCCAGGCCATGTTCTACCATCCATTTACACAATCTCGTTACGCATGTTACTGACGGTTTCCCTCATGTCTTTTATATGTCTGTGAGGGCCATATTCTCCAAGCCCTATTTTCGTATCATGTCTCACCAAAATTTCAACTCTTTCTGATCGCAATCAAAAGTGTTGCTTTTCGTCCATATTTTCCTTAAAACCTCCCCGTTCCTCACATTCCCCTTCATGGTATTCTCAGAGTTCTTCTATAGAACCGCATCTCGTTCGCCTCAAGTCTTCTTCCATAAGGAAACTCTCCAGCATTCTCTGCTATATAAAAGGGTTGATATTACATAACAAATAAATATAATTTCCAATGAACGTTTGTTGTTTCTTAATATTTTTTTTTGCCTAATATGCGTTTTCAGAATTAATATTTAACACATGAAATTGATTATTCTACGTTTGATTTTTACACAGTCATTCATGCAGAGGTGCTGCTTTGGCTTGTTATCTACAAGAAAAAATATTTACACAGTACAAAATTTATTTTGGAATGAAATCTACATAGTAAAACATATTATAACATATAACAAAGAAAATGTAATGAAAATATTAAGAACTTTTATTTACATTTTATCAATCAACAGTATGTACATCGGCTAAAATGTCTACACTGTTTTAATTTGTAATGATATCTACATAGTAAAACATAACATATATATAACATAGATAAAATATTGAAATATTAAAAAATGTCCTATTAATAATATTCTAGCGATAAGCAGCACGTACATCAGATAAAAATGCTAAATAGAAATCAGCAGTGTAGATCGCATACCAAAGTAGATTCATGACACGTAGATAACAGGCTAAAGTAACAATCAAGTATATTTATGAAGTGTGTTTACATATGATTTTACGAAGAAATATGTAATAAATACTTTGCTAACGCTATGTTTTACAAGATTTTCTTTGATCTTCCCAAACCACCGTGCTCAATGTTTGGCTCATTCTAATGACACGATGTAATGGGGTGTAGTTTCATATGATCATCAAATATTAGATGTAGGCGGAGCGAATTATATTGGCAAAACATTGCTTTTTCATTTTCTTACTCATTCTTGCCTAAAAGGAGAGGAGATCCTGTCACATTCCAAAAAGAAAAGAGATCTAGTAAAGTAGGTTTTCCATTTTGATAAAAGAGAATTTATCAGAAAAGAGAATTTCTAAAAGACAAAGCAGACTAGTCGTTACTATAGAAATTGTTTCTTGCAAATCCACTATTCTTTGAGACGTTAGCTACTTTTAAAAAATTAGGAGACATTGTTGCCTTCCCTACTTTACTGATCGAAGAGGTTTTAGCCTAATTTCTTTTTAAAGAATGTTATGACGTCAGTTCGAAGCTGCAAACCTAATTTCGAAAGAACAAAAAAAAAAACAATGCTCGAGCATCACTATACGAAACAAAACATGTGATTTACGAAAAACCGAATATAGCATAAATACATCCCTTTATGCCCGTTATATTTATCGATATTATATTTATATATATATCTATATTATATTTATATATTTATCTATACTGTTACTGATAGTATTAATAAAAAGAACGTGGATGAGGTTTATAAGGACAAAGGTTTTAAATAAAAACAAAAATGAAATCAGGACTCCAGTAACCTCTTAGGGTTACAGAGGCACCACATCTACTGCAGTCACAGCATCTGTGGTGTTTCCTTGGCAATAACGGGGCCCAACCTTCTCCAGGCTGGTTTGAATTCAGTTTTTCTTCTTCTACACTGGTTGCCAAACAAGACTATAGGGTCTATTCTGTCTTGTTATTTACCCGTATTTGGGAAGGATAAGATTCATATCTTTCTCAAAGGTATTAATACGTAATGAAATCGACTGGAATTTGAACTCATCTCTCTATTTCCTCTCGCTATCCATCTCACCCCACCGTGCCTTCATTTTAATTGCGACAAAGTTATATAAATAATTACGAATAAGAAATATTAATGTGAAATGTATGCAGCATGTTATGAACTTGCCTTTACGTCTTTCATCAAATGTTTTTTTTTTTATGAAGCCAATATTAATCTCATAATCATTTGCTTTCTTCGCCGAATATGAGGGAACATTGTGATGCATGAGAATAAACTTAAAACACCGCTCCAAATATGCTTTCAAAATATCAATGGATACCTGAGTTATCATCTTAACACTATTTGGAACTCGCGTTGGGCGCACAAATTTGGTTAGAATTTCACGACATGTCGATACCGCGTCTGCCTTGATGACGTGTCAACCTGTGAGAATAAACTTTTTATTGGCCCATCAAAAGTCGCACAGAATTCATTGATTAAAAAAGTCGCTCAAGTTTTTTTTGTATTCTGTTGGCCATTTGATTTTCTTTATAGATATTTTTTTTGGAAGGAATCAGAGAGATCAGCCTCGTATTTTTCGACACAACATCTTTGGCTATTAGACACTTCTTCGCAATTAAAATGCCTAACCTTTTCAAAAAAACAGACTTCATGATTGATTCGGAACACACATCGGCGAGATAAAGTTTTCAATCTGCAATTATCAGACGGTTATCGTTGTCGTTCAGAATCTTCAATAAACATCTTTTCAATTCGGTGGTACCTACGGATAATTTTAGCAAAACTCTAAAATTATAAACATTTGTTTACCCGTCAGATCAGTTTTGCGACATATTTTAAAATTTCAATCTCGCAATGTGGCTATTAATTCGAAATTTGAAAATTCAAACTAATTCATAAAAATGGCTGCGTAGACGTTTACCATAACTATTAAGATAGATGCTGTTAAAATTTTGTAAATAAACTTTTACGTTCCATGAAGTATTTTATATATCCATAAAAACATGAATTAAGCTAATAAGAATATAAAATCAGTTACGATGCTTAACCGATATCAACAGAAATGAAAAAGAGTTAAAATGGGTGTAGAGGAGCGTAAAAAGAACAGAGAAACACTCACAGAAAAAGTCCTATATTCGTGATTAGATTACTCTGTCGACATTATGTATGATAGATAAAAAAATAGATAATACATTTATAGTTTGAGATAGGGAAACATATACTGTAAGGCACAGACAAATGCAAAAATACGTATTTCAAATATATGAAAAATGGTTTATTATATAGCTTTGAAATCGACTAAGGTGATCGGAATAATTACTATGTATCATTTTATGCAGACTAACCGACTCGTAGATAGGTAAGGAATATAAAATATATTGTACGAAAGTGGCTATTTATTTTCACTTCTCATTGATCTTCATTTTATTCTATTCATTTATTTTTTTGGATTCTTCAGTTAGTGTTACATTTTCGTCCACCTACGTGTGACTTGGTAAAAAAAAAAATGCATGCTAGAGGAGGAAAAGATATAATGATAGAATGAAGTAGGGAAATGAATAGAAAGACAATCTATATAGAGAAACTTAGGAGAGAGTTCATAGAAAGAGGAAAATAGAGAAGTAGAGTAGAAATTTAAATGTAAACGACGAGTCATGCATGTGTTATCTCCACTACTGACATTTGAAACAATGGTGGATTTCGCAGTTAGACGGCAACTTGCCTAAAAATTGCAGACGATCCTTCATTTCCGCTGCGACATAAAACATTGATACATCCAGTTGCATAATTGCTACTTTTTGTAAAGGAAAATGGGAATTTTGCTAGAAAATGCAAGTTAGAGAAAAGATCGCAAAATACTAAATTATACATACATTTAAGACCTGAAGTGGTAGTTTGTAAAGTTAATGAAAGTGAAAAACATGAAAGAATGTGTAGTTTGATTCAATTTTATTCTTTGAAAAAATATTTGATATCTATCTTTCATTTAATTTTCTCATTTTTAATTTTTTTATTTTCTCCCATCGTCATTAGTTCATACAACATTTTCTTTTAATTTTTCTTTTTATCCTTCCGTTCTTTGTCCCATGTACATTGTCGTTTCTTTATTGTCATTCTCAAGTTCAACGAAAGATGTAGAAATAGTGAATTAAATGTTTTCCTTTTGTAGAAATAAAGTAATAACAATGCTATATGTCCAAGCAAATAAAGTGAAATATTATATACAAGACAAATGTTTACAAATCTTTCTGTTTATTTTCCTCAATTCTGACTTTTATATTTTGCTTTTTCATCAAATATTCATTAACTGAAACGTAGTATAAACTGATTGACTCGGAAATAAAAAAGATGGCGATTATTTCACTCTAGTAAATCGTGTTTTACTCATTTATAAGAGCAAATGTTCATTTTATTGCTGTCAGTAAGTTTTATTTGCATTTCTGCTGGGGAAATTTATTCTTTTTGATTTTCCTTCTTTCATTCATTTCTTTCTACTTTAATCTATTTCATTAATGTTTTTATGTATGTCTTTTACTTTTTTTTAATTTCCGAGTTTTACTTTCTTTTCTCCTATAATTCTTGCAGTTCAACGTCATTTTTCTCGCGTATAACTTATCCATTCGTTTTTTTTCAAGTCCCATGTCTCTTCCTTCATAGCCACATTCTCGTATTCTTCTACAGATATATTCAAAATCAATTTGATGCCGTAAGTCGGTGTTCAAATGGCTAAGATTTGAATACTCAAAATTAATACCGAAACCTAGCATATAGGAACAAGAAAGTCTTCCAAACAATACATTCAACGACATGCACAAACAAGTGAAAATTATAATCTATATATAAAATGGTAACTTCCGTCCGTCCGTCACACCCTCTAAAATAGCCATACATTGACTGATCGAAACCAAATTTTGGGCAAAAGTGCAAACAGGTAAGGGGGGTTACAAAGTACAGTTGTCTTTACTAGGGTGCGTAGCTTAGTGCAATGAATTTTCATTCATTTGTCTTAAAAAAATGTAAATTAAAAAAATGAACAAAACGTAGTTTGTAAATCTCGACAAAAATGTTCGTAATAACTTCAACAATGGTAAATACTGTGAAGATTTCAAGATGCGTCAGTGTGTTGCGAAAAACAAATTCTAGTCAAAATTTAAAGTTTTCAGTATTATATCACTGGCTGTTGGTATTCCGATATCAAGCAATCAACAATAAATACTAATTCTTTTTCCGTTTCAGATTTATTTGTGTAAATTATATCTTCTTTTTTTAGGTATATATATATATATATATATTCTTTAATTTTTTTCTCATTCTTCTTCATTCATCTCTCCTTTCCGGCTTTTGAATTAGACATCCTCTTCTATTTTTAGGCCGCCTTCTTCTTCGACTTATTATTATTATTGTTATTTCTCTTCTCTTCTCTTAGTTCTTTTGACCCTCCTCCCCTATTGTTTTTTTTTCTTACTTCATTGATCTTTTCTCTGCTTTCCCTTTATTATCATCTGCTAACAAATTGCTATTCGTTTTCCTTTCTTTTATCATTAATCATTACCCCATTTTCTTTACTCGTACTTACCGCCCCTACTTTCTCATCCTCTTCTTCGTCATTTTCCGCCTAATCCCGTAATCCCTAACTATTTTGCCTTCAATTGAAGCGAAATTTCAAAACTGAAAATCTCATTACCCAGCCAGTAGCGTCAAACCGGAGTGATTTCGACCATTCTTTTAATTCCAGATGCAAGTAATAAAATGGTTTCTTCGAAAGCACCTAAAGCCCGGCATATAACGGCTTGGCATTTTATCTGTCTTTTCAATATATTATTCAACTTTAATTGTAATTAATCAACGCATTTAGATCGGCATTGTTATATATTTCAAACAAACTTGTGGAGTTTAAATGTTTATACAGTGAGTAGAAGAATTCAAGCTTGCTTGATAAATCAATCATGATAAAAAAAAGTCGTTATAAAAGAGTTGCAGGAGAAAGTAACAACGCAATAAGAACAGTGATTACTATTATATCCATTGATCTTAGCTAATTTGTTTTGCGAATTATAGATATATTTAGAACGACTCTCCCGTGGGTTTCAACGTATGTGGACCTAATAGTTCAGTTAGCACATGTGTATGGGTAACCAGGCTACAGTTATGATTTCATTATAGTGGTAAAGGTTTATCTGGACCCATCACTGTTCTTGAAAGAACTACAAACAACAAATAGTGAACACAATAGCCCTCCTTACGTTGGAATTTTGAGGTTTGCATCGGATTATTTATATTCAAAATTTCACCCGAAGCCAAGAAAATTGTCCCAAATTAAAAAATAATTCCAATTTCGTTGGTCTTTATCCAATACTGTATAAAATTCCCATTTCTATATGCAAACGTCACTTCAATTCGATTGGATTTCTGACCATTTTTTTAAAAATCCAGGTTTTGTTTTTTCAATAAATAGATGCAAAAAAGATTCAGCAATATTGGCAGCCCCACGAAGAGGAACTTTAAATTGGACGAAGTGAATTCTTCAAAGAATAAATTTATGCACCACTCAGAACAGAAAAGAAACTCCAGCTGTCTGTGTTTTTTTTTTTTGTTGGAATTTATTTTAGGAACAAACGTACTTATCGAACGAAAATTGAACTTCCTCGCTAAACACAAGAATAAATTTTTTCATGGAAAATTTTCTGAACTACTATCATGAATTATTCCAAGAATTCTTCAAACTGAAATTTTCTTCCATGATTTTATTGTTGTTAAAGATAATGTTTTCTGCTTTCATCCAGATTTAAAATTCATTCAATAGAAGGGAGTTCCTACTCTGAATATTTGAACGTCAGAAACTTCGATTATTTCGAATTATTTTTTGAACAGTTAGGGACTTTCTCAAAAGGTTGATTGCAAAACACGTTTTGAATTAAATTCAAGCGATTTGAAAGTCTCCATATTAACGTTTAAATGTTTTCTTCCCGAAATGTTTGAAAATATATGAAATAGTTCTACCACACATCATAGTGATTTTCCAAGCGTAGCTTAGATGTGTCACAAGACCAAAAGTATGAGGCACCCATTGAGGATCGAACCCACTACTCAGTCGTAATTGTTGTAGCGAGACACACTTGCTAACCATTACACCGTCACTCATTATACGATCGTTAATTCTTGTTGTATATTAAACCCTAACTTGGCTTCTGCAACCATTTTGTCAGGCACATCTTAGCAGTCTTCTGTATTCTCTGCCTTCTCCAGTAAAGTTTATTATGATTTAGACCTTAACTTAGAGAGTGTGATGTTTTCTTTTTTTCAAACTCCCAGGTTGTGATATTACATTAGCTTTCCAGTCATCTGAGAGTCTAAGGGATTGGCTTATTTCTATTTTTATTCCTAATAATTGCATCAGATGTGACTAACACTGTTTTTTTTATCATGTTTGTTTGAATTCGACTTTTGTGGGGAAGTTAAAGTGAATTTTACTCTAGGAATCTCATTGATATATAAAAAAAAAACCTTTTTGCCTGTTCATATTATATAAAATAATTAGTATCTTCCGTATTTGTACTATTTACAGATTTTGATATTTGAGAAGTATATAATTCTCATGAAAGCGTCAGATGTTATTCAGTTCATCCTGCTAAGAACTTTTGCTTAATATTAGGGGATACGATTTTTTCTTGAGACAAAAGGAGTCAATTTTAATTAAAATCTAGATACAACATTATGATCTTCCCTATCAATCTCTCTCTAGCTCGAAATCTCTTTCTCTGCATCTCTCTTTCTCTCTCTCTCTCTCTCACACACACACGCCCTTGGAATTTTAGTGAATGGGTTCTGCGATTAAATAGGTTCCCTGATTAAATGTTTTTTTTTAATCTGTTCAACTATATTCGAAATTAGGTTGATTATATCGAAAGGTAGCAACTCAGTGAATGGCATATAGATCTCCGACAGTTGACAATGAGTTATAACGGAAATTCTTCTTTATGAATCTATACATATATTGGCTGGATCGTGTTATATGAACAACTTCGATTCTTTGTTCAAGAAGTTATATTTACTCTTCTTCAAGATCAAAGCTCTCTTTTCTCTAAACTATAGTCTTTTATCAAATAACTCGAGGCATCAAATTCAATTAACTCTATTAGTTTTTTTCTTTCTCGCCGTCAAATGTTTTTTTATAAGAGTTGCATTATCATATCAACTGAAGTGAGAGTTGGTGTGTGGGGTTTTAGAATAGAAAATGAAATCATCAAACCGAGTTCAAATTTCAGCTGAGGTTGCTTATCTTTAGTTAGTATTAATAAAGGCACAAATCTGCTTTTCTGCACTTTCTAATCACCAGTTATCGCGAGGAAAAGATTGTCTCTCGTATGCCACGATGTTAAATAACGAAAGAGTGGGTGGATACATTTTTAGACAACCTACTTTTTCATAGTTACATTCAAGGTCAACTTTGACTTTCAGTATATTACCTCAATAAACAAGGGAAATACTTGAAAAACTCATACCTTGTAACATTAGGTATGTTATAAATATTGTAAAGTTGAAGAATGTATAAAGTTAGAATAATTTATCCGGAATATTTTCGGATAACGGATCGGGAAGAGAAATCGGTGATCCGAGTTCGAATTTCAACCGAGTTCTTTACGCTCACTTTCTCACAACTACCCTTGGGAATTCATCTTTTCTCCCACAGGGCTCTCTTGCCTAGAGGTGGCAATTCGTCTAGAAGAAAGATTCAAATGAGATGGTCCTCGTCAGGCTCTCTTGCCTAGAGGTGGCAATTCGTCTAGAAGAAAGATTCAAATGAGATGGTCTTCGTCAGGCTCTCTTGCCTAGAGGTGGCAATTCGTCTAGAAGAAAGATTCAAATGAGATGGTCTTCGTCAGGCTCTCTTGCCTAGAGGTGGCAATTCGTCTAGAAGAAAGATTCAAATGAGATGGTCTTCGTCAGGCTCTCTTGCCTAGAGGTGGCAATTCGTCTAGAAGAAAGGTTCAAATGAGATGGTCTTCGTCAGGCTCTCTTGCCTAGAGGTGGCAATTCGTCTAGAAGAAAGGTTCAAATGAGATGGTCTTCGTCAGGCTCTCTTGCCTAGAGGTGGCAATTCGTCTAGAAGAAAGATTCAAATGAGATGGTCTTCGTCAGGCTCTCTTGCCTAGAGGTGGCAATTCGTCTAGAAGAAAGATTCAAATGAGATGGTCTTCGTCAGGCTCTCTTGCCTAGAGGTGGCAATTCGTCTAGAAGAAGAAAGGTTCAAATGAGATGGTCTTCGTCAGGCTCTCTTGCCTAGAGGTGGCAATTCGTCTAGAAGAAAGGTTCAAATGAGATGGTCTTCGTCAGGCTCTCTTGCCTAGAGGTGGCAATTCGTCTGGAAGAAAGATTCAAATGAGATGGTCTTCGTCAGGCTCTCTTGCCTAGAGGTGGCAATTCGTCTAGAAGAAAGATTCAAATGAGATGGTCTTCGTCAGGCTATCTTGCCCGAGACACACCCCTGTTTTATGGCTGCGGTAGTACGTAGTGGCCCTACAACACTACAACCCTTAGGGGAGTCACGGAGTCATGTTTACGCGAATTGCCAAATTTGATGAAGCAAACGCGTTTCATTCATAAATGCTTTTGATAACTGATCAAACATAGTTTATAATTTTCCCTTTGAAGACTTCACCGTAAGATGTGAGGGTGAGAGAAATCGTCCAGTGCAGACAGAGAAAATAAAAAAAGAGATTTGGTGGGAAAAAAAAAGAAAAAAAAAAGAAGCATATTTATAATACCGGCAGAGTTTGTTCTGTACATATTTACTAGAAAATGTTATCGGACGGGCGAAGAGAACCTTGACTACTATGTATATGCTAATATGTGTTTACGTGTTTCTGCGTTCATACATTTGCATACATATGGTCTTTTTAAAAAAAACAAAACAAAGTGTGTGTGTGTGTGTATAATTATTATACTTTAAGTTTACAGAGATCTCTCGATATCATCCCACCATTAAGTTTGGGAAGAGGTGGGTGTGACTCTCATTGACATGAATTTCAGTGCGATCTCGTATGGGTGTAATAAAGATTGTGGATAGTGGCAAGTTTAAAACATCAATAGAAATTTTCACAAAATATTTCTTCTCTTTCTGCCAGAGTGATGTTCCATCTCTCTGTCTCTCTGTCTCTCTCATATATATATATATATATATATATATATATATGTGTGTGTGTGTGTGTGTGTGTGTGTGTGTGTGTGTGTGTGTGTGTGCGCACAATCCGTTTCCATGCCAATGCAAAGTATTGCAGGGATCACTTCCTACGTCGAAGCGATTTTGTTTTAAGCCTCAGCATTGCTATTCATAGTCAAAAAAACTTTTCCCTCTACACCAGATGCGCTCGAGGTTAACAGAAGAATAATTAATGAATTATTTCTATATTAAAAAAAAGTCTTTATTTTTAAAAAGCTAGAAAGACACCAAGCACATGGCTTTCATGCCTTTGTCACTTGATATTTTAAACTGGATGCTTTTGCCGTCTTCAAGGAATTTTCCTAAATCCCTTTAAATGAAAACTGTAGCGCTAATCTTCTTTGGTAATGCTAAACCAAAATTTCATATTTCAAAATTGACTAATTTTTCCTTATTAAAATTTCAAGTGTGCTCAACATTTTTAGTTATTCGACAAGTGCGCCCTGAAGTAAAAACTGGTGAGAAACACTGTAGACTAACAATTTTTTTCATAATTACCGCATTCTAGTCTACCAAAAACCTGCAGATGGCCATGTCTCTCTAAAGATTGTACAGCGCCAATATGCCTCAGCTATCTGGTGAAAGACATGGATGCCATCGCATTCAGACATAAAAACATTGACACACAGAAAATATGATTGCGCGAGAAAGAGAGAGGCGGGAAAATAAACACGTGTTGCCAATCACGATTCTATTTTAAGAAAGAGCGAAAATATCAAAATCATCGACAATTTCTTTTTTAATTCTAAAATATTTTGATTGACATGCTTCCTTGACATTTAAAAAATTGACGACATAAAGTCGCGTAATTTAATTAACGTCATTAATGAATATATTAAAATTGAACTGCTTATTAAACGCTCTTATCTCATTTGTATATAATCGTCTAAACCATATACAGTTTTTATCTTTTACTTGAAATGATTTACACATAGTAATGTTTGTCAAAATGAACGCAGTCAAATTGTTTAAGGGTACTGCATTTTATTATCTAACAATTGTTCACAAATGAAAAAAAAGAGAGTACTAAATGATAGAAAAGCTTGATAAGAAAGTCATTTTTAGTATCACATCGATAGAACATAGATATCATTAAATGCTTTGTTTCCAATCGGAAGTCTTCACTTTTCTACCATATTAAAGAAAAGATCATTTGCGTTTTTGATCTTATGTTAAATATTAGAATCGATCTGTTGTCAGATATCTGTTAGTTTTCGATGGAAATATCTTCCAGCGAAAGGATCGGCAATTCATTGTTATTTCTCTCATGTAGCTTCTGACTGACTGATTAATCAGTCAGTGTATTTTGTGTAATTATCATGCTGAAAATCGCATAATTAACCTGCAGGGTTTACAGTCATATGATAGTATAACATTATCCAATTCTTCCAGATAAATTTTATTATCCATGAAAGGCATTCTTACAAAGACCGATACCGGTTTCTAGATGTAGAATCCCACCTCTTTCACAGTTTTTTAATCGTTTGCTCTAATCAGTATCAGTGATACAATTCACTTAACTTAGCTATCAGATCAAAAGTGTAATATTAACAGTAACATTACTTAACGTCAGATTTTAATATGCAAATCAAGGTTTTCGCATTGAAACTGATATTAAACAACCAATTTGGATACAATTTTAAGGATATCCTGAGATTTATATCTACAGTATATTGTAGGACTTACAGCTTATAATATCTATGCTTATTAAAAATAGATAGGATCTAAAAGACACAGATCACAGAAGCATTCGATTAATTCATACAAGAATCCATCAGTTTGTCATTATGTTAAAATAGTATATTTTTTATTGCTTTGCAAAGTTCCTTGAATATTGTTTTCCATTCACATATACATCTCTTTTAATGAGTTTTTTACTGGATTAGAATTTGGAGAGGCAGGGACCATTTAATTAATTTGCTGTCTTTGAAAGTCTTTTTGACACGGTGGACAATAGTTATCTTTGTAGAAGGTTAAGAAACATTGTCGTGCATAGATTTATTCTTTAGCTTAAAGAAATTACAATACTTATCTATATTTATCTTAAACATTCATCAACTTTGAAGGAAGCTATCATTTTACTGTCTATCACTAAATCATTATCCTCCCCTCTCCACTAGATCTTCTAAGTCGTGTTGCTTGACTATTTCCATGAAGATCTCACTATCTAGCCCATCCAGTCAATGTAGCTCTACATTCATCACTAAAAATTAGTTGAGAAATCAGTTTTCATTTACTCCTTTGATCAAATTACGTTTGCCTTTCTGATTAATTTAAGATGTTATTTTGGGTTGCTTTCAGGTCTTTAGTCAATGTTCTTAATAGTCTGTATTTTTTTCTCTGTTTACATTCGTCAGACCAGCTTCTTCAAACAATTTATTATTGGTCAATCCACTTTTCTTGCATATTGACCTTGAAATTTTCCTCAATTCACTTTTTGTGACATTTCTAAAGCGAATATATTTTCTTTTAATTTGCCAATGTTTTTTTTCAATTTCCTTTTTCATTGTTCTGTGATCTCTGTTCAACTTTTTGTAATTTCCAACGCCGTGTTCTCATCACTCAATAATTTTAAATATCTTGTTTCTCTTTTGAGGTTATATCATTCTTATGACCCATGGCAGTCTTTATATATCTGAAATTAAAAAATAAATATCAGTAACTATGCTATTAAATTTATTTACAATATGATTAACAACCCTCAAGTTGCATATTAAAATCTCTCACCACTAAATATGTTATTTTAAATATTTCTAATATAAGCGTAGATCGTATTCTAAAAAATGACATTGTATATTTATATTATAAATATATTCTAAAATATTGACCAAAATCATTTGGTCAAGACTTTTGTGAAAACATTGGCTTAATAAAATCAGATATCTTGTATTTGTCACTGCATATAACAGTTGTTTGTTCTTTGGGGAAATGACTACTGTGTATACATATTTATTCATTAAGGGAACATGCAGATTTTTACGGGTTACGCGACCCTTGAATCCATATTACTTCAGACCATTTTTATGGTCGTCAAACCTATTTTCAAACGATATTTTTTCTTATATCATTTCTTATATTGGCAATAGTTTTTTCTTACTAATCATCCTAACTTTGATGAATATACCTATCAGTTATCAAGATCTCACTTATACCAAAATCCAACAGTTGTTTTAAATCTTGATGCTAATGTAAAGCATCAATTTTCAAAAGTCTAGCTTCAGAAACTATTGCTCTATACAACCACTCAGTAAGTCAGTTATGTGGCATGCGTGATACACACTTAGGCGATCATGTATCTTTCGAGACATGACTGACGAGGCAGATTTTTTTCCCGCAGTAGATTGCCATTTCTTTATGTGGTAGACCAGTCGCCATCCAAGGCTATAGAACCTGGCCTGTCCTGCTATTTACCCATAGCTAGGGGGAGAAGAAGAGGATTCATACCTTTCTCAAGGATATTAGCATGTAAGCGAATGTAATGGATTCGACTGGAAACAATATACATACACATTTCGGCTTGCAATTGTTAATCAGAGTCGGTGGTGTTTGGATTTGAAATCTAAATACTTTATTGTAAGTGAATCTACTTGAGATAAAATAATGGCATTAATAAATTTTATGCAATATGATATAATAACTGAACTGACAAATCAACCACTTTTTAAATAGCTATCTTTCTTAACACAGGCCCAACTACCTATTAATGTATTTAACGACATTATCCAACAATTAAATGTAAAAGTTAATTTCATTTGGTAATATTAGCCGTTTCCTTATAATGAAATATTCGGCGTTCATTGACTGTGCAGCTAGTACTACTGTCGGTTGAAATTTATCAAATCTTTCACTTCAAACAATTTTTCATGAAAATAGGTATCTTAAGTTTAGTAGCTGTTATCACTCTTTCCAGTATTGATAGGGATTTAATTCGTAACCTTTTATTTTCTCTTCTAACACTGTGCTGTACATTTTACTTGTTGCTACTGTTGAAAGTCCTCAACTGACTTGTCTTTTGTTATCTGGTACAGTTCTTTGTGGTTCTGTAGCCCATTTCACTAGCTTTGAAGAAGGATAGTCTTCGTCAGGACACACGGGCTTCACCCACTGAAAGTCATTTTTAACCATTGTTCTAAGGAAGCGCTAAGTAACAATTATGTTTATAACAAAATATTATTGTATCTCTCTTAATAGTTATTGCCTTTCATATGTTAAATGTAGAAACTACTACACAACAGAAAGATTAGTTAACATTATTGAGAATTTTATTGCTATTTTTAAATTATTTACGTCAAAGCATGTAGCATTTATAAAGACATCTATAAGGACATAAAACGCGCTTTAATTATGCATATTGTTATCAACAATTAAATGAAAGTATTTTTATTTTAAATTTAGTGTCTTCGAAGGATAATTACACTATTTACATTGTTCTGACGTTTGTCCTCATCTTTATTGTCATATTCACGATGTTTCGCCCTTCTTCGGTCTATATAGGTTGGCATTTCGAACGGAACCCTTTATTTAGTCCACGGGAGTAGACAGTTCTAGTTCCACGTGCCATGTCTTTTCTGGATATCACAGTTTCAGTTATTTCCATATAGTAACTCAATTCCGCAAGTTTTTGTTCCCCTCTGCTGTGGCCAGGTATTGAATTCACAAACTATATCAGGTCACTTTTGGATTACTTCAACCAACGCTTTTATCCATTGGGCCATGGACAGATATCATTTGAAGAGTTGTTTAGACTAGTTTTGTTACTATAATGTTTTGATCGATCTATTCTACTGCCTTTTATATGTGTGCAAAGAGAAAAGATATAACTTGTTTGTGCAGAAAAATGACGAAAAGAAATGTCAAATTTGTGTTATTTCCATCCACACAGAATCGACTGTAGCATTCTTATTAGTGGGTCTATGCACCTAAATCAAGTGATGCTAGTGTTTGTGTGTACGCCTTCATTTGTGTATGCAACAAGTGTTGTTTAGATCGCATTTTTCTTTAAAGAAATTACAATTTCTGTCACTGTACAATTGTGACCGATTTCTGACGAGTTTAAAATGTATTAATGTATGATAGCTCAGCTACAGCTTTGGAATTTGGGTTTCAAACCTTTTCCAAATAACGTAAAAACGAACAAGTAACTTTAACGGAAACCATTTGTCATTTTAGCACTTACTGATTAAGTTATCTTCTCGTCCAATATGTGTCAGAAATTACATAACATGAAATAAAAGAAGTTAAGCTGGAGAATACAATTGTTTTTTTATTACTTTTTCAATACAAAGAATCGTCTCGTGTGTATCTAAGTGGGTGTAGTGCGTGGGCGGGTGTTAAAGATAGCTATTAAAAAAACAAGCAGTTGGTGAGTTTGTTCAATTATTATATCACATTGCATAAGATATAAAATTGATTGAAGACATTATTCTTTTACCTTAAGTAGCTTCACTTACCATAAATATTCAGATTTCAAATTCAAACACCGCTGACTCTGATTAACAAAGTAAACTGGGGTTGAAACCGGGACGAAATGACACCGCATTTCATTTATTGAATGCTTTTAGGATATTATTGGTATTTACTAAGCTTACGGCGACATACGGCAAAATGAAAACTTGGTGATATGTCGAGGAATTCCTCCTCCACATGTTACGCTTATGAACATGTGCCTGTAGTAACTTTGCTGGGTGTGTCCCTGTGGGCTATGGTGCTATTCGTAGTTGGCCGTATCCTCTCGTTGTTTGCGTTGTGATTTCCGGTGAGAAAAAAGAAATATTATTTATTGTCTTCTTTTCTTGCTGAACCGTGGTGTTCTTTTTGTCCGGATACTGGATGAATAAGGCTGTCGTGGGAATAGACGACACGACGGGCGGAATTATCTTCAGTAATAAAGATTTATTAAAATAAAACTACAAAAATTGTCCGGTGGTACTAAGTTATTCCAACACAGCCGGTCAAGAAGTGAAAGAAAAACGGTGTTGGCACTTGTCTTTCTTCAATTCAGTCGTCTGCTGCTAGGAAATTTGTGGAAACGAACTTACTTTTCAGGTGTGTTTGACGCAGCGAGCTAATTGCCACAGCTACCAATCAGAACTAGACACGAAATAATTCACTGAGCATTCCAGTGACTCATATTTATGGAGGGTACCTCTCGTTCATCGTACTTGATCAGAGGTGACGACAGATGTTCGAGGTCAGATAAATTCCTTTATTTGTCCCCAAAATTACATATGAATATGAGCAGATTGGTAAATAGTATAATTTAGGCCAGTGAAAATAAGTTAAAATTCCTCCGTCGTAATTTCAGTCTAGCCCCGTGCATTTGAATTTGAGTATCGCCCTTTCTAATCCCTTTACTTAGGATTCTCAGTCCCAATCAGGAATTTTAAAAATTTCTTCTTATTTTTTCAAGCCGATTTTCACTTCTTTCCAAAATTATATATTATATTCAATTTAACATCACCATCTTTCTTTCTTTTTCTATACTTTTAACCCTAGTGCCCATATCTTAATAAAATTGTTTTCCTAAGACATTTTCATTGTCACGCGTTAATTTTCTAACCTTACAGTTTTTGTATTTAGACATCTAGACTTAAATTTTGACTTCTGACACAGTTACGAAATATTTAACTATTTCAATACGTAGCGGACTTTTTATAACATCTCTCAAAGCGTTTGTTCTAAACTTTGTTTATTCTAAGCTTTCATAAAAAGATTCGTAATTCAATAAAAAGCCACATTAAGTCGCCCAATCATTTTCGGCTTTAATTGGTTGAAGTAGAAATCTTTCTAAGTAGTATAGCTTTTAAAGTATTAAATTTGATAAAAAAATAATAGAAATTTGGTAATTGGTACTAAAATTCATAACAGAATTTGTAAAACTTTATGAAAGATAACGGCGAGCCTACTTCAAATTCAACGTTAGTCTGTTGCTTTTACTTTCGCCCAAATTTTCTTGAGAAAGGCATAAATCTGTCTCTTATACCATCACGGTAGGTTAAAGAATATTGTAGAATGGTTGCCACTCAAGATTAGACAATTCTAAGGGGAGGAGAACTCTGCATTCTAATTCGTGGAGGAGGCAACGGGAAACCACTCCTCTAATTTTCTCAATGATACTTGGCAATTTACAGATAAGAAAATGAATATATGGAGTCATGAGGCCATGAAGGAACACGGCATTTAGAAAAAGAAAAAAAAAGCTAAAAAGTTTAAATTATAGCTGGACAAACATCATATACGAAAAGTAAAAAAAAAACCCAAAAAACTTTTTAGTAATTATTGGATTAATCTTTGATTAGTGCTAGTTCTATCACTATTGACGTTTTTCTCTTACCACCTATTACACTTATATAAAATCGATAGAAGTAGTATTTACGAGAAACACATGACCTACAAGTGATTTAAAAGTCAGTAATTTACAATCGTAATATTACGACTAAGTTTGCATAAAGGAGTAACAAACAAAACAATTCATTCGCCTGAAGCGTAACTATTCAAATTTTTAATATTTACATTGCTTGTTTTCCTCATCCTTGTCACATTCACGACGTTTCGGCATTTGCACCATATATCCCTCTTCAGGTGATATTTCTTGGAATTTCGAACAAACTTTTTTTGTCCACGGGAAGGAAATTCCACATAAGATGCCTTTAGATGTCTTACTTTCAGCTAATTCGCCTTGATAAGTTTTTGCCCTATTTTCTGGGATTGAACTCGCAACTCATTGGATCAAGTAATTTTTACGATCAGTCAACCAACGCTTTTTTATCCACTCAAGTTTCGTATATTCCAATGATGTTCTCTATTATTTTAACTTCGTTCCACAGAAGGTGGTGATCTCCCTTTTCTCTCCATATTTGGTCAGCTATGGCTGAGTTTTCTATTTCCCCAAGTGTTACGTCCTTACGGTGTTTCTTAAGGAGGCGGCCTGTTTCTCCTTTATATTTCCTGCCACAGCTGTACGGAATGAAGTCCACGCAGATCTTAGTCATTTTCTCCTCTATGGGTGGAAGAGAGATATCGGCGTAGTGTTGAATCCCTCCTGAAGACGTTACTGAAGTCAAAAATACCACGAATCTTTTACCTTTTTCGATACACAGGGTACGCAGACCAAGGCTGTTTTCTGAGTTTTGTTATCATGTTTTACAACTTCTATGATAGTTTGTGGTGGCTGCGGTCATGTCCTACAGTAGTTGTTACGTTCTAGACTATTGCTTATACTGTCCATTTCTTCTTCATATGTCTTTGGGTCACCACTTATAACTTTTGATCGATGTTGTATCCCTTTCTTTACTCTATATGTGTGGTGGGAATCGAAGTTGAGGTACTGTCCAGTGAATGTTGGCTTGCTGTATACGGATCTCTTGAACTTATATATTCGAGATATTAGTATATCCAGGAATGTTATTTTGTTGTCTTCTTTCGGCATAGTAACCAATTGTCAAAAAACATCTGACAATGAATATAAAAGGCTCCGAAAATACACAACCGATGTTCTTCCTAGTAGATATAGGCGTTGGTTATACTTTTATTACTGTTATCTAGTGATCGAGAGTTCAATCCCTGGATATGGTAGTGAATCAATAGTTCTGCAAATAAATATTATATGTATATTCTTTTCAGAATTAACAGCGCCACACACTTTCCAAAACCTGATCAAATGTTATTGTCATTATTCTTGATTGAACCAAGAAATTTTCATCTATATATCTATATCTATATCTATATATATATATATATATATATATATATATATATATATATAAACATAACTGTCAGAGTAATGGTGGGTAACTGAATGACAAAATGGAAAAAAGTCCTGTGTTACGCGTTTCGTCCTCACAAAAGATTCATTTATATACACACACAGGAGAGTTTTGTATACGTTGAGGCTATTTCTGTTTGGTCACTTCTATCATTATGAGTCATCTCTCTCTCGCTCTCTAAATAGGAATTTAAGCATAAACAACGCTTTCACAAAACCATCTACAAACTCTCCACAACCCTAATCGTTGCAAACGACTAGGTAAAAACTAGAGTTAATCGGTAATATAATATATGCGCTCCCTAATAAATTAATCTTATTTCTCGCTGAGATAGGACATAGACAAGTCCCAAAATTCCAATTCCTTTTTTATGTTTCTATTTGGTCTAAAGTCCTAATAATATGCAATAAATATTATTGTTTTTTTATCTCTCAATTTGGTTTAATAATCTAAACATATTATATCTATTTATTTTATTTTAATCCTCTCAAATTCACGGATCAATTCAATGTTGTTATTAAACTGATTAAGGAAAGCGCCGTAGTTTTGGTCATTTCTTTTTTCCCACGAGTACTTTCAACCTCATCCAAGATCATTTCAAGAGTGAATTGCTAAGACAAAAAATAGTACGACCTCTGAAATTCTTTTACATGGAAAACTGATGAAAAATATCGCACTGTACTCAAGTATATACTGTGTCTACTATGTGGATACTTATGTATATAGAAGTGTAACGATACTCATCATAACACAAGTAAGTACCATTTATCTTTTTATTATGTATTGGACTTTTGCTTTTCTATTAGATTTTCGACTTTGTGTGTACGTGTGTGTGTGTGCGCGCGTGTATGTGTGTAGGAGATCAGGATGTCTACAGAAAAAAAAACTAGAGAGGAAGAATTTGAAATATCTTTTGTCACTACAGGTGTAATTTGTTTTCTAAAGTTTTCTAAATAGTTGAAATAATATAGTGATATCAACGTCCATGTATTTCTGCCTCCAAGAATAGATAAGGAAGACAGCAATAAAAATATCTACAATCGGTCAATATTTTGTTAATTAGTGAAATTAGAAATCTGCAAAGAAAAATAATCTAAAATTTCGCTAGATATGAAACAAATGGCCACCAGTGAACAAGCAAATAAAGCAATTCAAATTAAAAACAAAAATTCAAACCAACTGCAAAATATACACTTACTTTCTCAACACTGAAAATGATAATATTGTTTTCATGAAGTCACAAATGAAAAGAACAAAACATGACAAAAAGAAACAAAGAATAAAGAACAAAATAAACCTAAAAAGATGTCGATATTAAAAGAGTGTAATTTTCTATCGAAGGCTACGAATTAATGTTTACTGACGTGGTAAGGGTTATAGCAAGATTATCCGTCATGATACAGCTAATCCTGCTTTTCAATGATGCTTTGACAATAATGGGGATTTATCGTCTTGATGTCTCTTGTTTGGATTGATTCGATTTGCTGGAAGTTTTATTTTATAGTTTTAATGAATTTAATGCTAAATTATATTGCGTTGGTTGTCTTCTGTGAAATTGAAAATAAAGAGCTGCCTCATTTTCATGCAATTTTTAAAAAAGTGAAGGTAAAAAATATGATAAGGGTTTTAGCCTTGATAGGTCTTTACTTCCTATTCTTTTGTTTAAGTTGGTATGGAAAGTCAACATCTTGATTGTCATTATTAACTTAAGTTACATGTGCTATCCATTTCATTTTGTTGAAAATATATATATATATGTATGTCTGCCGTCTAACTCGTTCAGAAATGTCTAAACCCTCAGCTACATCCAGAAGTTTCCTCGGATCAATGATAAAAATGTTCCCTTATAAGCAAATGTTAATATTACCAATACACACACACACACACACACACGCGCACACACACACACATATATATATATATATATATATATACAGTGTAACCCGGATATAAGAGACCCTGATATAAGAGAAACCCGGATATAAGAGAGATTTTCTCTGGTCCCAAATTAGAGCCTGTGTATATAAATTAGACCAAACACGGATATAAGATAAACCCGGATATAAGAGACTTCTCCGGTCCCGACAACTCTCTTATATCCGGGTTACACTATATATATATATATATATATATATATATATGGCCTAAAAATTGCATTCAAGTATGAGTATTTACACATGCCCTATCACTAAATTCTACTCGTAAATATAGCACACCTTAAAAGATATATTTTATCATTATATACCGCGCAACCTATTTCGTCATTTATTGGACTAAAAGATTTCTATTTTGTCATAGTTTTCTTTCACTAAAATTGTTCTTTATATATCGTTTTAATACATACATATATATATATATATATATATATATATATATATATATATATATATATATATATATATTAGACTCTCCTGTTGTGTACGAAGTATGAGGGTCAAGAAGCTCAGTTCCTAGGAACCGACAGCCCAGACACCAGCACATATGATTTGATTATAGTGGTGAAGGTTTTGTGCAGAACCATCCACACTTTTTGAAGGACTACGTGCTACAAGGTCCCCAAACGACCCTCCGCAGTTTTTGAATTCAGAATTGTCATTCTTCTAGACCAGCTGCCATCCAAAGCTATAGAACCCAGTCTGTCCTGCTATTTACCCCTAACTGGAGGATTCATACTTTTCCCAAGGTTATTAGCACATTATTGGCATTCGAACTCGACTCTCCAATTTCTCAATCCGACCCGCTAACCACCGTGCCGCCGCCGCCGCCGCCGCCTCCTCTCTCTCTCTCTCTCTCTCTCTCTCTCTATATATATATATATATATATATATATATATATATATATATATGTGTGTGTGTGTGTGTGTATGTATGTGTGTGAGTATAATTAGAATGTATGTATAATTGTAATGTATGTAACTGTAACGCATACAAATATAAACTCTCCAACAGTATAAAAATACTTCTTTTTGAACTTGATGATCTAAAAACACTGTGTTTGGTTCAACACCAAATAGCATTAAAAATAAAACGAATCTTCATAATAATCCTATTTATTATACTCCTTTAATAGACAGATGTATATATTGTCCGAATTATTTGCATGTTCACGCTATTACAAAAGCCATTCGATTTACTCTTGATGTGGTCACGTGATGGTGACTTAGAAAGAAGTTCAATGATGATTGTCTAAATTCGATCCTTTCTGTCCTCTAAAGTCTTTGCATTGAAAGTGTATTTCATGTGCGCTTACTGCAAAACAATAGAAAGAAAGAAAAACGCTGCCACAATGAAACATAAACGTAGACTCTGTTCTTTGTTGAGAACAATCGGTAACCTGAAGATTCTGTAATTAATCTACAAAAACCTTTGATTGACAAACACAATACAGAAAAAATATCATTTAAAGCGTAAAGCGTGTTTTTATTTATTGCTATGTATGAATATAGATATCTATTTTCATACAATATCACAGACAATTATGTAATTGGTTGGCTTTACTTGGAGGATGGAAAGTTTTTTGAATTTTATGAAAGAACACATTTTACACAACATATAGACAGACAAAGGATTTCTTTAACTATGGAATTGTTACAAGTTCCAATAAAAAACGTCATACACAAATCTAAAATGCTGATACATGTCTCATTTGTATAAATTATTACTTCAATAATCTTAAAAAATTAAAACCTTCAGTGGAAAGCTTTTTTTTATAACATTCAGGCCTTTTGACACGTACTTTAAGATAGGAAAAACTCTGAGGTCAGATTTTACAGGTCAGTTGTTGTAACCACTAGACTTAAATTAATAGGGCAAAAAAAATAAACACAAAAAACAATCAACCAACTCTTCGTTGTTTCTCAGTGCTGCGTTTACTTTAAATTCAGTTTCTATGATTATATTCACACACACAGACACACACATGTTTCTTATCGAAGTAACGTTTTCTTTAGAAAATACGACTCCATAGTTCTATTTATTTTCTGAAGATGCTTTGAATAAACTTCTCAATATTAACCAAATAAACTAATCCCACATTCGTTGATTAATAACATCTTTTTAGTTATTTCTCACTTTTAGTTGGTCTGATATGTCATGTTTTATTGGAAAATTGTGTGGTGATGAGAAAAATATTTCTTACAGAGGACAGCAGCTGGCAATAATCATTTAAAAAAAATTATGAACTGCTTTTTTTATTTCTTGGAATGTGTTTACTTCTTCAGAATGTGTTTTTTTTTCGTCCATTTACAAGTAGAAGCGCAAGTTATTTTCTTACTTGAAGATATCGCGTCAGTTTATTCTGAAAATAAAGTGGATTTTTGCTTCTGTTGATAATCGTGTTTAGTGATACACGCATTTATATGTAGGCATTCGTTCTTCCAGGAATTAATCCTAGAAAAACATAACTGATATTTACAAAAGAAAGAAAGAAAAAAAAAGTGCCTATTGTAACGCTGAGAATTGAAGATAAGGATATCGGAAATTATAGCCTGGCAGTTAGGTTAGCATCAGTATTTACATATCTATACATTTAGAAAATGCTTTCATCGAGGAAAAAATTGCAATTAATCTGTAATCAAGGCAAACGTGAGATATTAAATGATGCAATAGTAATATTAGTGGTGTCAAAATGGCGACGAATAAAAACTGATGTAAAAAAAAAATGAAAATATAATGAATATAAGAGAAGGAATAAGGTGGGTAGGGAAGAAAAAAAATTATTCTAAAGTAAAAATGTCTGAATTAATGATTATCATGAAGCTGAATTGGCCACGAAATAAAGGAATAAGACGTGATCAGCAACAACAGTAGTAGTAGTAGTAGTAGTAATGTTTAATATTGATGACCATAGAAACAAATCAAGATATGACAAACTATTGACATAGACATAGAGCAAGGGAAAAAAATTAAAGGACGAAGCAAAGTGAAATATTAGGTTGGAAAGAAAGTCCTGTCGCACTTGAAGCTTGTAAAAGAAACACATGCCTCTCTGAGTATGCCTGAAAAGTAACGAAACTGGTGTTACAAACAAATTATTTCAATTCCAAACAACAAACTACATGGCTTCCCCTTCAAAGTAATCCCCATCGAGTCTAATGCATTTTTTCATCCTTCTCTGCAACGCTTCTATGCACTGCTGGAAGGATTCTTTTTGGATGCCCCTCAGTTCCGTCGTTGATCTTGGGGAAAAGAAGAAAGTCACACTGTACAAGATCAGTTCCAGTACGGTGATGTTCTTTTCGGTCAATAAATGCCGGATGCTTAGGACATTGTGAGCAGGTGCATTGTTGTGTTGAAGCAGACACGATTTGTTCTGCTGTAACTCTGGCATGTGAATAAATATGAAATGGTTGCAGAAAGCTAAGATTACATAAGTTATACACTCTCAAGATATCATGTTAAATGATAACACAATCCGCTTATGCCTATTTCACCCAGTCACGTTACATTTTAGACAAACTTAATCATGTTATTATTTTTCTACATTATCGATAACCGAATCCCCTCTAGTTGGTAAATTAATACCTTAGATACAAAATGTTTCAGGTTTCGATGCAAAAAAACAAAATACTGTTTTTTAAATTCTTCACAATAAATTCTTCCTTCTAAAAATGTTGCAATAATCTGAAAAAATGATAGATGGAGCAAGGTTCGGAGAATGGAGGTAAAGCTGCCACATTAGTGCCATCACCGTAATTTGCGCAAATATATGGTACTGCATTATCATATAAGAGCAACATGCCTTAAGCAATGATGGGATGTTTTCCTTCAAATGTTTCAGTAATATTTCCAAGTAACGCCAGTAATTCACCGCATTAACTGTTTTGATTTAGCATTTGATAGATAACTCTTCATATTCCACCAAACACAGGACATCATTTTTGTCGAGTTTGGGTATGGTTCTTCCCCTTCTTCCTCTGACTCATTGTCTCATTGTCATCACTGGTGATGATTCAGTCTAGGAAATGTTCGGTAGCAAGTCTTAGTCTTCGATGACTAACTGGGAAACAGTCAGATGATGTGGGACCCATCGACCGAGTTTAGACTTGACAGCGTTCATGAAGAACGAAGTGTGACTTTTCGCTTACCTTTTCCTCCTTAACTACTTGCGCAATATTGACATGATATGTTTTTTTCAAATCGAAGGTAAATTACGAGAGAAAAAATTCTCGATTGAAAATGATCAGACCAGCGTTTGCATATCTGGACACTCAAAACTTAATTTCCTTAGACAGAAAAAATGTTTATTGCTCTTCTCTATCTGTCTATATTTCTGAGATGAGATATTATGTACACTATTTACATTATTGTCCTCATCTTTGTCACCATAGTTATTAAAACGTTTCGGCCGTTGTACACTCCGGCTTTCTTCAGGTGCTTGGAATGTCGAAATGAACCCTTTATATCGCTCAGTGGGGTAGACTGTTCTAGTTCCACGTGCCATGTCTAATGGATGTCTGTTATTAATCTCCTGTTAATTCCCCTTTCCAAGTTCTCCGCCACCTTAACCAGGTATTGAACTCACACTCTTTGGGTCCGTTCACTGGATCTAACACTGTGCCATGTGTCCTTGAGGACATCTGTGTATGAATTTCTGGGTATTATAAAGCTGTCCTCAGCAACTATTTTTTTTACCAGTGCTCATATTGCAATTTTTGCTGTTATCATTGCATGTTTTTAACAGAGCTCATATTGTAATTTTTTTGTTATAATCGCTTTTCTCTGGTACTCCTTATTACTGGTTTCCATATTGTATTCATTTCTATGCTTGGTCTGCTCAGGAGATTTTTGTGGCCTAGCATATGTGTTGATTTCCTAAGTTTACGATTATTCCAATGACGTTCTTTGTCTATGATCTCGACCCGATCCCACAGAAGACGGTGATCTCCCTTTTCTCTCCATATGTGGTCAGCCACGCCTGATTTTTCCACTTTTCCTCGTGTTACAGCTTTCTGGTGTCCTTGAAGCCTTAACTTAAAGGGGCGGCCTGTCTCCCCTTTATATTTCTTCCCGCAGCTGCACGGTCATTTAGTCATATTCTCCTCTATGGGGGATCATACTCGGGAGAGGTATCTGCGAAATGTCGTCCAGCTTTTGAAGGTTGTCCTGATATCATGGGCAAATCCATTGTATTTTCTCTGATAACCCCTTCACATAAGGTAGGCAAACTGTTTTCTGAGTATTGTTGTACTTCTCTTGTACCCGCCTATCCCAGTTTTTTTGGGCTGCTGCCATGTACCCAGGGTAGTTGTTACGTTGTAGGGTACTACTTATACTGATCAATTATTTATCTAATGTCTCTGGGTCGCCACTTATGTCTTTTGCTCGGTAATGTAATCAGCGGATGATCCCTTTCTTTACGCTGTATGGATGGTGGGAGTTGTAATTGAGGTACTGTGAATGTCGGCTTACGGTATACGGATGTCTTGAACCCATGCTCTGTTCGAGATATTAGAACAGCCAGGAATGGGAGTGTGTTGTTACTCTCTCGTGAACTGTATCGAAGGTCTTATTGAGGTAGAACCTGAACATTTCTGGTGTGGTCAGAGTATGAAGGTGTCATCTACGTATCTTATTCATAGAGTTGGGCGGCTTGGCATTATCCAAGGTCTATCCAAGCCGCCCAGGTCAAACATCACGAAACTGGAGAGGATGATGATCGGATCCCTACAGAGGAACGAAAACGTCATTGGAATATTCGTAAACTTAGGGAATCAGCACATATCCTAGGCCACAAAAATCTCCTGAGCCGACCAAACATAGAAATGAATACAATATGAGAACCAGTAATAAGGAGTGCCATAAGGAGAAAAGCGATAATACACAAATTGCAATATGAGCTCTGTTAAAAACATGAATAATAAGAGCAAAAATTGCAATATGAGCACTGGTAAAAAAATGGTTGCGTAAGACATTAAGTTTATAATACCCAGAAACTCATACACGGAACTAGAACAGTCTACCCCAGTGAGCAAAATAAAGTGTTCAGTTCGACATTCTAACCACCTGAAGAAGGCCGGAGTGTAAAATGGCCGAAACGTTGTAATAAATATGGCGGCAAAGATGAGGACAATAGTCCGAATAATAGTGTTATTGCTATTCTGTTTGTGCATTTTTTAAAATTCAAACAGCATAGAATGTCTGATATGGTTCTGATCTAAATTCATTTTTAAAAAGGATTTAAATCGATTACTCTGATAAGTAATGTGCAACGAAAGAGAAACATTAGATCGAAAGCATTTTTGATTATTTTGCCGTAAGTATTGAAAATTACCTTCAAAGTGATCATATAAAAATGCGAGGGAACTTTCTTTTCAATCTGATAATTAAAGAGTATAAATTTCTCGTTTCATAAAATAGAAGAATATGAAAGTGATTGTAAAAATTTAAGTAAATTTAAATGTAATTGAAAAAAAAATCAAAAATAGTTTCGTGTTTTTTTAAGGAAAAAAGATGTCTACCACAGTGCTGCTGATGAAGAAGAGTCTCAAAGCAACAGATACGCGGTTCTAGAAACAGATGCTGAAAATATCATGGGCAGGACATATGTACAACGAGTAAGTTTTAATTGAAATTTCTATGGCACATAAGGAAAGAAAGTTTGGAGAATTTAATATTCACAGGATATACCGCAGGCAGGAGTAACGGGTGAAGCAGCGAAAAACTTATATAACTAGTTTTTACCCGATTTGTATTCATTCAAACAAAATGATGTTAGTATTAAACTTTTCTTAAAACTACAAAGGAAGTTGTGGAGAGCTATGATCATTCATACGCCGAAGGAACACAACTAATAAAAGAATGCTATGCTATTTATCCTGTAAATACTTGACTCTAAATTACTTCCATATTTGAATTTCACAAAATCTTTTCTCGTTGTTTTAAAATATTCATGTGATAAACTCGTAATGTTTTCTCAAGAATATAGATTGTGCTACTAATTAAAATAGCAAGCATAATACAGATTTTAATCACTCCAATAAACAAAAGTTGCATAATAAAAATGAAAAAAAGCAACAAATAATTCTAAGAGATGAAAGTAAATGCATTTATACATACAAAAATCTGCCTGAAACTGTATAGGCAGTTATTTTAAATGAAATTGATTTAAATCTTAAAGAAAATAAAAACCTTTTTTCTACCTAGGTGGAAACATTCCATAGAAGATGGCGAATTGAGAGAGAAGTGAGAAGAGGAGTTTCATAGGAGAAAGAATATTTGATTTTGTTCACCTCCATTTCGAAAGGTCAAGTTGTGACATTTGTGTTTTCACTGGCCTAGAGAGCGATGAAATCGTCTGCTTCAATCAATCAAGACTCCCGCTTCACGAGCAGTGCACGATCAACTTACAGCTAGCATAAACGTTCGAGAAGCCACAGGTGTGATTACACAGCTACAATTATCGTTCGATTTAAGAGTACATTAATAACAGACAGCGAAAAAGAACAGCAAGGCCAAAGAATTCTAGGTGGGTATGTTGGTTAATTTGCGTAACTGTGTATAAAGCTTTACATAAATGTCTGCAAACTTTTTTAGTGCACAAATATTTAAATATCAATATTTGTATAAGCATGAAATATGAACAAACATTTGGGAGTGTGTAAAAACAAGATTTCCGAGTCAATAATCAGATTCCATAGAAATAGTTAATAGTTTTCGCTTAGCAATGAACATTCATTTAAGCTTTTTTAACTTCTGCTAAAGAAGACAGAACAAGAAATGTCTACAACGCATAATTGACTTAGAACTGTTTTGAAATATCAGATAAAAGTCATTTCGAAATAGTCTTTTTAAGTTTAAGGTTAATATAAATCACTGTAGTTTAACTAAAACTGGAGATATAATATATATATATATATATATATATATATATATATATATATATATATATATATATATATATATATATATATATATATATATATATATATATACATAGATTAACATTAGGTTAGAGCGTTCATTCTGACGATGAGACACAGGCTCGAATCTCACCATGGTCGATTTGACAGGAAGGAGACTTCCTGATGATATCAGACTGTAGGGATCGATCCCAGCGTGCGGCACTTTTGGAAAGTGCCTGAAAACCATACCCACGGGTTGACCCAAGCCTTGTGAGTGACATTGGGTAGACGGAACCCTTGGGTGCCGTCAATAGCTGTGCCAGTATGAAGTCACAAGTCATCGTGGCCGAAGGTTTGAGTGTGCTGGCCTTGTTCAAATTGTTGATCACGCTAGATAACACGCTCTTTTCCAGAAATTGTAACTTTACAGCATAGTTGCAGTATAAACCACAGGTGAGCTGTGTGGGTATTGAATAAACACAAATGCGCCTGAGCAAGCGTCTGCAATAGGCATTGGCTAGTATATATATATATATATATATATATATATATATATATATATATATATATTTATTTGTTTATTAAATATATATATATATATATATATTTAATAAAAAATAAATACAAAATTAACTCCTATGGGCCATAACCTATTTCGGCAGACGATGATGTGGATCAGTTTTAATATTTTATATTACTTAGATTATATAACAACGGATTTTTACCTTTACTATATATATATATATATATATATATATATATATATATGAAGAAAGAGCAGTAAGATATATAATCCGGTGTTCTTATTGATATTTTTTGTTTTTATATTTACAAAACAGCGCTCAATAAAATTCGCTTGAAGATGAAATGGAACTAATGCTTTTAATTTAATTGCAAAATTAAATTCGGGGTTTTTAGCTTCTATTTTTGAAACATGGTTGGAACTGTGTAGCGAAAAAAAACCATATTTTAAATCAATTAATTTATAATATTAATGCTCTGTAAATTTACATTGAGCACTATTTTGTAAAAATAAAAAATATCTATAAGAACACCGGATTTTTATATCTTACTGTTTCTTTCTTTATATATATATATATATATATATATATATATATATATATATATATATATATATAGTTAGGCTAAATATAATGTTAATCCCTATATGTATATAAGAATATATTGCAGCAGGTATAAGTGGTTTTTCATTAAGCTGACAGATTAAGCTTGTTTTAATATTTTTGCGCAGATAAGAATTCAGATACGTAATAGTTTGTACATTAGATGGTTATTGTAATTATAACATAAACGCTGATAATAAATTTACTTATTATAAGGTGTCTAAAATTTGCTTTGTCCCCCAAAATAAGTATGCACTTTTTGAGAAGATAACGTGTTTACATGATTTATGTATATACAGGATGTAGTGGATAAATTGTGGTCTAAATTATGCAAAAAACGAAAATAACACTGACATCTCATTTTAACAGATATATCTAGTAAAATTACACAAAAATATCTTGAAATACTAAAGAGTAAATTTATTCAATATAATCGCAACTGGCTTCAACTACGGTCTCCAGACCACTTCAGAATCTCCTGCAACTCCAGTCTCCTCGCTTAAGTTGGTGAATACTATCATAATCCTTGCCTTCAGATCATCTTTGGTCTTATATGGAGCGTTTATTTATCGCTCAACTGCGTCCCACACATGATAATCAAGGGGGTTGCAGTTTGGGGACTTAGATGACCAGATGGTCGCGAAAATTGTCTGACTCTACCATGCCACGAAAAACCCAGCAAGAAGACAAGCAAGAAAACCCAGAGTTTTGTTGCCAGACATAAGATTTTCCAGGAGCCAGCCCCTTGACCCAGGGCAGTACTAACTCCCCAAGGCACTTGATGTAGGCCTCCGTGTTGAGTCTGAGGCCCTCACAAAAAAAAAAAAAATAGGTAGTTCTTTTCTTATTAGAATGATCAGAGTGAAGTAATCCAGTGATTCGAACTAAAGAGTTGTGAGTTCAGAACGTGGAACGAGAACAATCTACCCCGGGTGGACGAAATAATGTATTCGCTTCGAAATTCCGACGTATATCATCTGAAGAAAGCCGGAGCGTACAACGACCGAAACGTCGTGAATATGATAACAAAGATGTGGGCAATAGTCCGAACAATGTAAATAGTTTTAATATTAATTGCATGATTTTTGTGGATAGAAATCTGGAAGTTTTTTTTTAATTCCCATTTTATTCTATATACCATAATATCACAACATCCTTGAATCTTAATTTCTAGGTTATTAAACGAGCAACGAAAACATATATGTATATATTGTATCCATGTGCAACATTTACTGATAACTAAGTACGTATGTATTTTTTAAATTTGATCCTATAATTGAAGAAGACGTACAAATTGATTTAAATAACATTTAAATATTCTCCCGTTTTTCTTTCAATAGTTTTTTAAATTATAGAACCACAGTGATACGTTTCCTGTTTTAACAGTCTGACACTTTAACAGTCTGACACTTTTAACAGTCCGGCACTTTAACAGTCTGACACTTTAACAGTCTGACACTTTTAACAGTCTGACACTTTTAACAGTCTGATACTTCGACGCTTCCAGACCTCAACTACATGAAATGATTCTCTCTCAAATCATATCACTTTGTTTTTTTTATGACAATACAAAACTTATAGATATATACACTAATAATATGAAGTATTTAATCAGAAATATAATCTCTTATATAATGTAATAATATCGCATTTAATTGCCTATAAACAATACTTTCAATAACTAAAACTAAATTTCGTCTAGTCTAGACAGGACCAAGATTCTTTAAGTTCTATTAAGCTGTTTAACTTGTGGACACAGACTGATACATGTTTTGCTTTAGCTTTACTACATCAGCCTGTAATGTTATTGTGTGCTTTAAATCATCTTATTGAACGTTGTTTGTGTATTTTTGTTGTCTTGCAAGAGAGAGATAAGGCACATAGAAGCTAACCAACATTCACAGGCAAGTATATTGCGCTCTGTACAATCAGTGAATTATGAGATCAAAAGTCACATCTCTCGTTAATAAGATGCAAGTATTGCTATGAATATTATGTGACATGTCCAAATAGTGAATATATTGGTTTGTTTTATATAAATTCTCATTCAATGACAACGATCAGTGTAACTACAAACGACGAAGATCAGCTGTTATAAAATCAGCAAATCTTCTACGACTTTAAAATTCGTCACATCGTCTAGAGATACAAACTGGTTAGCTACTCAATCGAACAACCATTTAAATTTCTTAGCTTTAAAAGAGATCGTGCCTATCAATTCGTGAAATGGTAATTTTGAATTATCCAGATCCATTCACACGGACGCGAGTGACCCCCAAGTCTCTATCCAGTGTCCAACACTGATTCTGATCTTCGCAAGTAGGTATTTCTGCAGACGACACTATCATTTATTCTTGTGTTAATAGTAAATTCATCAGAACTGACAAAGTAAATCTGGCTGCTTCTCTTGGGCAGAAAATGGCTGATAAATTTAAACGCCTCGAAAACAAAACTAACTACCATTTAACTACCATAGAGAAACTTTTCTGCTTGCCATCAGCATGACTGGAGCTATATTCCTCTGGAGAGCAGCAACACACTGCGCCTTCTTGGCCTCATGTTTTTAACTGACTTGAAGTGAAGCAACTACATCGAATCAATAGTTGCAACTACTGCAAGGTAAGTTGTGTCACTGTGTCGTGCCAGAAAATTTATTTTCGTCAAAGTCCATTTTACATATTTACAAATATACTATTCACCCGTGCATTGAATACTGCTGCCATATCTGGTCTGGTGCTACTGTTATTCATCTCGAGGTTCTTGACAAAATCCAAAGAAGGATTTGTAATATAACCTATCCTGTGACGTGGCTTTCCTCTGTTTTTTCTACAAATATTTTCATAGCAACTGCTCTGTCAAGCTTTTCTCCCTGATACAACGACAACATGAATTTAAGTGCGCTACTAGATTGGAATCTAGGTCCAACCCGTTAACTGTTGAAATAGCTAAAAATACAACCGTCACTTATACTCCAACACTTTTTCTCGCAATTCCCGCCTGTGGAACTGCTTTCGTTTTACTTGCTTCCCTGATAACTACAATTTTCAAAAAATTAAAAATTTAAATAGCCATCTATCTTCTTGAATCTCCTTCATCTTTTGTTCTTTCCTCAATCCTCCCTATACTCAGTCTTTTCTCTCACTTTCACTCACTGTAAACCCTTGCGCACTAGTGAAATGATTAAAAAAATTTAAAAAAGATGATCGAATAAAACTCAGCAGGTAACCATTAAAATGACCAGCACGTCTGGTGGAAGATATGGTTTTGGACATAAAGCAATCAGTATTTACATTAGTCGGACTATTGTCCTCATCTTTGTCGCCATATTTGTCACAACGTTTCGGCCGTTGTACGCTCCGGCCTTCTTCAGGTGGTTGGAATTTCGAACTGAACACTTTATCTCGATCACTGGGGTAGACTGTTCTAGTTCCACGTGCCATGTTTGATGGATGTCAGTTATCAGTTATAACTGACATCCATCAAACATGGCACGTGGAACTAGACTAATGCAAATACTGTACATAATACCTCATCTCAGAAATATAGACATAAAGCAATCAGTTGGTTGGTTAGCATTCTTGCCATATCTCTACCAAAATACCAATCGTCGAAAGAAATGTTTCAGCAATGATGTTAAATCGAAGTGATTGAATCAGAGAGTATATTAAGCAGATCTTTTTTTAAAATTATATGAATTGAATATTTTACAAGTACAAAACAGAACTCTTTTGGAGCACAGATTAACCATAAAACAACATAAATGAGCGAAGTGGTAAGGTTGTTTGTTTTTCAAACCGAATTGTCATTTTAAACTTAAACCAAAAAAACAAAAAACAAAAAAAAATTTTTAAATTAAATAAATAACGCTTCGTAATTGAAAAAAATAAAAGACACACATTTGGTTGGTTTATAAAAACATCATATGAAGTGAAATGATTTGGAAGCTAAACTTTATAAATTTAAGCGTACGAATAGATTGGCAGCAAAGGCCTTATCATTTTACAGTTAAAATGGCTAGATATAGCCGTAAGTTCTATGCAAACAGTTTCTTCACGTTTGTGGAACTCTCTTCCAGCTTCTTGCTTTCATGTTAACTTTGACTTTCAAAAAATTTAAATGAAATGTCTATCGTTGTCTCCTGAACTGTTCTTTTGTTGTTCTCTTCATAATGTTTTCTTTTTTCCCGATATTCTCGTCTTAGTTGCTTTATTGCCTTGATTGGGATGAAATGATTAGAAAATGGAGAACTATCTTTGAAAACGTTGATTATTCATTTGTATTCCAATTGATACAAGCGCCGGCATCTTAACGAACTTAGATGCTAAACTCGTGACGCATTATTTCCATAAAAAATACTTTAATTGGTTTTTCGAAGAAATTTGAATCTCTTTGACTAATCAAATCAGTTTTTAACTATAATTCTATGGATATTCTTGTTCAAAACTGAGTAATGTTGACTAATCATATATTCCAAACCGAAAAGTAGATTTAAAATGACAAAATTAAAGCGGATAGTGTTTTTAAAACTGATAAAACTTTAACGGCGATTTTTTCATTTGTTTAAACGTGAACGGAGAAATTGTAAGAGTTCTTGCCGCCAAATGTAACGGTCGCTTAATATGAAGTAAAGTTAAAAAAAATAATGGGCAATAACATCTTGAAAGAAAAGAACTTAGCATGAATACTAATAGTATATACCTGTACTTGTCCATCAGAAGGCACTGGATATTTTCATTCTAAATGATCATTTGTATTTCACATGGAATTTTTAATAAACCGTTAAATGAAAATGAACGTTTCATGTAGCCAAATTCTTTAACAATATGGAAGAAAATGTTTTTATGCTAGCTAATTGAAGATTTGAGCATAAACTCAAGTAGCATAATTTCTATTCAAAGGGTTGAGAAGAGGGAATAAGAATAGAAAATTTAACAGAGATAAGATAAAAAAAAGAAAACAAAAAAAAAGCAGAGAATAAGCAAGAAAAGTAAAGGGTAGGCGAGGAAGGGGAAAAACTAAAGGTTAAACTGAAAATGAATTAGGGTGAAAATGTGATCACGAACGATGTCTATGATGAAAATAGGGAGTATTGAATGAAAACAAGGTTGAAGAAAGAAAGAAAAAGAAATAATAGTATTAAGAGTGTTATTAGCTGTAAAAGAAGAAAACTAGAGAAGAGTAACAGTTTCAGTTGAGGAATGGAAAAGTAACTGTAGTCGTAGTGACAGTAGCAGAATATTGACTGGGCGCGAAATACTATTATGCTTACTCTGAATGTGTTCATTAGAACTATACTTCTTTACGCTCCAGTCTCCAACATTAGGCAAACAAGTCTGCCAAGTGAGAGAGAACAATAAAAAAAAATAAGTAAATGTAATAAAATAAAATCGTTGAATAAACCAAAAATCAAACAAATTTTTGAGATCTAGTCGTGCGAATTTCTGGACAATCGCAAATTCTTTCGATTTCGTGAGACAGAGCTAGGCGTCCTTCGCTGGAGGCGAACGGGACAAAATGGCGGCAGTGATCAGGTGAATTGAAGGAACAACACCTGCGGCCTTGTGAAGTATTTTTTTTTTTTTTGAGCCATTGTTGAATAAAAGTTTTGATTAGTTGGATTAAAATGAGCTTTACTAAAAGGGATTCTTTAGTTTGATTGATACACAGAACAAAATACATACAGATACACGTTAAAGAGCGCTCAACTCGACAGCACAACTGTCCAGTATTGGTGTCAAACTAGAAAGAATTTCAGCATAAAGAAGCAGATTTACAAAAAGAAACATTACTTATTAAAAGAAATTAAATATCAAATATTGTTTAACTGCATTAAAATATGCAATATTTTAAAAAATTAATAAGTCCTTAATATAATTTAAATTCGGTACTGGCACTTCTCGATGAAATTACTGAAATAATGAAATTAAATAATGAAGATATGAGGAAGAAATGAAAGCAAAAGCATAAAGGATCACTAATTGCACATTAAACGTTATACTATCATATATACATGATGGCTATGACTAGATTTCGAGTAATGAAGTCGCTTTTTACTGATCCTTAAATATGGGCAACGAGCTTTTTAGTCTTGCTAGGTTCTTACTCTTTTGCGCAGATATCACAATGCTGGACGTCTTCCCCAGTCAATGTTACACTAATATTTTGATGAACTTTCCTATGATGTTTCAGTCCCCCCCGACTCAGGTATATTCTAGGCTATACTCGCTGCCAGTAAAAATGCCGTTTATCGTAGTTAATAACTTTTCTCTAATTTTTCTTTTGATGATTTTTTTTAATAGGTCTGAGACGGACGGGACCGCATTAATGAACCATTTAGTTTAAACTCTGTAGGAAAACGGTCATTGAGTGTTTTGTCTTGATTGGTAACGGCCAACCATATTTTGCAAGGCATATCAAAGGTCAAATGAAGCAATACTGGGGCATGAAGCTCTTTTTTTTTTAACGAGGAAAGACTTTGGAAAGATCCACTCTGACATTCTGAACTTCGAATTCATTTGACCAAAGAGAAGAATTGGTCGATATAATCGGGACGCAAACAAAGTCAAAGGCCTTGTTTTCTTTCTAGAGAGATGTTTTAATGAACCTAAGGAATCTCTCATTTTCAATAGACATGGATTAACATGGGTTATAATGCGTGTATATTCACACACATACATACAGACACACACACACACATAGACACACGACTGTATTTTGTATTTGATAATCGTTGATCCTAATAAAGGATTCACTTGCATTTGGACAAGTCTTGTTTTTAATTCTACTGGATGCTAGCTACTCTTCTCATCAAAAATGGCTAATAGGTGAGCCGGTCCAGTCCGCCGGTAACCAAACCATGCAGCAAGTAGTACTACACAATACCAATCGCACTTATAAATTGACGTGACACAAACATATATACATTTATACAAAACGCTACTATTTTTCTGGTGATTATGTAGTAACATAATCACATCATACCAATACATTAATGCATTTATATTCTTTGTGTATGTTTATCCACTATATGTTGTGTGCCACTGTAACAAGGGATTTTAAAGAAACTGATTTATTTCAATACAAATAATTAAAGGTAAGTAGCAAATAAGAGCGACCGATTTGTATGCGGAATTTAACGCCAAGTAATTAGCAGTATCTTTTGTTTCAGTAAAACGGAAACGTTTTGATAGTATTCGATAACAAAACGAAAATTGTGTCCCCTATTATATTCCAGAGTTAATTGTAACTTGTAGGTTCAGGTGAAATAACAGAAAGTGAGAAGCAGATGATTAAAGTGAATGAAAAGCACTCAAATATAATGACCGTAAGGCACTGATTATATAAATGTCTGTAAAGATGCGTGCGTGTGTATATTCATAGATATAAATGCACACACAAAGAGTATGTTTTCGTTATAGATACATATTATATAATGAGCAGAGTGAAATAATTACTTTTTAACACGTAAAATTTTCTCCATTTAAAATAATTAAGCTTTTGGATTTAAAATTATCAATCTCGTTCTTTTTTTCATTCTTTGTATCTATTTTTTCTTTCGTCCTTTGTAGCTATGTATGCAGGATGAAAAATAAGAACCGTCAAAGGATGCTATGTTGTATGGTATCCTTTCGAAAATATATATGTGCATGGACCTTAAAATATCTTGGTTGGTGTTCAGGCGTGGAGTGTAATTCTACTGAGGGTGAGAGACCTATTAGTTTTCATTAAGACATTTCTGTAGGAGAAGGAAAAATGATATAAAACCGGACACTTTTTGGACAAATGTATACGAAGCTTAGAGAGTGGGGTTGGCTAAGTGCAAAACTATTAACCCTTTTAAAAAGTACAGGTATCACTTTATATATTTTTAACATTTTTTTAATATATCTGTCTATATCTCTGCCTGTATCTCAGAGATGAGGTATTAGGATTATTTACATTATTCGGACTGTTATCCTCATCTTCACTGCCATCCGACTTCTTCAGGTGATTGAAATATCGAACCGAACCCTTTATTTCGTCCACCGGGGTAGATTGTTCTAGTTCCACGTGTCATGCCTCTTCCGTATGTTTCAGTTATTTCCTTTTACCCCAAGTTTTTGGTTCACCACTGATGTAGCCTGGTATTGCACTTACAACTCTTTGGGTATAATCACTGGATCTAACTAACGTCATTATCCACTGGGCCTTGAGTTCATCTGTGAATGAATTTCTGGGACTAATATCACAGCATATATTGCAATTTTTTCGTTATCAGAGTTTATATAGGATTTTTTTTGTATTTTTATTCATTGCTTTTCTCCAGCACTCCTTATTACTGGTTCTTATGTTGTATTCATTTCTACGCTAGGCAGACTCAGGATATTTTTCTGACCTAGCATATGTGCTGATTCCTTAAGCTTTCGTATTTTCCAGTGATGTTTTCTGTCCATTATTTCATCACACAGGGGGCGATGATCTCAGTTTCCCCTCCATATGTGGTCAGATATACCTGATTTTTCTATTTCTCCTCATGTTACCGCTTTATGATGTTCTTGAAGTCTTACATTAAGAGGGCAACCTATTTCTACTTTAATTTCTCTTACCAATATGGTGCATAGTAGCCGAAAAAGTTAGAACACTTTGACGATATACGATAACTTACAGGGAAATCGTAATAAGAGCTCTTGGAATTACAAGTTGCAGAATGTGCTTCAGTTGATGTACTAAAACCTCATATAAAAGCTCACGAGGACATTACTGTGATATCTAATACGAGAGGCACCTGACGTTTCCACATCTGCGCAAGAGTGTAAGTTTCCAGTAGGATTAATAGCCACATCCACGCTGCTCATATTTGAGGATCAATCAATGGAGTCGCAGTCGTCTTCTGTCTCTCTCTCTGTTCCCTCTGCCTATGCCATTCTCTGTGTCTGTCTCTCGCTCTCCCTGTCTTTCTTTTTTTGTTTGTCTCTTTCGTAGGATCAACGGGTCTATAGAACAGAAAATGTCCACTGGGAATGTGAGACCCTTGACCCTTGTTAGGACCACTCTAGGAGAAGTAAAACGATACTTGATGGCATCCAATGATGCTGACTAGTACTTCTTTTTGGATATTTGTCATCGGTTATAGGCAAAACATATTACTTTAAAAGTTTCAAGCAATCATTACACCTTCATCCTTAAGCGCTTCATAAGATGGCTCTGCTCGCGAACAAGGTATTTGATTGATTTATTTTCTACAGCTTATCAATCCTTTGCAGTTCATTTAAAACTAGAACATATTAGATTGTAAGAATATTTTTTGGAGATACTGATATAGTGATATAAGTTTTATTAATTAGTCCATAGCGTATTTGTGTGTAAGTGAATGTAACGAGTCCAACTGGAATTAAAACTCAACTCTACAATTAATAATTCCGAGTCATTATCCATTACACCAACCGCACACCCACGCGTAGCCCAGTGGATGAAAGCGTTGGTTGTTGTAATCCAGTGACTTGGCCTGAAGAGTTATATGTTCAACACGTGACCACAGAAGAGGTGAACGAAAACTTGGAGGGTTGTGTTTCTCAGGTGAACTAGCTGAAACTGATATGTCCAGAAGGGACATGACGCGTGGATCTAGAACAGTCTACCTCGGGAGACGAAATAAAGGATTCGGTTCGAAATTCCATCACCTGAAGAAGGCCGTAGCGTACACAGGCTGAAACGCCGTGAATAATGAGAACAAGTGATTTACAAAATATATACACACTAATAGTTACAAAATATATACAAACATACCAACGAAAACATTTATTAGTCAAGTACATATTCTCCATTGTTTTTGATAACTGTCTTCCATTGTTCTATAAGCTTGTTGATGCCATTTTCATAGAAATTTAGTGTTTTTTTTTTATTGGAAGGAGATTGTGAGGTAGTTTTCGTCTGATTGTACAGTCGAATTTTTTGTCATTTAAATTCTTCTGTAGAAACAGGAACAAATGAAAATCCGAAGGAGCCAAGTCAAAGGAATAAGGCGGATGTAGAAAGGTGGGGTCCCATTTCAACACCGCAAGCTTCTGCAGGGTCTGTTTTGCAGCAGGGGGGGTTTCAATGTCATAACACCTTTTATATTTATCACAGTCAGTCGTTTTTCTTATATAGCCACATTGAGATTGGTGAGTTAGTCGCAATACTTTGCAGTTATTGTTTAATCGGTTGGGAGAAACTCAAAAGAAATTAAGCCATCAAACTAACAGTAACACCTTCATTCGATGCAAACATGCTTTAACCACTGTTTCTGTACATTCACAAGCTTGTTTCCAGCTTCGTTTGTGTCGATCCATTTTTTATTGCCTGTATCAATTCTATCCAAGAAAGGCTTCTTTTCGTGGCGTAACAGCAAAGCAATCGCTGCAGGAACACGATTGAACTTGTTCTGTCCTGCGTGGAGTTTGGAAACGAACTCAAAACTATTCAAAGGTTGAAAGGCACTTGCGATATCGATTTTTAAATTCTTAGCACTCTGTTCCGTCGAAATTCATTTGAACAAAGAGAAGAATTAGTCTATATAATCGGGACTCAAAGTCTAAGACATTGTTTTCCTTCTAGAGAGATATCTTAATGAAACTAGGGGATCTTTCATTCTCGATAGACATGGGTTAACGATGGCAAGCAGAGCGATTTCATCGACGTCAGCGTGGTTGATCTTTTAGGTTAAAATCACCCGGAGAAAATCTGAAGAGCTGGAGAACGATCCAAATAAACCTTATAAATGTTTTTTTTTTTTTTTGTCGGAGTTCCGACACTTAATCTTTTTCGAAATTCATAGAGCATAATATAGCAAAAGAGCAACGTTTTATCTTGCATCTTTAAAGCATTCATTTGCGGATAAAATGTCAAAATTCAACAAACAACTCTTAACTGAACAATGCACGGTTCCAATCTAGAATACACCAGAAATTAGCACCAAAACAAACACCAATGTCAAGTTTTTTGAAATCGGCTTTACCCCATGCCAAGCAGTAAAGCTACTATGACACAAGCGGCTACTGGGTGTGGAAGAATTAGGAACAGAAACATTAATAATGAGCGGGAAGAGAAAAGAGTAATCAGGAGGACAGTAGATTGACATTGCATTTAAATTTATGCAGATTAAAGTTGGCTGTAAACAATGGAGCCAGAAGAGAGTTTCACAAGCGAGAAATGTGAGAAAAGAAACTGTTAAAGAATTTACGGCTACATTTAGCCAAATCAACTATAAATGGATGAGATCTCGACGCCTGTCGAGGTACCATAGCTTAAACTTAAAAAGTCTAGGTACCATAGCGAAGAGCACATCCGAACGATTACAATGAAAGTATTTATATAAAAGACACATAGGGGCAACCTTACGGCGCTGGGAAAGTGATAAAACCGAGACACTAGATCAGGACCTGTAATATTGCTGATTCATCTTTGAATTTTATCAAGGCGCTCAAGATTTACCTTGAGCTTCTCGATAGCAGGGCACGGGACCATATGCGGTAACAATATTCTAAGTTGCAATCATTTTATATTAACAAGGAAAATCAGGCACGAACTTTTGCAATGATCTAATTAATATAAAGGAATCTTCGTAAGGGTTTGGATGTTAATTTCGCTGAAAATGTTGCTGCAGTATTTGATGTAACATAATAGCTGCGTCCATCTAAGTAGGACAGGCCTAAAGAAATTATTAAAGACGCCACAAATAGGGAAAAGGGATTTATTACACGTTATGTGGTAATTATGTAACACCTACTACAAAAATATTCAAAGTTTTTAACAATTCCGCAATACAGTGTAAAATCCTAGCAGGATTAAAAACGCTACATTTGCGCTGCCAATATTTGAGGATGGATCAAGCGACAGCATTGCTCAAAATCTAATTGCAGCCTTTATCTATCTATCTATCTATCTATCTATCTATCTAGTGTGATGGTCAAGCTAGGAATTCAATTTTCACTTGATGCCCAACTATTTTCAATAAATATCTTTTTCCGAATTATCAGACGTGCTCAAGTCCTTGTAGATTTCAAATTCTGTAGCCCATGTTTCTCCCAATTTATTTGGCGCTACACATTCATGCCCATCTTTCAGTCACAAATGTTACACATTAATTCCTTATCGCCTTGAACATACTTTTAAGCAGTTATACAATTTCCAAAATTGTTCTAAAGAGCTTACCTCGACCGCATGAATTTAAGCGTAGTACTAGATTGGTGATTAGGTCTCATTGTTTTACTGAAATTGCTAGATGTAACCGTAAGTTTTAATAGTTTCTTCTCTCGTGCTTCTCGCTTGTGGAACTCGATATCTTGCTTTTCTGTCAACTACGATCATCAGAAACTTAAATGCAACATCAGTTGCCATCTTATGTCTTTTTGAATCCTATTCTTTTATTGTGTTTTCTACTCACTAATGGTGTTTTATTTTCTTTCACTTTCAATAACTCCTTTCGTCTTAGTGGAATTATCACCTGGCTTGGGAGGAAAGAATTAAAAAATATTTGATTACTAAAAGACAAATATTTGCTAGCAAATTTTGCAAGAAAATTAGCTTACATTTCATCTTTGTGCAAAAAATGTTAAATTTGTTGCTCTTGGATGAAAGAAATATCACACAAGAAACTCTTAAGAAAAAATATGTGAAATGACGGGTAGATCTAATCAAAATACTTTTGGGAAGAAGATGGCGTCAAGAAAAAAGTGAAAAACAGATTACAACATTCGAGACGCATGCGCACTAAGACCAAGCGGCAAATTTGAAAGTAATATGACGCTGTCAAATTCACTGGAAATCAGAGCTGACTGATTTCGGGAAGGTGAACAGATTTAATCTGGAATTACTCTAGAATCGTCTTCCAGCAGTATAAAACTTAAATAATTCAGTTATATAATTAATATGTAATAACATACACACATTCTGGAATATGCTTTTATATATTATGTATAAAATCTTTAATCGTGAATACATATTATCTATTTTTTCCAGTATATCACATATATATATATATAATGAATGCGCCCAAGGTTAAAAAAAGACGACAAAATAAAAATTTGATTAAAGCAACAAAGAAGTTGCATTTTGAAATTGGTTCTCCATGAATATAAATTTGTGACAAAGAATCCGATGTTGAATGCTGGGCTTCTTTTTCTGTTTATTTTCTCATTCGTACAGCAATAATTTTAAATTTATTCTATTTATTTCTATGGGAAAGAACATGTATGTTTTTTGAAAAAAAATAATTTCATAACTTTCAGAGTAATTCTAAAAGTATTTACCTATTTTTATTTGATTGAGCGAGACGTCAGTACTCAATGTTATTTTTTTACTCAATTTAATTTTTGACGTTTAAAAACCTAGTTATAAATTATGAAAACATTTCATCTGAGGTTTCTTCCTAGAGAAAGTCTTTCGCCTATTGATACAAGTCATAAACCAGATATGGATGCATTGCAACTTCTGTAATTTACGATTCACAAATTAGTGGTGCAAAACATTTATTTACAATCAATTTTCTCTTGGGCGCTATATTTATCTGAAAAAAATTAATGATCATAAAAATAGGTTTGCAAAGATGTATTTTTATTTGAATGTATCACGTTTTTATTACCAGTTTCACAATGTGTATATTTTGACGAGCTTTTTATAGTGTAAATGGTATTACATTGGGCATTATGACAAAAAGCAACGATTAAATTGATGATCATATAAAGTTTGTTTTTGTCGTTATTTCATAGCAACATCTATGATGTTGCCATGAAATAACCATAATCCATCTTGAATAGAAAGGAGGAAAACAGAAATTTAATTTAGTTTCGAAATTAAGTATTTTATTTCGATTCTAAGGCTGTAAAGATAGTGATGGTCATTCTGATTATTACTAATTAGAAAATATTATTTTTATCTCAATTCTAAGGAAAATGAAAAAATAATGGTCATGACGATTGAAACGATAATGGTGATTTTGATTCTAACCAAAGTAACAAAAGGTAGATGACATAATGATTGTAACGATTGGAACATGAAGGAAAAGATATTCAAAATACGTGTTAAAGACTTTGTCATTTCTATTCTAACAAAATGGCAAAACATAGATAATACTTGTTTCTAACGAAGAGAATAAGTTAATGTTCATTTTAATTCTGAGAAAATGAAGAAGTAATGGTCATTTAAGTGAGTGAAAAAACATCCATATTTTGAAGTGGTGAAGATAATGGTCATCTCGATTCTAACTTCATTAGAATAATAATAACCATTATCACCTCGAGTTTAAACAAGTGAATTTATTTTAGTCTTTTAAGTGGTAAAGATAATGGTCATTTCGATTCCCAGAAGTTGGAAGATCACATCGAAAAACAGAAACAGAAAAGTTAATGATCATCTCGAGTCCAGCAAAATGATAAAATATTTGTCATTTCGACTGTTAGAATTGATGTTATAACGAAGTGGAAAAAATAATGGTCATCATGATTCTAAGAAAATGATTAATAATAGAAAAAGTCTAAAGTATAAGACATATGAAGTTGAATCAGAAAGATAATGATCATTTCGATACTAGTAAAAAGGAAAACATAATTGTTATCTCCAGAATAACAATGTAAATTAGATAATGATCACTGATTATTAGAATCGATAATCATTATCTATATAAGAGAATATGACGGTTATTTAGATTCTGTTGAGGTCATCTTGATCCTAAAGAATTTGAAGAATCGAGATGATCGCTATCTTTCTAGTTCCTTAGAATCAAGATGATTATTTCTTTTACACTTCATTGGAACCGAAGTAACCGTTATCAAAAATAATAGTGATCACCTCTATTCTGATGAAGTTAAACAAAATCTAAATTTGCTTAAAAAAAACCGCAACTATCCCATTTAGCATAAGAATCATTTGATAAACTCCTTTTCTTTTATCTTGATGTTAATTAGATATTCACATTATATTGTCTTATTAAATCCCCGTAAACCATTGAATATTTATCTTTTGATATATGCATTCTCTCAATCAATTGTCACTGAGGGAATATATTTTCTTGTGTCACGTAATATGTTGACACATGATGAGTGCAATGCCGTTAGTAGCCCGAAAGAGTTAATACGAGTTTCCGATTACTGCCTAATCTTCCGGATGACACGGGAAACTAATGTAGCAATACGAGTAGTAGTTCTATAAAAGGAATCTACTGAAATAGAACCGAAGATATAATAGAACAAATGAAAGAGAGAAACCGAAAGAAAATGGTGTAGAAGTAGGAAAGAGAAAGGTATCAAAAATAGAATAATAAACATAGATAACTTGAAGGATAAGAAGAAAAAGATGAACACAAAGACACAGGAGAAAGATGAGCGACAAAGGTAGAAAGTAAATTTAAAAATTTTCTTTTCCTTACTTTTCTCTAACCAACTTGAAATTGCATACGACTAGGATAAGAATAATAAAAGGGAGACAGGTAGAAAGTAAGAAATAAAAGACAATAATTGAGATAGATAGAGAAGAACAAGTGAAAGGCCATTTGAGAAAAACATGAAGTGCATAGACTCAGCTGAAAAAAAAATAAGTGGAAAACGAAAGAAAATAACGGGAAGAAGAAAGGTTACGCATACGAGAAGGTGCTGAAAATTTCTCAATTCAAATTCAAATTCACTCACCATATTGGAGAATATCTGATAGTAATTAAAATAACTTGTATAGTATATACAACCGCATCTCTTTCACTTATACATGTCTTTTAAGTGGTATACGGAAACACACGATACAAAAACACAAAAATAACAGTATAAGAGCACGAATAAAACTCAGGAATGACAATAAAAGACTAAACATTTTAAAAGAAACCAATATTAAATCAAAAGAACCAATAATCAATAAAATCAATTATAATTCTTGAATAGGTATTCTAAAATATATACATCTTATAATCTATATTAAATCCCGTTCACACGACAACAGAAACATTTAAAACTAAAATAATAACATTTCAAACGTAGAATTAAAATCATTTCCAAAATGCAAGCACTCACTAAACGGACATGTCATGATTACTTTTAGTTTATATATTGTATGAAGACAGTTAAAAGTTCAAATGCTAACAACAACTAACATGAACGATGCATAGTGTTTCTCATCTTTCAACACAAGATATAGAAATTAATCTGTCAACAAAAAAAACTTATTATCATTATGAGCAAGTTATGTTTGTAATATTTTTAATTATTTTCAACAAGAATCGCATATATAAAAATATACAGATGCACATGTAAGATGAAATAATGAATAAATACTAATATATATATCTATATACTTAAATGTGTTATTGAAAAATATAGACAATCTTTTTTCTAAATTGCGAATGAATCTGTCAGAAAATTGGCTGCTACAAATGTACGAAATCAATATAATTGCCGTATCTGAGTTAAACTTAATGCACAATATGTCTAAACTTTTCAATAAAACGTTTTTAAAAGAACAGTTACTGCCGAATTACGCTAATATAAAAAACAAAACAAAAACTGTTGATGCAACTAACGGACAACTCACCGAAACCTAAAACCTAAATCCACGTAAAGTTTCGAATAAAACCAATAATAGTGAAAAAAGAAAGAAAAAAGTGCCTAAAGGTAAACTTAAAGTGCTCGAAGCCTACATTGTCTAGACCGAACAATAAAAGCTTATCAACGTTAAATCCCATGAAAGGGTGGATCTAGTCATAACCAGAATTTCACGCTGACATCGATCTTCAGACTATATATAATTTTCTATAAATATTTTCATGGTATCTCTGTTCTGATGTACTTTCCTCTTTGGCACCTCGACTTTACGAATTTAAGCGCAGCACTAGATAAAACATTTATTACTGTATTTTTGGTGTCTTAACCGAATAGTAGTGCTTCCTATTGGACATTGAATACTTTATTTCGTTACTGCGATCCATTATATCTTATTTCTGCTATGTATAATATAGTACCTTTATTTTCCGCATACACACATGCATACACAGATAGTGACAGATAAGTATACGGAGACTAAGTAGTTGCATTATATGTAGAATATACATATGCAGAGATATGTAAATAGATCCCACTTTTACCTTCGAAACGATTACTGTGTATAAAAAGGCAAGAAATAGAAATGGAAAATCGATTCTTTCGTGTAAACCCAAGCGATTTTCTCTCATCCTTTTACACTTCGAACACCTGTCATATTGGAGACATTTTCGCATTCCACCAGCGTAAATAGAGAAGGAACAGTCAAAGAAAAGAAAAAAAAAGAGAAAAAAAAAGAGGTTCATGGGGAAATACACTTTCTTCTTCCTTTACTTCTATTTTACATCTACTCTTCCTCTTTTTCCTCCAACTGATCCTTATCGTCTCTTAAAAATATACTTCATTTGTGAAGAATATGCAGATTATCGTTTGAAACTAATGAGAGTCATGTTAAAATAAAGTAGCAAGTGAACATGATCTTGGCAAACAGTGTCAATTTGTTCTTATTTCTCTTCGTGTCATACTTAAACTATCAGAATCAAAAATCAAGTCTCCTCATAATTTTTCTTAATTTGCATTTCATTATTTTAGCGAATTGTCTAAGTGGTTTTATAAGCTCCTAGAGAACTGAAATTCTCATTAAGAAGATGTTGCATAGATTAAAAAACTGCAGCGTATATAGTAGACAAGCTATACCAATGTCTGCAAAGAGACTTAAGGCTTGTTGTCCTGATGGAATTCGACACTCTTCAGATTGTCCAATTCCGTACACTTTTCATCGGTCCAGTTGTAATTTGTCCCTTATCGTCTCTCGTAACTCTGTTTGAGCATCACAGTTATGCTCTCTTGGTAATTCGGATCATGCTGTAATACCTCTTGATATTACTTTTGAATCATTTATTAGACAGGCATCCTATTCACAAGACTTTTTTTCTGTTACCAGCATACTAATTGGGATTCATATTATGACTTTCTTTGAGACGACCCTTGGATTGATATTCTTAACCTTCCTGTTGAGAATTGTGTCATTGAAGTTTCTTTGGTTAAATCTGGCATCGATGCTCTTGTACTGTCTGGGAAACCACAATCTTCTCCTTAGTGCACACCTGCCTTCTCAGCTGTTATAACATACAGGAATCATTTTTTCCGTCTGTGCCAGTTCCGGTCACAACAGAGGCTTCCTGTGTCTGCTCGTAATAATTGTAAGCCTTTGTTTACTCACAGCTTATACAGTTTGGTTCTTGTGACTACTGGTGGCTCTGTAATAATGGTTTAACTAAAAGTAATTTTTCTAGTTCTCACTTCATTCAATTTAAAGTGTTAATATCTGTTACTGATAAAGTCGAATGATTTGATCGTAAATTCTCTTTCAATCGTACTCTTGATACATCTGGATTATCTTTGCCTTACTTTCCACTTGAAACTGAGTCTCTATTATGTGATGGCATATGACCTCGTCCATGGTTTTGGAAATAAATTCTAAACGATCCCCACGTAGCTTGCGAACTCGATGGCATCCCTACAATAGACCTTAAGAAATGTGTTCGCAAACTGGTTCGTGTTCTCTGCAATAAATGCCTTGCTGCTTCATGCTTCCCAGCTTATTGGAAATCCTCTTCTATAGTTCCAGTATTTAAGAAGACAGGCGAACTGTCTGATCCTTCTCACTATGGGCTTTATACCTCTTTTTGGCAAAGTAGAAGACGCTTCTCACTTGGCAGAGTCTTTTCAGATAAGCATTATGACTTTCCCTTCTCTAGGTCGACTGCTGTTATCGGTGATTCCTGAAAACCTATCAAGCTTTAGATAAGTATGTTGAAGCTCGGGATGTTGCTTCGGATACCACGAACGTATTTGACAGAGTGTGAATTTTTGACCTGATTTAAATTTTCTTATCAATTCGCGAAATGAAAGTTATCTTGAACGGCTGCTCTTCTAAATCTTTTTGCATTAATGAAGGTATCTCCCTAGTTTATATGCTTGGAATTACGTTGTTCCTAATTCTCAACAACTTTCCTGATTTCATCAGTTTTCACTTCTGTATCTATACTGATGACAAGTATTAACTCCTCTCAATGGTATGTTTGGTCGGTTCGATAAGGTAAAGTTGGTAGCAGATCTCAAAAATGGCCTCCAAAATTAAGCTGCTCTCTTTTAATCACTTTAGAGAACCTATTTTGCCTTACATCAGAATGGCTGAGATTAACCCCCAGGAGAGTGACCCCTTGCGCGTTCTCAGGCTAACGTTTTCCGCTGATACAAAGTGGAAAGATTATATTGGGTCAACTGCTAGATTTGCTTCTAGAAAAGTTGGTTCACTGTTGTGGTCGACAAACTTTCACTCCAGAATCTTACATATTTATGAGTTTATAAGTTTCTTTGCTTTGAATATTGCTGTCACGTCTGGTCTGGTGCTTCTATGTATTTAGAGATTCATGATAAAATAAAAAAAGAATCTGCAATATTATTGTCCCTGATCTGATACCTCGACTTCAGTCACTTTCTAGCCGCCGTTATGTAGTTTCGTTGTGACTTTTCGATAAACATTTTCATGGTAATTGTTTTTATGAGCTTTCCTCTTTGGTACGTAGACATTATGAATTTAAGCGTACTACAAGATTAGCGACAAGGTCTCATCATTTTACAGTTGAAATTATGAGACGTAACCGTAAGTTCTATGCCAATAGTTTCTTCTCTCGTACTTCTCGCGTGTGTAAACTCTCATTCATCTTCTTGCTTTTCAGTCAAAACATGTAACTGCAAGGTCAATTATTGTCATTTTAATTCCTGTTCTTTTATTGTTCTCTCTCTTTTATAATATGCTTTTCATATATTCTCTCATGCTCATTAAAACCTTGCGTCGTAGTTTCTTTATTGCCTTGCTTGGGATAAAATGATTAAAAAGGTACTTGTTTGAATTCAACGTTTGATTCTGTGAAATGAATAGTAAAAAGGGCATTAAAGTAATTTTAGCGAGTGCAGTTACTGAAAAGCTATTTTGAATATTATTTTTTAATGTAATAAAGCAACATTATTTAAGCCTTACGGGAACTTTATATAGTTTCTGTGTTGTCAAATGGCGAAGCGTGTCCAAGAGCGTTATTAAAGATGTGAAAACAAACCGCGTACTGGCTGCATATGGACCCCGTATCGGCACTGGTCAGCATACCACATTTTAGGCATCACTGTTTTAAAGCATTAATGGGGTCAATGTATGAAAAGTTGGTATTTTTAATAGTGATGAACGCGTATTCAGTGAATAAACAATATCAATAAATTTTCTTTCATTATTTTTTCGACTTTTGATAAGGATTTATAAAATAACTGCTTATACAACCCATTATATGTCTTAGTTCTAATGATTACATATAGAAGGATAGGACAAACTACAATTTTTGGGAAAAAGAAACATAATTATGGCTGTATTTTAGCATCGACTGAATTTTAAATACATTATATGTAGGCATAGTTATAGCTTTTCTTACCCCATCCCACTGACTTTACCCCTAATTCATCACTAATCCTTTTTGTTATAATCTTTTTTCTGCTCTTAAACAGTAGATATTACCGGCAATAAGGAAAACTTAATGATTAAGCATCGAATTATGCACATTTTGATCAAAATTTATTGATTGGTTTTGACATTTATTCAGTATGTTGTGCATCGAAAATGAAAATTATCTGTAGTCATAAATTAAGTTAAACATTACTAACAAAATAAAGCTATTATGTGCATGATAATTTATAGGATATTTAAAAATATGTCTATTACGTTTATCTAACAGAATTATTTCAACAAGAATTTGTTTAATCAAAAAGACTAAGATTTTACAATTTTTAAAGGCATTGGAATATAACGACGTTATTTTTCTCCTTTCTATAGGAAAGGAAAGAGAAATAACGATAAAAAAGAAAAAATATTTCGCGGGGCAACATATGAATGCTAAAAGCAAAGAATAAAATAAACTTTTACACTCGAGCCAGGGAGATCGATTTGATTTATGTAAATAAACAGATTTCTTGTATCAGGAAGACGTTGCTTGAAATATTGTCTCTTACCTAGATACCTAAGATGACTGTTGGAGTCCAAGGATAATTAAGACGGTGAGTTATAAAACCAAAGTCAATCAAATAAACCTTATAATTTGTTTGCGGGATACTTTAGAGAATGAATAATGATAAATCGTTAATGGTTGTTTGTTTTCTGTCATCAAAGAATCCTTACAAGATTGTGTATGGAAGAATTATTCTATTGCTTATGTAAATCACTTATATAGCCGGCTTTGTAGTTGCTTTATTTTTTATTGACCAACTGAATTTTAGTACAATATTTCGACCGATATGTAGCTTTCTTTAGGTGAATGTTGCATTCGGTATTATTTTTAAGTAGCTGAGTATGTTTTCTATTCAAAAACTTGGATGCAACAATTGCCCTAGGAAAATCTAAGATGGAGATACTCGTTTGAAATATGTGAAAAATAACTTAAAAAAATAGTTTCTTTTGATTATTATTTTCACTGGCGAAAGCAATCCTCCTTTTGCTTGCTATATATTTAAAAAGAAAAATTAATATTGTATGTGATACCTACTAGAAAATACAAGAGGTTTGAATTGAAATTAATGTCCATCAGGAATCTTGATCCAAGAAGAATCGATCTGTAATGTCTTCAATATGTACTGAGTTCACTCTCGGATATACCAAAGTAAATTTTGTGTCACTTCAGAAAATTGAAAGCACATGGAACCTTGATGGTTGATTTTGCAATGTGCAGAATCGGGCTTCTAAGATTGTCAGTACATGCAACAGCATAAACTAAAAAAAGGTGAACCCAGTCTAACTAAGGATATATACACCCAAGACAAACAGATGACAGGAAGGTATATAAACGCCTGACCTTTTAGGGGAGGAGGAGAATATTCGAATGATCGTAGAAAGCCCAGAAACCTCGGCTGACGTTAATTTATGTATGGTAAACTTTTTTTTTTTTAATTTATGTATGGTAAACTAGTTTTTGTATTTTTCTTAGACATTACTAACATTCCAACATAATTTTGAAAATTGAATCCCTTTTACGTATATTTGTTATTGTGAACGCATTTTTATTGTCAGAGGTCTATAAAAAATGACTATAAAAAATAAAGTGTAAACGTTTTTCTTCAAAGAAAAAATACTTACAAATGCAACGGACAAATTCTTTAGTATACCAACCGGGAAAAATTATTTCAGCACCTCTCGGTAAACCAAGTACTCAGCCGATTCCAGCACTAAGCAAATAAAATAGTATTGAATCCGATATATGCTGCCTCCTTTAACTTCCTTACTTCCCAACAATAATAATTATCTGGACCATATCCGAGAGAAATTAATCAGTCGGTCTATTATATATTTCAAGCACACTGTAGTTTTCTCCTTGTGTATAATTTAGACTTGCCAGCGGATTTGTTGTGCGTAGTTCTGCTGAAATGGATTACTCTGGTTGAAATATTAATAATCAATTTTTTCTGTCACCATTTCTTTTCATTGAAGAACGAATCTTACTTTTTCTTTTCTCACAGAATGCATGTGACAGGTCTGAAAAATTGATTGTCTAAAATGTATTAACAACAGCAAATATAAGAACGTATTCAATTGTTTTTGTAATTTCTGTATTAATTTTATATATTTTTTTTTGATTATTTCATTTATTGATGACAAATTTATTCGTGTTGAAGCGTTTAGGCTCTTTGTCGGTTTTAAGAAAATGTTTTAGCAATGGAAATTTTCATTGTTCTAAAAATATAATTTTTTTTAAATAAACATACAAATTTTACGTGTATATACATTAATAACAGTAATATTTTTCATTTATCTAACATATGACCAATGTACCCAATAGAGCAATCAATATAAATTATTTTCAGGACGTCTGTTCTTTCTTTAATATTGTTATCGTGTTCCATTGTCTTATAACATTTCTTACATTACTTCCCTTTTGCATTTCTGTTTACTTTTATCCACTTTTTATAATATTTCTTCTTTGAACAACTTTTATTAAACTTGTGTGCCTCGCAGTGAATAAAACCGAACAGTTTGCAGAGCAGGATCGCATTCCATATCAAATCCGTGCAGAATCGTCTAAAAATACCGACCCAGATAATATCCACCATATTTGTCATTACGACCTGACTGATATACATGCATCATAAGAGACAATCGATTTTTAAAGCTTGTTTCTTTTGATTTCGAATCAAACCCGAGAAAGTAGAGTGCTGTTAATTTTGAAATTTAATTTTTCTTCATTCAATCCGTGTCGATCTATACGCATGGATAAGTCGTTTAAATGTAATAAAAAAACATAGACACACAAGAAAACTGTCGATAATATTACCGCGTTATATGTATAGTTTAAAAATGTAATTGCCCTAAGAGCTTTCAGTCACTGTACAAATGGCGTTAGGCGCTTCGTTCTTTATTCTCTACAGCATTTCCTCCTATTAAGCAGTATACATTTTAAAAAGTAAATACAACAAAATAAAAAATTCGAATCTATTAATTCAATATGAAGATAAAATCAGATTATAAAAAAAATTCGCATATATATATATATATATATATATATATATATATATATATATATATAAAAGTGAACATAGAAGTCAACACTTAGAGGCGACAGTCTGTTTCATGCTAGATGCAATCGTCAGGCCACCTTCTTCATATTTCTTCATATATATATATATATATATATATATATATATATATATATATTTGTGTATTTAGGCAGCAAATTCTCTTTTAGACATGTCTGATTGAATAAATTACAGACATTATGTCTGCTAATTTTTAACGAAATCTGTTTATAATCACGAATAACCATCCGTGTATTGATTTTAAAGGATGAGAGAAATGTGCTATAGCTGTTTAAATTTCTTTTATTTTCAGTTCCCAATTACTTTCGATCTTCTCTCAAGAACATCTTCAGTGGTGCAAGTAGTACAAAACTATATGTTGTTCATTAGTATAAATATTTATATAAAGATGTGCGTTGTTTTCCATAACCGTAATTTTTTCATTATGCTTTTAAATGCAAAACGGTTGAGAATGTACTGATCGTTCGTTAGAACATGAAAAAATTATCCATTATGGAATTTTTCTTCAATGTTATAATGTTATAATCAGGCGCGTATTAAAGCATGAAAAAACTGTTCCTTTACAGGCATTTCAGAACATTACTACATTGTTCATAGTTGATTCTGTTCAGTGTCGGCTTTAATTTTTTAATATAAATTGCTTCAAGTATTTGTAATCTAGATTTGGTGTTTTCATGGTGTAGGATGGATGTGTTGTCGATTAGTAATTTTTTATATTGTGAATATATATATATATATATATATGATCGAGAGATAGAGCAATTTAATTTACACATAAGAGTTTATAGATTTCAAATTGAAATTGTTACTTGTTGAAATTCTTACAGTATTTAGCATCGCTAACGTTTTTTTTCGAGATTTACAAACTCTGCGTTTCGTTCAATTTCGCAAACCAATCGATAAAATTTGAATAAACTGATTTGCTTGGAAAATACTTTGACAAAAACCCTACTTTGCGGTTTAATAATTTCTTTAATTTAATTTTATAGGACTTCATGGTAAACAGTATTTTTAAGCAATTTTTTCTTTTTTCCTTTTTAACAGAGAAGTATAAATTCGTAGGATTTCTTACTCTTGAGCATACAACTGGCCATGCGTAAAGAATTCTTTCTGGAGTCAAATTCCAACTTTTTGAAGCGTTTCCTCTTGTGATTTGTTTATAGTTCTCGCAAACGCAGGACGAACTGAAGACTGGATTCTTGTATATATAAAATCTTTAAGAGAAGATATGAAAAAAAAACTATGTTGCATTTTCATTAAATATTTGTTATTTTAACCATTAAACTGCTTTTAAAATAATGGTAGTATCTTGTATGCTAAATAATAAAACTTTTAATTTTCTCCAAAATTAATGAAAATTTATTGTACTAAGCTATGCACCCTAGTAAAACCAACTGTACTTTCTACCTCCTTACTTGTTACCAAAATTTGGTTTCGATCAGTCAATGTATGGCTATTTTAGAGGGCGTGACACACGGACGGACTAACGTAAGTCACATAATTTTATATATAGATATATAGATAACGAATTCTAAAATAAAAATTAAAGTCTGTACCTAAAATCATGTTAAAAAGAAAAAACAAAAAAAAATTAAATTTTAATTATATGCCTTTAGATTTATTCCGGTTTCCAATAAAAATTTTCCAATACTCTACGATATTGTACAGATCATTTGTTTTCTTGTGATGAAATTTAGTTTCAAAATTTTGCCCGAAGTTCTTGATGTATTAGAGATTTGGCGATTAAGCCAACAACTGCATTATTGCCTTTAATGTGGGCTCCAACTAGTCTGTCGGTGTATTTCCGTATCATACTCAGAAATCCACGACAAGCACATAAAACTTACGGCAAATAACGTTACCTACACCGTTTAAAGGCAAATAACTTCAAACTCGGACGCTTCTTCGCCATGTTCAACTATTGTTCTCATGAAGTGCACTGGTAATTTAACGCCCCCCCTTCTTTGTTTATTGAAAATCGGATTAAAACTATTTCACTGTGTAATATATTACATAATGGAACTAAATTTTTCAGTATAATTTCCTTTTGAAATAAAAAAAATCGTATTTGATGTCACAATGATTTAGTAATAATGTGCGCAGGTCTTGTATCGTGTCCATATACAGTTTGTAAATTATAAATTTTATAAGGCTTTCACAGATCACCGGAATGAAATTCCAACATTACAATTTTGAACCTAAATTTAATTTTTAAACTAGTTTACCTCCAATACCTAAGAATGTTAAATTAAGATTCTCCAATATATATCGCGGTGTCAAGAATTTTATGCTATTTACAGCTATTTTCAAAAAGACTTGACGTCACTTATTTTCTGTTGGTTATTGGAATTATTTACATTCGGACTATTGTCTTCATCTTTGTTATCAAAACGTTTCGGCCGTTGTGCCGTCCCGCCTTCCCAGGTGCTTGTCAATCCGAGTAAACTTCAGCTAATTCCAAATTTAAACCTTTAGAGGTAGATTGATCTTGTTTCGCTGCGCATGTCTACGGATATCTTCTTATGGTCAGTTATTGTTTACACTATTTCCATTGAGTCCAAGCCTGTACTACCCGGCCCACAATTACGAATTCACTAACCAGCGCTTAAATCCATTAGGCTATTGTCCCGTCGAACAACCCGGAGCCGAGAACTTGGAGATTATTAAAAATTAGTAAATCCGTCATATATAAAGAAACGAGTTATTCCAAACACCACCAGTTGTGCGGTAGACTTTCATAGCATTGTAAAAAACAGTACATCCACCTTCAGAAACATTTTCCCTCTAAAATCATTTAATTTTTATAGTTGTACAAACTTTTCTCAAATTTCTAATGACAATTTAAGTTTTTTGTCCATAGCAAGTACTATCACTCTAATAGGAAAATATAACTTCATTTTATTATTAGTGAATAACAATCCAAGATGCGAACTTCGAATTGAAGATTAAGGCAGATTGATTTTTCACTTTTTTAGAAAATCAACATTGAACTCGACATGAAAGCTGCTGTTTGATGTGATAAGTACTGACATCAAAAATTAGATTCATAGCTTTAACCAATTGTTGAGAATTTAATTTTATAAATCGTCTAAAAATGTAGAGAAATATCTAATTTTCGCAAGTTTTTGCTTACGAACTGAATTCAAAATTTTACTATTTGAAGAATCCAAATAAAGTTCTAATCTTTTGTATTAGATACATTGAATGGAAAATATATTAAAACCAGAATTCTATTTATGAATCACGACAAACAAAATATTTAATTTGTTACTTACTGTATTCGATAAGTAAAAACCGTACAAAAAATCTTACAAAAGGGCTACTGAATGAATAAGATTCATTAGATCATTTGTTAGATCATAATTAACAACAATAAAAAAATAGATAAGTATATATACCACCATATTACTGTTCGGCACAAATTATAATACCAAAGGTTTTAAATTTGTATTGTTATGTTGAAAATCGGATTAAAACTATTTCACTGTATAATAATAGAACTAAATTTTTCAGTATAATTTCCTTTCGAAATAAATAAGAATCGTATTTGATGTCACAATGATTTAGTAATAATGTGCGCAGGTCTTGTATCGTGTCCATATACAGTTTGTAAATTATAAATTTTATAAGGCTTTCACTGATCACCGGAATGAAATTCCAGCACTACAATTTTGAACCTAAATTTAATCTTTAAACTAGTTTCCTCAAAAATGGTAATAATTTGGAAAAAATATTTTGTGTCATTATTTATCATGTCAAACTCTCAAATTGATTGCAATATCACGGTTCTAAAACCGACCTGTCCCATTGGAGATGTCAGTATTAAGCAAGAACAGAAAATTAACAATCTGGCGAGTCCTTAATAACTGACAGAAAATGTGACATAGAAATGCAATGGAACATTGGAACAGTGAAAACCAGGGAAATTTATTAAAAACAAAGAGTTCTGAACTTCTATGTAATATAAATCTTCTTATATGGCAATGAATGTTGGATAACTTCCTCACAGATGAAGAGCAGACTTTAGGCAACGGAGATGCGGTTCTACATGATGTTAAGAACATCATACATAGAGCATGTGAACAACGAAGAAGTTTTAAGAAAAATGGATATTTATATCTAGTATCAGAAAGAGACAGGTGAAATTTTGGGGGACACGTGATTAGGAGTGGGTATGGATTTCACTAATTAAAGTGCAGTACTAGATTGGCAGCTAGGTCTCATTTTACTGTTGAATTTGATAGATTTTACCGCAAGTTCTATGCTAATAGTTTCTTCACTCACACTTCTCGCTTGTGGAACTAGCTTTTGGCTTCTTGCTTTTCTGTTAAAATTCTTCAAAATTTAAATGCAACTTAAATCGTCTTCTCCTTTCCTCTTGAATCCTAGTCTTTTATTGTCTTCTCTGTCCTCAACAATTTTTCAGTGCCTTTCACTCAGTAACCCCTCGCGTCTTAGTGGTTTTATCGCCTTGTTTGGGGTGAATGATTAAAAAATATATATTCACATATAGTTTCACTGTTCCGGACAATAAAGCTACAAAAGTGCTTTGTGTAGTACTCGAACGTGTTTCGTAACTTATCACTTTAGTCATAGAAGTGCATATAATAAAACAGCCGATGTTTGCTCCTCGACTCAAAGATACTCCCCTTTATTTATTTATTTATTTTTTTGCTTGTGCAAGTATTACTATAAACCTTTGTTATCATTGATTTTACAAGTGACTATTGCGAAATAATATCTACGTTTGCATACGTTTGTTCGCTGTTAATTAACACAAAAATAAAATGTGAAACTGTCAGGTATTCTATGCATTTGTTGATCAATTACTCTATCGTAATGGCTGAGAAACATTGGCAGTAAAAATAACAAAGAAAATACTCAAGCGAGAAAGGAAAAATATTATAATTTTTTAATCAAATTTAAAAAAAGATAGTAAAAATATTAAATAATTTAAGCAAAAATATATTTTCTAAAGACCACATTTTTCATCTCCTTGTACCCGATAAAAGAAAACGTTCGAATTTAGTATTATGCACAATTATTGCATCTTTGGGAAGTGACAGATCCGTTTTCAGATCCTTTAAAAATAGGTTTTTCTTATAAGAATTATTTTTAATATAAGCAAAATGATATGCGAGCAGCACTTAATGCAAATCTATATTTCTACCGGATTAATTAGAACGAGACACACTGCAAGTAATTATGAACGCTGGTTCCAGAAACAACGCCTCTTGGACTAAACTTCCCTCTTTTAATTGACTTAGACCTTTTTTGCTTTCCACAAGCCCGGAGAGTGACTCATTACGCCTTCTCAGTCTAAAGTTTTCCACTGATATGAATTGGAACGATTAGGTCAAATGAAATTGCAAAATCTGCTGTTAAGAAAGTTGGTTCTTACTGTCATGTTAAACACTTTTTCTCACGTTAATCCTTTTTACGCCTATATATCATCAATTCGCCCGTGCATCAAATATTGTTGGCACATCTTGTCTGGTGCTTCTGCTATGTATCTAGAGATTGTTGACGGAATCTAAAGAAGAATCTCGAACGTCATCCGTCATGACCCTAGCATCTCGGGTTCAATCTCTTTCCCACGGCCGTAACGTAACTTCCCGGTGCCTTTTTTAAAATAAATACTTTCATGGCAATTGTTCTGATGAGAGTTCCTTGAAATCTTGAAATCGCGAATTTTTGCTTAGTACTAGATTTGCAGCTCAATCTTATTTTACTGCTAAAGTTGCTAAATGTAACCATAAATTCTATTTTGATAGTTTCTTCTCTCGCACTTCTCACACGTGGAATTATTATCCGGGTTCTTGCTTTTTTTTGTCAACTACGACCCTCAAAAATTTAAATACAACGACAATCGTCATCTTCTATCTGTTTGAATCCTGTACTTATTATTACTCTTTCTAATCAGTAACATTTCTCAGTTTCCTTCATTCTCAGTAATTCTTTTGCGTTTTATCACCTTGCTTGGTGAGAAATGGTTAAAACAATCTAAACAATCTAATCTTTACTTCTAATTATGGATTTGCTTGTAAATGAGTGAGAAATCCTCTAGGAACATATTCTTGTTGTTATAGAAATCTTTTAAAACATTTTTATAAGTCATCTGCAGTATATTTTCATCTTCAGACTGTATTATCAGCTTGAAAAATAAAGGCACGATAATCCCGTGTCTGTAAACGATTTCATTTCTTTCAATACAAAGTCACATCACTAGAGATGTTTGATGAGACTGGCAATAAGTTTGACAAATAGACAACTGTTTTTGTTGAAGAAAATCTAATATGGTACAAAATAGACATTCAATTTGTCTTTTTGATGAAGAAAAAATTTACCCCGTAATAATATCAGGAATTAACACAATAGATAAGACGAAAAGGAGGACAATTTTCGAACAGTTTTGGACTTCATAAAAATATATAATTTTGTACTACCGACGGAATCATTTTTCCAGAAAAGGAAATGTTTTTAATTATTCAGTTTTTAAGATTTTAATCCTTTCTTCTGTGACCTCATAAACGATCTAAAATGTCGACTTCGTTTGGTCCAATCAAGATCTAGTGAAATAAATATTTTAGGATTTGTCTCAAATAAAAAAAAAATTATTAAAATCTTAAAAATCGAATAAATAAGTTGAAACGGATGAATAAATAATTATTTAATATAGCATCTGGCAAGTAAAAAATGAATTATTAAAACTAACAAAAAACGACGTACAAAATAGGCAAATAATAATAGTAATAAGTAAATAGAAAAATGATTTATTAAACTGCATTTAAATTTAAATTGCGTAAATACATATTATAATCTATGATTTCGTCATATTCATATCCAATTGTTCTAAGGTCTCTTATTTGCTTTCTTTTATATTTGTGTTTATTGGTAGCCTTTGTTAGATACACAGACAGTTATCTTTTCTAGATATTTTTGTCTTTTTGGTTTCATTCTGAAGGAATTTGAAGATTTATCTTTGATACTTACCGACTGTCGTTAGCAGCATGTTGTCTAAGAATAGTGCAATAAAGACGATAATCAAGATTAAACGTCGCGAATTTCGACATTTTGCCAATAAATCTGTCAAAATATTACGTCCAAAATAATCCATTAACGTCATTGTACCGGGTGTTAGTGTCTCTCTCTGGTAGACTGCGACATACACTCCCTTCTGGAAAAGAAAAAGAAAACATCACTTTTAGAAAAGCAGCTTTTAAAAATAAAATCAATTTAATTTTATCCAAATTCAATCTAGCACCTAATTATAAAATAATGGAAACACGATATTTTATCACGATATTAAAATGCATCATCATCATCAACCCTTTTACTTGAAATTGATGATTTTCATTTAGTCAAGACACACGTGGTTGCGTTTAAACCGGCAATGTTTATTACTTAATCTTTCATTATCTGTCTATCTGAAGAAAAGAATTTCTAGCAATTTTTGGTTTCTCCTGAGGTAGCAACTGATTCTGATGATAATGGTGACCATATTTGAGAGAAACGCTAGAATTAAATGTCCATCATTGTCGAATGCAGAGAACATATATTCAAGCCAATTTGCAGGTTGCTGAAAAGAAATAATAAAATATTCCTTCGCTTTCAGTATTTCTACTGTCCAGTCTATTCGACCTTCTCCAACTCTTGGCAGGACCGGAGGCAAATAGCAAGAGCAATTTTAAACTTATCATCTCGTCGCTCAATAAGCATTTCTGTGTAATAATCGTATCGTTGGGGAGCGGACTGTTGTCATTTAATCTCGCGTCTTGTAATATTCGCGATGCCCATGACGAATAATTGTGTGGATGGCAAACTTGTAGAGAAAATGGTCGATGATTGATCGACAATTGTGAAATGAAAAAAGTGATTTTTTTTTTACCTCGAAATGTCTCATCTTAAAGCGGTGATGCGCGTTTGTTTTTTCTTTTCTTCTTTTTTTTTTTTTTTTTTACATTTCTGGCGAAATAAAATTACATGTTTCTGCCGTTAAACGGATACTTAAACTTTTTGTTAACGATTACGGTATTATTAACAGTTTCCTTATAAAGAAACATTCGGAATTCATTGACCGAAATTCCAGCGCTTCTTTCTACTGAAATTTATATTTTCAGAAAAACTGGTTTCTCAACTTCACTGTTATTGTTGTGTCCAGTATTGATGGGGGTTTCCTGGGGTAAAACTATCTATAGCACAGCGTATTCCATGTTTAGTTTATGTTTCCATGTTATCTCGAGTAATAAATTTGTTATAATTACTCCACACACTGATATATTTGAAGTGTTTAGTATTTACCAATTTCACATCCTGAATTTTTATGATAGAATAAGGGTAGGTGCAATTACTAGTTTATTTTGAGTCCTATTTCATAGAATAAATGCTGATTTTTTTTTTATTCAAGATCATTCGTATCCCAATCATCAGTATATTGACCCACCACCTCATCAATACATTGACCTCGGGTGGAAAAGCAAGAACGCTGTTTTCTATTAGTAGATCGGTTTGGGATATGGTATGAAATGCTTAAGTGATCAGTGCCCATCTCTTCATATCTGTGCACAGAGCATAGCCTAGGAAAAGATTAAATAGATTGGGGCTGTCATGTTTTCCTTTGTCGTCCTCCTGATGAGATTTGAATTATTCCCATATTGGGATCCTCTTCTAGACATTTATGATTTTTGGAACCGATATAGTTCCTTTATCAGGTTCAGTCGGAGCTGGGAAGACGTTTTCTAATTAATATGAGAAAAGAAAGTTTCTATTGATGGTTTCATATACTGCTGTAAGATAGACATTGCAGGTATATAATAAGAGGCTAAGCTATTTTCAAAAGTTCAACCTCGATGTTAAGTGAGCTTTATCATTCTTTAGTTTTTGTGATAACCTCCTTAGTTGTTTGGTTATTGTTTATCTTTGGAAACAGACTTTGTAATGAGCGGATATACATTGGCATATGTTCTATTTCTGCGAGCCTTTTTACTTGGGTGTAGTTCAATTTAATGGTGGGGAAAAGAAGAAAAAATAATAATACTCTTATGATTATGCACTTTTTTCGCTTCTTATCGGAACAATTTTAGAAATCGAAATGAATCTGAATATTTTTGCCTGATTTTGATACGAGGCCGTGATAAAAGTATATAGTATATTATTTTCTTGTTAATATTTTCACGGAAATTTTCGAAGCAAATAGTTATTTTCAATATCTTGCATATTTAACAAGAAATATTTAATTGCACTTAATTATCTATATATACAGACTCAGCAAAAATTATGAATTTTGTAAGCGCTTCAAATATTATGACTTTATTAAGTTTGAAATGTTTTTATTTTGAAGTATTATTTTTTTACGTGGCACAAGGCCAGAAGGAGGGAAGGGTTGGTTGTTACTGACTATCCTTCACCTAGTTAATCTGGTTCACGACCCATTCATTCATTAGAATTTACTCATACACCACAAGGACTCATTTATCGCCATTCAATCCAACGCATACCATAATACCGTATATTCACAGAGATTTTACTAAAACACGAATGACATGAAAATATAAACAATAGTTGTTTTTTTTTTTTTAAGTTTGCAATGTTATCTGATCTAATTCTATTATCGGGGTATTTTTGTGTTTTATTGGTAAGTTTATGAAATATTTTATCTTGAGGAAAATTTGTGCAGAAGAAATTTTAAAAGATGATAAGGATCAATGAAAAATAATTTTAAAGATTCTTTGCATGGGCATTTAACAAATCATCTGAATCTAAGAAAGTTGTTGAATCCACTAGAATCATACAAGGATTTCACAATCTCAAATAATACATCATGAAAAGCATAAAAGGATTTTAAAATCTCGAATAATACATCATAAAATAAATACATAAAGAATAAAAGCATATGAACAACAGTTATAAGTAGAAATTACCGACAAAAGTACGAATAGGAGTAACAAGAGTAGAATCATAATCAAGTTTAGACCAATGAACTGAAAAAAAAAAAAAACTTGGTAAGGTATTTGTTTTCTTTATGTCCGCAGTATGAACCCTATTTAGTCAAGATTCGGGCCAGATTTCAAACTCAGATCTCACTCTCTGAATAAACAATCTTAATCTCTTAAGACGTTTGATGCATTTTAGTAGTTAAAATCTCCAATGGATTTGCGCTACAGATATATGCATTAGTAAATTATATGCTTGATCAGTGAATGTATATTCATCCCCATACACATCTTTATATATACCTGTCTGACTATCTATTAATGTGTTTTTCAAGTAACCTATTGACCTATCTACTTACTAAAGCACACACCATCTGAAATTGGAATTCACGTCTTGTTAAAGACGCTGGCAAATTAGACAAGTAAATCAGAATTCTTCAAAGCGGAAATTGAAGAAAGTGACATCTCTTGTCAACACTTTGCTTTTCCTCCATTGATTTCACCAATCCCATATACCGTGTTTCCCTAATCAAACAGACGTTTCACAGCAGAATAATTTTTATCACTTCTTTTTCCCTTCTTCTTTCACTTTACATACTCCTACCAACTGTGATCGTTGACAAAATGTCCCTCCAACTTTTCTGTCTCTTATCGGGTGCCATTTTAAATGTCTTTTCCAATGATCATTTGCTTTTCACCTATCTTGAACGTCATCGTTGCTTTCTAGCGCCCGTTTTCTTCTTGAGAAAAAAATAATCAAACTAAACTATCAAAAATATTACAAGTAAATTGAAAAAATAATTGAATGAAGAAAAACACCATCTTTTCTTCTTTTTTCTACTTTTTACATTTTTCTCTAAAACTTAAAAAGTTTCTTTTTGCAAGTGATGTCCGAACTGTAGTCATATAGATTTGATAATTACTACGATGATTAGAATTTTATTTATTTAAAGTCATTGTGTTATTCATAGGGGATCTACTCACAAGCTCAGATTTATCGCTTCTAAAATGGCTTTTAAAAATCACTGCTTTTAATTTTATTCATTATTTTCAAATATTGCATCCAATTTTAATACAACACTTATTTGAAGAATAAAAATAATTGAATACAGAAATATGATAAACCAGCAGAAAAGAGCAAAACTATTTTCCAAATCTTTTGCACTTAATTGCTTTTATTCTGTCGTGTCTGACTGCGGCGTAATTGTTATTAAAGATAGTCTCACGGGTTTTAAACCATGCGTTTGAACCTTAGTATTCTGGCTTTGTACCAAAACTAACCAACGCTGAGTAAATAACGTAATTCCCTATCGTCAAACTATCAAAAACTGTTCTTATTTATTTTGCTTGATTTTCTTATCATTTCAAAACTATTATTTTAAGCTTTTTCTTATCGACTTTTCTAAAAAAATAAATTGAATAATCCAAATGGGAGCAAGATTGCAGCTTAAAACTTATAAAAACAAACAAGAAAGAAAATACCTAATTCTGTCTTGCTATTATACAGACTGGATAAATTTCCACGGTTTTCTGGCGTAAATGATTGGCATTACAAGCAAGCATTGATCCATAAATGTCAGAGTTGGGAAAGAGGTTACATCATCAGCTGCAGACATGACAGGAAAAATATTCAGCTGTTGCTAATATTGGAAGTTTTACTTCATCTGCAAACGCTAAACTCCGTTCTTCGCGAACAAATAAGCAGGTTCTCAAATAATCTGTCTCAAATTTAATTTTCATACATCATGATAAATATGAGAATTTTTAAAAAGAAAGATTTACTTTATTTCATTGAATAAAGTAATATTCAATGAAATAAATGAGTGAAAAGTAAATTGGTTGCCTGCAACCTTTCTCCAAACAAATTTTAAAATTCTTATTATTGAATCATAAAATATACAGTAACTGTGTGAAATAATGGTTCCAAGTGACGGATATGTTTCCTTTTTTACAATGTCCTTGTATATTTTTATTTTTAAGATTGTTAGCATGATTTCAAGCGTTTTCATCTCAGTTGTATAGAAATAAAATAAATTTATTTAAACCAAAACTAAAATGAATAAAATATTATTTTAAATGAAGTTATTTTCAAATTGAACTTTTCAATTAAATATATTAATTCATTTTATTTTTGTCTACCTGTGACGAAAACTCACGGGACTGTTGCGGGGTCGGTATTAATGTCGACTTCACAAACCAAAAGAAAAAACAAGTGACAACAACTGAAACGAATAGAAAAAAAGGCAGAGTTTTTAGTTTAACAAAGGTTAAAATTTATTATTTAGTGAAAACTAACCAAAATCTTTATATGCATTTAGGTGTGGTTTGTCTTGGTCCTCCGAGGCGTCTTGGTTTGGTTATTTTCGCTGTGTTGAGAATTGAATGTATGTTCGTGATTGTCACTGGCGATATGGAGAAATTATGGCTCGTGGTTTAGAGATAAAAAAACAGGTGTAAAGAGAAAGAAATCGCAAGAGGTTGAGATATTGTCCTGAAAAGGAAAGAAGTAGGATCATGCAGTTAGAACAAAAACAGGAACTCTGAATTTTCCTGGGCAGTTTCCTGGTTAGCAGGAACAACTACTCAACAGCAGGATCTCGTGGGTGCCTGCCTGTATTTACCTTTGACTCCCCACTGAGTCAGGATGCAACACAATGTCAGTTTGTTTTAACGTGGGGAACCTGATTGTCCCACTCAGGCCACTGTTCAATTTCTGGTCTTATAGTCATCCACGCTACGGAACATATCCGAGGATTTTTCTAAGCAACGGGGAGGAGGGTGCCTGCCACGGAACAGATGCTGGTATTTACTAGACTCACCACTGAGTCAGGATGCGACACAAGGTCAGTTATTTAAGGTGGGGTACCCTAGCGCGTACATTCGGGTAATTGGTCAAAATATTGGTCAATTTCTGCCCATAATTTCTGCTTGCGTGGGTTCGGGCACCAACTTGTCTTAGCTGGTCTTGATCTGCCGGAACATCTCTTTTAGATGCCAAAACACTGCCAGGATAATGATAAACTTTAATGTAAAGTTCTTATATATCTAAGATATCATAATCTGTTGATAGAATTGAATAATTTGAAAATTTCTCAAATTACAAAAGAAATCACCGAGTGTGCGATTAATGTTGCTTTAGTCATTTCCGGTCATAGTAATTTGCTAGTGAGCCAACCATTTCCAGCTGCAACTTGCTGGTTACTGCAGGACAATGCTTTCCATCTTGATAAAGATACGAAACCACTTTGTCAGCACATGACACTTTTAAGATAAGCAGCAGCTGCTTATATTAGAGGTTCCTGGAAGTTCCTGTGCCTTTCATCAACAAATTTTTCCAAAATTAATCCAGTTTTCAACAATTAGTAATTCTTCAAATACCGATGCTTTGAATAGAGAAAATCTTGATTAGCTGGATTTTATTGTTCAATGCCATTTCTATGATTTGAGATCTTTTGTCAAAATGAGCATTATCTAAAACATGGAATATATTTAAGAAAGATTAAAAGAAGTCAACGAGTGGGAGAACTAATCGGGAAATCCAGAAAACGTTGAGATAATGCACTCAAATGGAATAGATACATTTGAAAAAAAATTGTATCCACTCAACCTTCTCTTTAAGAATAGTTATTATCCAATATTTGCAGCCTTTGTTCAAGGAAACTTGGGCAAATTTATAAAGTTAAGCTGAATAAATCAAAGTTTTATGCAAGATGAGCGGAGAGGGAACTACAAATATATTCTGATTTTGATGCCCAAAGCAACAGTCGATCGAACTATATTATGGCGCATGTTTTTATTTTTACTTTTTTTACGCGCGCTTCCATTATGGACGCTGTGTTGTGTCCGGGGTGATTGTCAAGTTGTACCACAAACTTCAAAGCAATTCATTTCCCTGACATCAATTTCCACGTGACCATTCGCTCACTGATATTGATTGGCAATGTACCTTTATTAATTTCTCTCTATTAATTTACGATTTCAAAATTTCTTTTTATCTTTAAGTTCTCATCGATCGACAGTTTCATTTATTGGTTCACAATATGCCAATCATATATTTTCTATATTGAGCGACACACAACTTGTAAATGTTTGTAAATGATTTTTCCTCGACGAGCTCTCGTATAATTAGAGGATTTTGCCTGACAAATAACTTCGTATAATGCTAAAAACATTGACATTTTTCCCCAGTGTTCCACCCGTTAAAAGCAACTGAGAAACTGACTAAAATATTAATAACTACTCAGAAGCTTCGGAAATTCTGCTGCTTCACTTCGTAAGAATTCGTATATTTTAATAATAAAGAAAAATCAATTTCTTTTATACTCTTCAATGACGACTTAACAATTTATAACCCTGATGAAAAGAACGAATACTCAATTATCTTGAATTTTCTAGATCTTCTTGAAACAGATTGTAATTTGTGATATTGTGTTTCCTCTTTTTCATTCTCTCCACTGAATATCCGCAATTCTATGTCAGTGCAAAAAAGCAAGATATAATTGTTTTTAGTGTGCAAGTGTTTTTTATGAGCAATCGACTGACAACTATTTTTAACATTAGCAAAAATATTACAATGCTTTTTGTTTTAGTGCCTGTAATTTATTGAATACTTTTTTTACTACAGATATTTAACGTTATTGTTCACAAGAACATTGTACTGTTTGTTAACACACAAAAGCATTCTCTTATGAAATGTTATATAATTCTCAATGACTCTTTGTACAATTGCTATCCGTACATTTAACTTAACAACAATAAGAGGCTAATCACGTCTCACAAAAAGCATCGCGTGGAAATTTTACGTGTTTGCAAAATAGTTTTGTTTTGTTTATAATACAAACCTTCAGGAGACTGATGCACTTCAACAATCCTACTGAGTCGAAAAAATGATTGTGATGGAAAAAAAACTTTCGAGATCAGAGGATGTGATATCCACAGTGAACCATAGTTAATTTTGGAACATTGGATGAATCGGTATTAGTCGAAATTCGAGAGTGGGGGGATTGTTGTTTTCTCCTTCTAAGAAGTCAGGCTTTAGTCGTGAAGACCTGTTATCGCGTGTGTTTCGATGCAAGTAAAAAGTGTAAACAATCAGGCTGTTGAAGAAAAAATAAAACATGGGTTGCCTAAACCAAAAACTTGTTAATTTTTCAGAAACAAATGCGTATAAGTGATTCTTCATTATATAAAAAGGTCAAGACGTTATCTAAAAACGCTCTTTAAAACAATCTGTTCATTCCCTTTCTTTCTTGAACAGCGCTATATTTTCTGTTGTATCTAAATGCACGTAAAAAATTAAATGAATTTGTTTCTTATAAGTCTCTGAGCTTTGGTTGTCCTTTAAACGCATATTCTATTCATACTTATTTCGGTCCATAGACATACATAACACAAACATATATTGAACCAATTGTCGGCATTTATTTTGTTGGTTTCTTGCCTTGGCCACATCAGTTTCCACATGAGACCAGATTTATAGAAAAACTTAGGAAGAAATGTATCTGCGCCATGACGACTTATCTACACATTTTCGCTGTACCATAAATTGATACATTTTGTATTTGTCTAAGACCATAAGTTACCTCACACCGAAAAATTAATAATTCTTTAAAAATGCTCCATTAAATGAGTTTGAAAATGCATAAAGAATTTTTAACATTATGAATTAATTAGACAAACAGATTAAATAAAACTTGATCGAATTATGAACATGTTTCTTGTGTTAAACTAGCAAAAATGAAGCTTGAAGCTTACCACAAATTGTCATGGTCAGAACAGACAAAATGTTTTAATAAATATGTGAGAATATGAAAAATGCTCCCGAGGTCGTCAATGGAATCGCTATTAAAAAAGATGAATGACTTTTTCGTTCAAGCTTACAACTTTCTTATCAATGTTTTCTTTTAGGCATTGATTTCCCTTGCAACACTGAAAAAGAGTTTCAGTTCAAGAAATAACAATCGAAAAAAAAAAAATGAAGATGAAAAGGAGATTGCAAGAGAAATAAGATAAATGAGAGATGAGAGCGAAGGGACACGGAGAAATGTCTAAAGTGCAGAGGGTGACACTGGGGGGGGGGAGAGAAAATAGAGAGTGGGAAAAAGGAACCAAATAGGAGTGGAAGAGACGGTGAGGGAGGAGTACAATAAAAAGCACCCAGGAAGATATGAAAGAACAAAATATCAGAAAGAAAGAGTGAAAATTAAACTAAGAACGATAGAGTAATAAAAGCAGAGACGAAGAAGGAAATGATAGAGAAAGGGCCAAGAAGAAATTAAAAGCAGAATATGTAACGAAAAGGAGCGAAAGAGTAACAGTAAAGGGAGTGAATTTCGTTTTTCCTTTTTTCATATCTTCCTGGGTGTTTTTATTGTACTCCTCTCTCTCTCCGTCTCTCCCACTCCCATTCGGTTCCTTTTACCCACTATCTATATTTTTTTCTCTCTCTCTCTCCTCATTTTCGTCATCTACTCTCTAGACATTTTTGTGGCCTTTTGCTTTCATTTCTTTTATCCCTCTTGCAATCTTTTAAACACAAGGTTTAAAAGAAGAAAATAGACAAAGAGAACAGACGAGAATAAAAATGATATACTGGGGAATGAGAAAAAGTGAGAATGAAAGCAAATGGAAGGTTGAAAGAGAAAGGAATAAAGAAAGGTAAAGAATTTAGAGATGAGGGGGTTGAAGAAAAGGAAAGAAAATAGCAAACAGAAGAGAAAGAGATAAGAGAGAGAAAAATCAATCATTATGATTGATGTCAGTCATCGCTATCGAACTTATAAAAGTGTAATTGTCAAATTATTAAATATGTCAACTTATCTCGTTCAAACTAATAAAATGTTTTCAATTTATTAGTCTAATTAATTTTGAGGTTATGATTTTTCGAACCGATAAAAAACGAATTAAAAACGTATGTAATTAATTCTTGAGTAAAGACGATAATAAATTGATTTAACAAATCAGTAAAATATCTGAGGAAAATAACGTTGATGAAATGGAGCAAATTGTGTAATCAATGTTTACCTAAAACACTGAAGTACTAGTCAATAACAGGTCGTTTTTTAAAATATTTTACATGGAAGAAGTTATACAAATCTTAGCCGCATATACTACTTTTAAACCAACTATAAGCAAAATATATATTCACATTAAAAGTCATAGATTTTACAAGGATAATAAAATTATAGATTTTACTATAAACAAACGATAATATTCACATTAAAATTCATAGGTTTTACAAGTACAATAAAATAATATTTTTTGTAGATCGTCTTTGTGTTCTGCATATTCACAATAGTCTTTCAATTAGATTTTCCATTCTTTTTTTTAATATATCTCCTCACGACATATGCGATCATAGATCAGTCAGTTATGTGCCATCCATGATACACGGTTAGACGATCATGTATCTTCCGATATATGACTGACGAGGCAGGTTTTTCCCGAAGTAGGTTGCCATTTCTTTCTGCGGTAGACCAGTTGCCATCAAAGGCTATAGAACCCGGTCTGTCCTGCTATTTCACCCATAGCTGGGGGAGAAGAGGATTCATACTTTCCCGAAGGGTATTAGCACGTAAGTGAATATAATGGATTCGACTGGAATTCGAACTCGGCTCTCCGATTCCTCAATCCGAGTCGCTATCCATTACCGTGCCTCCCGATTACTTTCCTTTAATATTTGTGAATTGTCATGACATCTTGGGAAAAATAGTGAAGTGGTTCACGTTTTATCTACAGTTTTGAATTCAGTGAAAAATTTCTTCTACACTGTCTGTCACTCAAATGTTGAGAGTCTAGTTCATCCTGATATTTAACTCATTGCTTGTATGGGAAAGAAGAAGAGATGGATTCATCTCTTTCCAGAGATCCTCAGTGCAAAAGTAAATGCAGCAGACTTGTCCGGAATTTGAACCATTTCCTTAGCTGCACATATCTGTCTATATTTCTCAAATGAGGTATTGTAATTATTTACACTATTTACATTGTTTATACTGTTCTCCTCGTTTTTGTTGTCATATTCACGACGTTTCGACTGTTGTAAGCTCCGGCCTTTTCAGGTGATTGGAATTTCGAACCGAACCCTGTATTTTATCCAACGGGGTAGATTGTTCTAGTTCCATGTGCCATGCTCCTTCCAGATATCTCAGTATCAGTTATTTCCCTTTAACTCAAATCTCCAATTTTTTGTTTAACCTCTGCTAGGTAAAAGCGTTGGTTTGAATCCAGTGACTTGACTGCAAAAACTCTTTGGGTGGAGTCACTGTGAGTTGTGAGCTCAATATCTAACTGCAGCAAAGATGAGCAAAAACTTGAAGAGTTATGTTGAAGAGAAATAACTGATACTGACATATACTTACACTTTTTTTTTTTTATACATTTTCCCCTAATAATGTTCTTGATATATAAAAATATATGTCGTTATGTCAGAATTACTTATGAAAACAAATGTCACTTTTCCAGTTTTTATGAACCTTCGCTTCCATGTTTCTTTTGTCAGATCCATGGAATTTATCATTTTCGGCTTGTGTCGATCTGGTGCAGCAGAATCAAAATTAATGTGTGACAGTTTTATAATAACAAATATGAACGTCTTTTAATTAAGACAGATTATTTTTTCATGTCCAATCAACTTAATCCGATGTAATTTCTCCACAGACGAGACATCTGTCAATTACAGAGACATACGATAGCAACATCTTAACCATTGGATATCATTTGCTTTCTAAATTTTCCAACTATTTTTCAGTAGGTTTGCTTCGTGAGTGCGTAAAAGTTGTTAGAACACTAGCGTCTAACCAAGAGACCCGGATTAGTATCGCCCTGTGTCAAGGAAGTAACTTGATAATATCGGCCTGAGCAGACAATATCAGCATACGGCACCAATAGAAAGTACCTGAAAAACCATACCACAGGTTGACCCAAATCTTGTTCATAAAATTTGGTATACCGAACTGTTCGAAAGCCGTCGTTGGCTTGTACTAGCACTAGGTCGCCAATCATTGTGACGAGTGTTTCAACATACTGGCTTTGTTTAAAATCTGATCATGCCTGATTATTCACTCTCTATCAGAAATTCTAACTAAGCTACGCTTAGCATATTATTTCTTTGGCCGAGTCTCCACCCACAACATTGTTTCGGTTGCTGTTACATAACCAGAGGTTGTTCTTCTGACTGCAGTAGTTCGCTCACTGAACCAGTTGATTGAATGGTTTCTCCGTCCAGCGTCTTATATATTCAGCATTGGGAAGTTGCTTGCTTGAAACAATACATCCGCCATACTGCTTCCAATGGCAGGGATTATTATGAAGGTTAGATTGTTCTAAATCCGCTTAGCATAGTTGCAGTATAAACCAAAGTTTGGCTCAGTGGATGCTAAAGAAACACAAAGGTGCCCGAGCAGGCGTCTGCAAAAGGGATTCGCTAGCAGTCTGGCAAACTTGGAAACGTGTAGCCAACAACGTTTTTGTTTTAGAAATATATATGTTTAAATGCAGTAATACGATATTCTGTATTTCTACTATAGTCACTGAACAAGAATATTAGTAACATCGCAATGGAAAGATTAATGATACATTCAAAACCTGTCGTTAAATAAACATTTGAAAACGCGTTAAGAATTGACATACGACAATAGAGAGCATACCAAATAATTAAAACCGAAAAATTAAGCCATAATTATGACAAACTCACGTTGATATTTTTATAATTTATGTAAACGCATTCTTTTCACATATTCATGCAGTAGTTCAAAGGCGGTGTCGCTAAATTTGCAAACCATTTGGCCTAGAAATATTAAATCCGATTGTATTTACATAACAAATATAAATAAACTTAAGTTCAAATAGAAATATGTGTGTTAGGTTTTATTAAAAAAAAATGAAGAAAATGAGAAAGTTTTTGTGGATATTTTTGTTGTTTTTTTTTTTTTCATCTTTTAGTTCCTCCTCACCTCTTATTTGTATCTTTCAAAGACAACGACTAATACATTTTGTCTGCTTGATGTTAGAGATGAAATACTTAGCAATATCAATAAAAAATGTGTTCTTATACGTATAAAAGGTTTTGGCTAAGTGAAGACCATCTGCTGTAGAAATTACTCGTTGGAAATATGCTATTACTTACATTCTAAAATCTCTTTTTCTTTGTTCTCTTCCTCCTCACTTCTTTTCTTCAATTATCATTCTCTGTTTTCTTACCTTCATGTCTTTTATTCGCTATTCATTCTTATGTTTCTATTTTGTTTTGATGGTCTCATTCCACAAATACTATCTTCTGAACCTAATTGTTCTTTTTTAATTTACTGTTTCTCTTTCTTTCATATATCTGCGTCTTACTTTGTTTCATGTTATTTTTGTACTGTTTCCATTTTTATACTTTATTTGAATTAATCTTTCATTTCCCAATCTTTTTCCGACCTTTATCTCTGCTTATATAAACATACCAGAAATATTACGTTGTTCGAAAAATAATGTCCTATTTTATGCATATAATAGTTGAACAGGAATATATTACTCATTTCTAATGATTAAAATGTTCTCTTTCATAATTGTATATCAATCTCTTTCAGAATTCAACTTAAAACATTATATCATCTTGGACATCAAAAACATGCGTTTACTTTTTTGTATGAGTTCAAGCTTTGTCATAATACCTCTGGAACTACTGCCAATATTAACAGAGCATGGAGTGAAGGATCCACTTGTGATTAGACAGTACGGTGCTGGATTATGAAGGAAATTGGCAAGGTGAGGAAACTCGATAAATGAGTTCCACGTGAACTCAGTAAAAGTTAAAGAGTTCGACGTTTTGAAATCATCGATGCTGCATCTGCGAAATTCGAATGATCCATTTATTGATTAATTAGTGACTTGTGATGAGAAATATGATAATTGTAAATGATCGGCTCTATGGCTTCATCATGACGAAGGCACCCAAACCCTTTCGAAAACTGAAATTACACCAACAGAAAATTATGGCGGCTGTCTGGTGCTCCGCCATTGGCGTTATACATTACAGATTTCTGGAATTTAACCAGAGTACCACGCTGAAGTTTACTGCCAGGAACTGGAGGAAATGCACATTCACTTAAGCAAAATGAGACCGGTACTGGTTAATTGACGACGTCGAATTCTACTTCATGACAATGTTCGGCTACATGTTGTCAGAACGACGCTGCAGCAGCTCATCGCCTTAGGATACGAGTTTTTTCCCCCATCCACCATATTTCTATGATCTCTCATCCATTTTCAAGTATCTTGAGATTTTTTAACCCAAAAGGCATTCCGTTGAAAAAAGAAGATGCAGAAACTGCATTCATAGATTTCCTGGTGTTATCTTCTTGGTGTTTTATCGTAAAGGCATAAATAACCTTGTAAATCGATGACAGAAATGTATAGATTTCTCAGGTTCCTATTTTGACTGATTTAAACACTATTGAAATACATTTATGAAATGAATAAAAGTTGAGTTTAAAACATTATTTTTCGAACAACCTAATATTAAAGTCAGAAGTGAAATTATCACTGGCCAGATTGAACAATAAGAAATTGAAGCAACGAAAATCTGGTTCTACAGAAGGATGCTGAGAATACCATGCACTAAATATGCGAGCAACGACAAAACTTTATGGAAAATGGAAACCAGATAAAAAAAATTAGAAGAAAAAACGGTTTAAATATGAGCTTGTAGTCTCTGTTTTATCCAACGATTGTACTGGATTCTCTCTCGGACAAGGACAAGGGCGTGTCCCGCTTTCTCTGCGACCCGACGAGCTCTCCTTGAATTGACGGGAAGTCTTGGTGCCAAGCCTGAAGGGATGAGTTGTAGATCTCTGCATCAGTGTAGGAATGTTAGATGGTTCGATATTCGTGCCAGTTTCTGGTAGGATTTTTCAATTTGTCTCCATATTTTTGGTATATCGGGACCGTACCGATCCTTCAATATCTGTCTATATTTCTGAGATGAGGTATTATGTACATTATTTACATTATTCGGACTATTTTCCTCATCTTGTACGCTCCGGCTTTCTTCAGATGGTTAGAATGTCGAACTGAACCCATGACCAAAGACCGACCCTTAAGGTAAGGCTTCAAGAACACCAGAAAGCTTTAACACGAGGGGAAGTGGAAAAATCAGGCGTGACTGACCACATATGGAGAGAGAAGGGAGATCACCGCCCTCTGTGGGATCAGGTTGAAATCATAGACAAGGAACATCATTGGAAAATTCGTAAACTTAAGGAATCAGCACATATGCTAGGCTACAAAAATATCTTGAGCCGACCAAGCATAGAAATAAATACAATATGGGAACCAGTAATAAGGAGTGTCAGAGAAATTCGATAATAACAACAAAAGTTGCAATATGAGCTCTGGTAATAACATGAAATGATAACAAAAAAATTGCAATATGAGCACTGGTAAAAATGGTTGCTGAATACATTAGGTTTATAATACCCAGAAATTCATGCACAGATGTCCTTAAGGACATATGGCACAGTGGATAAAGGCGTTTGGTTAGATCCAGTGATAGGACCTAAAGAGTGTGAGTTCAGTATCCGGTTAAGGCAGTGGCGAACTATCAGAAGGAAATTAACAGTAGATAACTAATAAATGACATCCATTAAAAACGTGGAACTAGAACAGTTGACCCGAGTGAGCGAAATAAAGGGTTCAGTTCGACATTCCAAGAAGAAGGCTTGAGCGTACAACGGCTGAAATGTTGTAATAAATATGGCGACAAAGATGAGGACAATAATCCGAATAATGTACATAATACCTCATCTTTAGATACTACTTCTTTTAATTCTTTCGTTTCGTCGTCCATTTTAATTTTTTGCCTTTTTTTCTTTCCTGTGCCATTTTATTTTATTTTCTACTCTTCTAATTTTCCTATTTCTCTTTCATTTCATTTTAATTTTTCATTTCCATTTCATATCAATTGTTTTTTTTTCTCTTTTCGATTTTATACTTTTTTCTTTTCGTCTTGATTGTTTTGTGTTTCTTTCTGTTGTAGTTTATTTTCCTCTTTCGGTTTCTCATTTACTCTTCATTTCACTTACTCTTTCTTTTCCTTCTCGTTTGCCAATTCTTTCATCTTTTTGCTTTCCTCCAAATATTCCGTCAATATCTAATTCTGACAATTTAATTAAATTCCTGTTCGTCGATAGTTTTTATGTTTGGATAAAAACTTTTCAAATTTTTTCTGGTACTACCTTCCTTTCTCCTGCTACACTGACCACTATTTTCCATCAAATAACATTTTCCTTACTTGGTGACGTAACATCCGTTAGCAAACTGTCTGCTTCTCTGGCTTTTATAAGGATGAGTGAGGAGTTTGTAGAAAAAGGGAATTGTAAACAACAGATGTTCCTTGGTTTTATTTGTTAGCGAAACAGTAGAAGAAAAATGGAAACACTTAAGATGACTAGTCGCTCGTAAGCAATTGATAAATTCAAACATCATCACGTAATTTATAATTATTAGTTCGGTGAGTACAGCAAACATATCAAGATAAACTGAAAGAAGATTTGACATAAAATTATAATTACCATAATCAATTCAAATAGGAAGTTATTTATAAATCTTATATTGGTCTAACACAAAGGTATTAAGGGAGATCACCCAATGGGTTTTGAACTAATTCTACGAAACTAACCCGATAAAAATTCTATTTCAATGGAGTTCTTGCGAAAATTTTCTTCTCCACCTTAACGACCGGGTTCCTTTCTAACGTGATCGCTAAACGAGTTAGTTACTAAGAGAGAAATTTTGCCAGATTTCTGTTTCAGACACACTACATGTGTAATGGGTGTGTGCCAAACTGCTTCAAAAACCCTTAATGTAACTTTTGCACCATTTTTAAATGTTTATTTGTAAATGTTTATAGTGTAGTGAACAGTAAACGTAATAAATACATTCGGAAATCAGCTCTATATTCAATACGTTATTTCGGCTTAGATACTGTAAATACACTATAAGTACATTTTTAATCATTTTATTTTTTATTCATTTTGACTAGGAAAACAATCACATTCAAAGTTCTTGTAAATTTCTGTAAATTTTGTTCTTAGGTTTATTATACTTTTGAATGATTTTTTTCCCAATTTCTCAAGTATTTCCGTAAATTTCACATTTTGAAAAGATGAATTTGTCTCATACCATATTCCAAATAGAGACAAAGACATTTATTTTCCAAATTATATTTTTGTCTCATTAGATGAAATAAAATTGCTTGGTGTTCAATTAGCATTTGGTTTATTTTCTCGGACTCAGCAATATATATATATATATATATATATATATATATATATATAAATATATATTATGTTTATATATATTATATATAAATATATATATACAGAAGCACACATACACACACATACATACACACACGCACACATCTTTTTTTCTCAGTGAATTAATGACAAGACCGAAAACTATGTAGTAATACACTTTGTTCTGAAAAGGTACTGCGGCCATTGTTTTATTAGTGCATTCAATTTTTAAAAAGAGGAAAACCGGTTACAGTCTATAGCGAAACATTCAAGATAAAGCGAGTTCAATATTAAGATTTTAACAAAAGATGTATCCGAATGTTGTGCCTGTAAGTGTATATGTGTATATATCAGTAACTCCACAGCGTAATGGTACAAAAAGAATATATTTTTATCTTCTCCCTTGTCCATGCAGCTAATTTTCAATGTAGACTGTTATGTAACCAAAGCTTCAGTTAAAATTTCAGTTTATTACTATATATCAAGCTACAGACACAAGATCTAACTCAATATATATATATATATATATATATACACACACACACATATATATATATATATATATATATATATATATATATATATATATATATATATGTTATTAGTATTATAAGTATTATTATACTATATATTTAGTGGATAAAGGTGTTTTGGTAGATATCACTGATTTCTTAAACACCATAAATTTACGTCTATTTGCCTGTGCATTCGAGAGTTTTAAAGAAAATCTGCCTTGTGTGAATCTCTGTATATCTGTTGATCTATATTTTCATATCTATTCTACATATTTGTCATGTATATTAATCCGTTGGAGAGACAGTTTCATTTCTCTATACGTACCGCCATTTTACACGATACTGAAAAAATTGTGAATTTTGATAAGAAAAAGGACAATTACTTTCTTCTTTAAACCCAATCTGAATGATCCTAAAATCTTATTAGAAAGATTTCAGAAAAGATTGTTTGAAAGTAATCTCCTGAAAGCATTTACTACACTTTGCTGGATCGTGCATTAGGATTGAAAAATTTATTACCAATGATCAGATAAACTTATACATTGACGTTGAATAAAATTCACGAGCAAGTACCAATTTGATTACTGAATATATTGTTTAATTTTTAGAAAAAATAACCAGAAAAAATAGAATATTTTTAATTTTACTGAATGATTATACACGGTATTTACTGACTAGTTTAATATTTAGAAACCTGTAAAGATACGTCGACGTACACAGATACACACACATCTATCTATCTATCTATCTATCTATATATATATATATATATATATATATATATATATATATATATATATCGAATCGAGTGTTTCTTAAATCAACCTTTGGCGCAGACTCAAAAATCTCTGTAGTGACCACCATGGAAACAGCAGCTCTATTTTGAAAATTGTGTGCGAACAAATACACCTGATTTTACAAAGCATTTGTCAACTCTGATGCCAGTGATGGAGATGACTACTGTAATGTCCGGGTCCCACAGCGTTTTTAGAGATAAATAAAGTAACTTTAATTACAAAAATGATTTTCAGAAAAAAAAAAAAAAAGAAAAGAAAAGAAGCTTATTTATGTAATTCTTGGCGACGTATGGGATTTGCCTTTCAACATGGTGGTCCGTTTTAGATAAACACTAAAAGGCACACCCGTAATGCGCAGAGATGAAAGCAAATACATTAAATAGATGCACTGCGCAGACTCCAAATGATTGGCTCTGTACATAGTGGATTACTCTCTTTTGGTGTGTTGTAGAGCAAAGACAGAATTTTCAGAGGAAAATAGATATCTTTGAAAAAGGCATTTTGTGTCTGTTCATGCTTTTTCTAATCAAAGTTTATCATTGAGAAATCTCATTGAAGCAAATGAATGCCTTAGAATCAAAGTAGGAGACACTTTGTAAAAAGGACTTTATTCGTAGACTTTTAAAAATATTACAGGTAAACATGGGAAAAATCAAAACATTTCAATAGCGTAGAGAATCTCTCGCAAAGGAGTATCTAGTTTTACAGGCAACAGAGCTAGACTTACGCTTTTGAAATCCAGTTACGAATTAATTCTGAATCCTGACACCTGAAAATGACATCGCGTTCTAAATATTCAAAAAGAAAATATCAACATTTAACACTTGAAATAATATAAGAAAGCAAAATATTTGAGATTCTGAAAATCATGATTAAGTGTATTCATAGTTTGGTGGTTTTTGTTTTTTTACTATTTATCAACACTTTGTGGGTTATTTAAGATTGAAACATTTTTGGACAGTAAGAAAATTTTTATTTTTATATATCTATTCGAGTAAAAATATTAAGTTCTTTGGAGATAACGATTTTCTGAGATACAAATCCTATTTAACTCATATTTTGGGGAGATGAGATGAATTGATGCTCTTTCCAAAGGTATTTGCGCGTAAGTGAATGTAATGAATCCGACTGTAATTCGAACTCGGCTTTCCGATTTCTCATTCCGAGCTGCTATCCATTACACCATCTGCACATAAACATTTACAGAAGAAATGCTTTTTTCATAAAAATTAATTTATTTGCAATACTAAGCTTATCTAAGCCTATATACATATCATGTTTTTATTGATTATATTACAAAATGCGCACACACACATACAGTATATATATATATATATATATATATATATATATATAAATTTAAGAGAGGAATAAAATGTTTTCAATCATTTCACTCCCAACCAAGACATGAAGACGCAAGGGGTTACTGAGTGTGAGACAATAAGAAAGAATTCTATTGAGGAGAAAGAACAAAAGAAGGGGAGTTCAGAAGACAGAAGATAACGATTGACATTGCATTTAAATTTTTGAAGATCAAAGTTGACTGGAAAGCAACTAGCCGGAAGAAAGTTCCACAAGCGAGAAGTGTGAGAGAAGAAACTGTTAACATAGAACTTACGGTTATCTATAGCCGTTTTTCAATAGTAAAATGACGAGACTTTGTCGCCAATCTAGTAGTATCCTTAAATTCATAAAGTCTAGGTACCGAAGACGAAACCACATCAGAACAATTACCATGAAAGTATATATGGAAAAGGCACAAGGAAGCTACGTTAAGGGGATGGGGAAGTGACTGAAGCCGAGATGTCAGATTAGGACCAATAACTTTACTGAGTCTTCTTTGTCTTTTATCAATAATCTCTAAATACATAGTAGAAGCACCTGACCAGATATGGCAGCAATATTCAAAGCATAGACGGATGGTAAATTTATAAATATGCAAGTTATATTCTATCGAGGAAAAATGTCTTGCTCAACAGAATGAATCAACTTTCCTAGCAGCAGACTTAGCAATTGATTGAATATAATCTTTCCGATTCTTATCAGCTGAAAATGTTAGCCCGAGAAGGTGCGATGAATCATTCTCCTGGACGTTAGCATCAGTCATGTTGATAGAAAGCAGAAAGGGTTCTTTCAGACAATTAAGGGAGTAATTCTTGAGATCTGTTGCTAATTTGACCTTGTCGAACCGCAGGAATAAATATAGTTGAGAATCGATACCACCAGAAATGTCGTTGATTAAATTAAGAACAATGTAGGTTCAAAGATAGACACCTGGGTATATCTAGATTAATGCAAAAAGATCTAGAAGCGTGGCCGTTCAAGAGCACATTCATTTCGCAATTTGATAAGAAAGACCGAATCTGTTCAAAACTTCATCCAGAAATAACATAATCTTTCAAACTGTAAAGAAGATCAATATGCCAAACCCTGTGAAATACATTCGAGATGACCAAAGCAACACCTCGAGCTTCACTATTCTTAGTTAAAGTTTGATAGACTTTCTGCAATAACCATTAATACATCAGCCGTTAACCCAGAGAAGCGAAAGCAATATTGCTTAACTGAAAGAAGAAACTCCGATGTGAAACGCTTAATCAATTCAGAGTTGATAGTAGAATGCTAATTGGTTGATAGAAGGATCAGATAGTTTGTCCGAGTTATTAAAGACTGGGACTACATAAGAGGGTTTCCAGCAAACAGGAAAGCAAAAAGCAACCAGACATTTATTGTAGATTTCAGAGAGGAAAGGAGCTAATTCAGGAGCACAATTCTTAAGAACTATTCCTGGGATATCATCAAGTCTACATGCTTTGTGGGGATCCAGTTTGGAGATGATAGCAAAATCTATGGGAGGAATTATATGTATCTAACTAGAGACACAATTCTAAGTGGAAAGTCAGGCAAAGATGCATCAGATGTGTCAAAAGTAGAATTTGGAGAAAATGTACGAGAAAAACATTCTACAATAGCAGCAGCAGATGTTAACATTTCAAATTGAGTGAAGGGAGAAGAGATAGAATAATTACTTTTATTTAACCCATTATTACAGCGCCGCCAGTAGACACGAGAACCAAACTTGTTAGAATGAGGCACTGCTTAGGTCCTATCAACAAAGACTTAGCCTATTTGAGGACACGTTTGCAATTATTAGGGAACAGACACAGAGGCGTCTGTTGAGTTTGAAACTATCATTCTCGTACTAGCGGAAAAAGGGATTCCAATGGGCTATAAAAGCTGAACAAGCCTGTGAGAACCAAGTAGATTGTGGTTTCACCTGGTATTTCCATAAAGGTACAACAGCATTGATGCCAGCTTTAACCCCAAAACATCCGTGGCACAGTTCCCAATAAGAACGTTAAAAAATATCAATTGAAATATTACCGGAATTACATAACATATGAATATTAATATGAACGATATGAAGAGACTCTTTGAGCGATAAGTGTATATTGAGAGCAAGAAATAAGAAAAACTCTTATCGATACTTGACTGTATCGATTAAGAAGACTAATTTGGCTTTGACAAAATAACTTTGGAATGAAGCCAATTAAAGATTTTTCTCTCACCTTCTCTACGAGGGAAGGAATGGAAAAAGAGAGAAATAGGTAAATCGATCAGCAAGAAAATATGACAAATAGATCAACAGAAGTTTGTTGGTTGAGAAACGTAAACGATGGATATAAATTTGGCCATTCGTAAAATCATTGGACAGTATATTTTAAGACCTGATCGTATTTAAAGATGACAAGCTAAATTTCGGATGTGGGGAATAAGACAACATTATCTATAAAATTAACAATAGGAAATTAACGAATAACTCCAGAAAATTTCAATCTTTAAAACAGTTACTGTTTTATTGGATAACATTTTCAGTTTATTTCGATAACTTGAGAATCATTTTCATTCAGTTTATCTATTTATCTATCTGCACACACACACGATTACTATTTATATTAGCACTTACACTCCATTTACAGTTACACAACCAAATTCCTTGAAAATGTTTAACAATCATTTCAACAATTTTCCAGAGTTCCATGTGCTATGCTTCTTCAGAACGTTGGTGATCATGGCTCTCCACAATTTCCTGTCCTTTGTAGCTCTTAATAAATGTTGTTCTTTTGTCCTCTCTCCTAAACGTTGCTCTTTCATCCATTTAACCAAACTCGCTATGTAGGTTATGCGTTAATTTCCTTTGTCCCTCTTGATTTCAATCTGACCTGTGAGTATCAAATTTTCTAAGCTATTATGTACCCTAAAAATTACAACTGTCTCTTAAGCATAAGTGTCCATTTTCTTTCCATTTTCCCTAAAACTTCATCATTTTCAGTTCATGGTATTCTCAGTATCCTTCTGTACAACCACGTGTCTCTGATGTTTTTGTTTCCCTTTATTTTGCCTTGATGCGCTGCAATTTCCATAGTTTCAATGTTTACATCAAACTGGAAAGTTGGTTGCTCCCGCAGTCGGCACGTCAGTATGTTTTGCAGTGTCAAACTGCATTCCTGAATTTCTTATTGATAGTTATATAGTAGATTTGGTTTTTCGATTCTTCTGAGATTCTCCATGCCCATCTACGTCTTGGGTGTTCTTGAAACCAAGTTTTGGGTACTACTTGGTCATTCGCCGTACAATAAAACACTTAACGCAAGTACCATGTCAATCACTTTTAATTAAACATGAAAAGGCTTGCTTCCGAAATACACACACGCACACTCACGTGTGGACATCGATACTACCAATCATTATTCAGAATTAATTTCTATGTCCACACAGTCATCACAAATATAGCAATTTTTAAACATATATGATAAAAATAGTTTTCAGGTATGCTATATTTATAGGTAAAAAGGCTCAATATCTAGGATAGAGCTTATGTAAATACAAAAGTTGACACTGAGATCATCACCGGATGGCGATAGCCTGTTTCATTCTTGAATATAATATTCATGGTTTGAAGATTGCCTTCGAGCATAAAACACTGTCGCCGCTCATTGTCCATTTTTAGTTCTGTCCATGTATTTTCCGTGTGGACAATATAAAATACGATATAAAATCTTGACAAATTGACCTGATGATCTAGTTTCAATGAAACGGTTTTTCCTTTAGTCATATTTCTTCAAACTTTGTCGTGATTCTATATCACATTGACGACATGGAAAGCATATGGACAGACCTAAAAATATAAATCTTTTGCTTTCAACCAATTCTGAAAAAATGGATAAGGATTTCCATTATAAATTAATTTCAGAAAAGGATTTACATTATAAATTAATTTCAGAAAATATATATTTTCCTTTCGAGACATTCTGGATATAGTATGAGGATTTACCTTAACTTCAATTCAGATAAGCTGGAAGAATGTATAAATCTATTTCAATAATAACTAAAACATTTTTAAGAAAAGATACAGAATAAATATTAACGACTTTTCTACAAAGTTACAAAATTTCATTCTTTTCTTTCATCATGAGAAATGTCAGCTTAGCAAAAAAGTACTATTGATCTATTAATTAACCATGCACGCAAATACGCACACAGATTTCATTCTTTCGTTTTTGTTCTGATGAAGCCTAGAAAAGGCAAACTGCGTAATCTAATGTAGTTTTAATGTAACGGTTTTCTATTTGTCATATATATATATATATATATATATATATATATATATATATATATATATATAGGTATGTAGAAAAATAGGAAAGAACATGTTAGGTAAATAATCCGGAGTTCTTTATTATTTTGTTTTTATTAAAAAAAAAACAGTGCTCCATACAGAAGTAGAGTTTAAATTATGATTATTTTTTTTAAAATGTGATTCCTTCGCTGAGTTCTCATGTTTCAAAAACGAGAGCCGAAAACCTCAATATAATTATTAAAATTAAATTGAATTAAGGTATCAAGCCCTGTTTCATCCTCAAGCGAAAATTTAGGAATAACCAATCTTGAAATTTACGCATCTTTATAAGTATGTTCATTCGCAAAATTAATTACTATGGAAACGTCTGGGGCTACCATTTTGATAAAGGGGCCTAAGAGTTAATTTTTATCAACATATAAGTCACCTTCGGAAAGAGGTCAAGCCGAGGTAGTGCCGGGGTTTCCATTTCAAAGCGAATAATGGCATTCATGTACGCACATTGTCTGGTCAGTCACAGCGAAAGATAGTTGTTGGCACCATAATGTCGTTAGGTGTCGAGTGAATTTTGTTTTATTTTATTTTATTTATTTGTTTATTTATTTTTTCCTAAAGGGCTGTTTCGTACATAAACGCGTTGCACTGAACTACAATTTGTTTTTTGACAAGGGTTTTTCTATCTTATGATTGGGTTAAGCTTTTAGACTATGAAATTTAATTTTTTTTTATACTAATTATTTAATGCGAAAATTTGTTGATGTCGACAAAAAGAAAAACAAAAAAAATCCGTTGTACATTATTAAGTTTCTAAATTATTAATATTTATATTAACAAATTTTCGCATTAAATAATTAGCATAAAAAATAAATTTTCAGACAAACTATCACTTGTAGAAAAGGAGATAGAAAATGGAGATTTTGCGAGGAAATGCGTTAGTTTTGAAAGACTTAAATGATACTTATTCAAAATATCATCTATACCATTTCAAGATAAATTTGGGATTAATCAAAGTCATTTTGGGACTAAGCAAGTTTATAATGAAATAGTCACGTTCAGAATGAGACATCAAAAATTCAAAATGAAATAAACAAGTTTAATTTGGAACGAAGCAAATTCATAATGAAATAAGCAAGTTTGAATTGGAAAATTGGATTAATTATGGAAAAATGTTTCGAATTTATCTGCGCGTTTCAATAAACAAATATCATGGATTAAAAAAATCAACTAGTGATAAATCAGATATTTAAAAATCGGAGCGCAGCGTTGCGTAGATTTTAATATCAATTCCTTACAAGAGGCTATCTTTGAACGGATAAATTTGTGTCAAACTTAGAGTTTCTGTCACTTTTATTGGTAAGACAATCAGGGAGAAGAGAAGAAAGAAATGGATAGACTGTATATAGTGTTAAAAAAGAGAGAATAAGAGAGAATTATTCAAAATTAAATGATTTAGGAGACAACAGGGCAAATCTTGATGTCCTAAGAAAAAGCAGAAAGGAAATACTGAATGTATATATCAAGACAGAGTTTGAGAAAGAGATAGGTATAGTGAGAGCTGAAAGCTGCATTCAAAAACTATACACCTTTGCTGAGTCTCTGTTGGGTCCGGAGCAGACTTGCGCTGGGAGGGGCCGAACAATTCAGAGCAGCCTGCATCTGATCCGCACGATCTTAGAGGGTGTAAAAGACGACGATGAGGCCACGTTGATCAATTTGGATCAGTCCAAGGCATTTGATAGGGTTGACCATCACTACCTTGCCACTGTCCTGCAGGCCGCCGGATTCGCACCCGACTTCTGCCGCTGGATTAGCCTCCTGTATCGCTCCCCCAGTCTAGGTCGGTCCGTCAGGGTTGTCCACCTTCGCCCCTATTTTTTGCTTGGGCGTTGGAACCTCTCCTTCGCCGGCTGAGGGACAGGGCGCGCAGTCCGGCCCTACGCAGAATCGCCGTTCCGCGAGGAGCTCGAACCAGGGTTTCTGCGTACGCCGATTACGTATCTGCTTTCGTGTCGTCCCGCAGTAACATTGAGGCGGTACTGAAGGCGCTTGATCGGTACGAGAAGGTGACAGGTGCCAAGATTAACCGCGACAAGTCGTCCGGCTTACGGTTAGGTGCCTGGAAGGGGGTCGATCTTCCGGGGCCCTTCGGTTGGACGGACGGTCCTGTCCGCATTCTTGGAGTGTGGTTTGGACCCAACCTCCAGCTGGAGAAAAATTGGTCTGAAGTACGAGCAAAAGTCGATGCTGCCGGTCAGACTTGGCATCGACGGAGGTTGTCCGTGAAGGGCAGGGCGGAGGTGTGTGCTACATACATTTTCCCTCTTGTCCCTTATCGATTGTCCGTACTTCCTCTCTGTAAAGATCATAAGAAGCCGCGCGAGCGCTTGCTATCCTCCATTTTATGGAGGGAACGCAAACATCAGGTCAACAGAGAAGTCTATGCACAACGTCCGTGTCATGGGGCGCTGGGAGTGCCACATTTGGTGAGTCATAAGCTTTCCTGTGATGCGCATTGACGGGAGAGTCAATTGTGAAGGGGATTGTAAGGGACACATTCCCTCGCCTTACTATCCGTCCCCACATCTCGCGGGTTGAGCGCCGTCGTAAACCCTTCGCGAGTATCGGCAAGCCTTAAGGAGCATTCTTCGGTCTAGTGACCTTTCTCGGCCTAGGAGGGTCTTCTATCGTTATCTAATGGAGAAGGTCGCAAAGGATCCTCTACGTGAGCGGCTCGATTTGTCGGAGGAGTAGTTTCGCTCCTTCTGGTCTTGGGCGCCAGCGGCGGATTACCGGAGTTATCGCTTACCTGGCGACTGGCTCAGAATAGGCTGCCTCTCAACAACATGCCCTTCATATGTGTCTTGGCGGATTTGCCAGACTTTGAACGATGTGGCCTTGGCCTTGAAGAAACGGCCTCGCACACCTACCAGTGCCTTCGTGTCTGCCCACTATGGGACCGTGTAGGCGAGCTGAAGATTCGTCTTGCACCCGAAAAGCTCGTGCTCATTGATCGCCCCGCCCAGTATTCTGGGGGTGAAAGGAATTGTGTTCCTAACGTTGCTGGTGACTTGGGTGACGCGAATGGAGGAAGTCTTGCGCAGCAACCGTCTTTCTCATCAAGATCTGATCCAATTCTTTGAGCATCAGCTCACGATGAAGATTAGATCGGATAGAAAACGCTTGATTTCGACAGACTTTGGCGAAAGGTGGGTGACTGAGGCGAGCTTGGTTCGCTTGAACGAGACTAGCCTTGATTTTCTCTTTTAGGTCAACCTAGATCGCATCGGGTGGTTTCCTGTGGAACCCTCCCCTGGTTATGCTAAACAACCTCAGTGTACCTAGTTAATGTGAGTAAGTGTTGTTTCTGGCCTGCTTCCGGTCACATCTTTTGTTAATGATCCAAGTTGAGATTCCCAACCTGTCCAGTTTGATTTTTGGCTCCCGCTTTTTATTTTGACTGGGTCATCCCTATTTATTTCCCATTCACGTACATATATTTTCTCCTTTCCCCTCTCCCTTAGCGAGATAGTCACTTGATTTTGTCCAAGATTTTTTTCGAAGGGTTGGACGGGTTCTACTGACATCAGTTATATCTATTTTTGCCTTGTTTTGATATTTAGTTTGTTTTTGGGTTCACCCCTCCCCTTTAAGGATCATTCATCCAATTTGTATATATATAATGTAAATAATATTTATCACCTCATTTCGATGAGTTTTTATGGTGAATAAGGAAATTGTAACGAGTAAATGGGTCTTGAATCCGATTAGCTAGGTATAAGATAGTCAGTGAAAACCAGTCTCAACCCATTCCCCCCTTTTCGACCTTGTGCCATAATTGTATGTATGTACAATAAATATTAATTAAACTTGAAATGGTGCAGAAAAGAAGTTAGACATTTCTTTGAAAAACAAATAAAAAGGTTTTTCTAAAAATGATTTATCAATATCGAATATCAATATTTGATAGAATATGAAATAGGAGAGATAAAACTCTTATTTATTTATGGACGCATTTCAAATCGGTGAACCGATTTAAAAGCGATTTGAAAGTTTGTTTTTCATTTTTCAATCAGTATTGAAGCTGAAGTCATCTGTATCAGTCATTTTGTACTGATAAAGACATAATTAACACAGAAGAGAGAATAAGTGACATATGACGCACGTTACCTCATTCAATATTCAATGCGTATGTAGAAACGAATGGCCGTAAAAAAAGAAACAATCGCTTATCTATGCAGATATTTATCTCCGTGTGTCTAAATTCACTATTTCCGTTCCAGTCGTATCCGATTTTTATCAAGAACGCTGAAGACGTGTTTATTTACGTCACTTCCGATGTAGATTTAGATGTTCACGTCAATTCTTAAAAATAAAATCCAAACATTTGTATTTCAGTTTCCTCTTCCCAAGTTTCATTCATAATGGTTTTTTTTTTTTAGGTTTCAGCTGTTTCTTTTTTTTTCTTATCGTTGTTTATTTTTTCAAAAATTTATTTTTCTTTTTGAAATAAATCAATTCTGATTTTGTCGTTTCTTGCTCTTTTTCTTTAAAAGTCATCAGTTGGTCATTACAGATTGGAATTTACCGAAAATTCGATTCCTTCACTTTATGGCTGATGTCCATTAGTCCAAGATTGGATGCGTGTCTGTCGGACATTCTATAAATGGCTCTTTGTAATTCCCAAACGGCAATTACATACACTGATTTATTCTCCATTTTCATGACCAAATATGTCCACCTTACCATTTTCAACTCGATATATTGTCGATTCTTTATCATCTATTGAACATTATGCATACTAGGTATTTTTTTTAGAAAATTTTACTGCAATGTGATACGCACGCACGCACACACACACACATATATATAAATCATTTTTACATTTTAAACCCTGTCAGTAGAAAATGTGAATAAATATGCTCGAATAGTTAACTCAGCATGTTTTCTTATTAGTAAGAGACTCATCCAATTAGAAGATTTCAATTTTTTCTGATGAAATGGCAGTATGTTATTTAAAGATAAATTCCTGAAAAATAAAATTGAAATTTTAATATCTCCTCAATATGCATGCTTTTTCGTGATTCTAAACTGAAATATCAGATGTAACCGAAACATTTCCACGGAAATTGCATATCCACTAATTTAAACACGTCATTTTTGTATATTTTAAAATCTTTCAAGGGAATTAATACTCCTCTATTGAAAGACAAGAAAATATCAAATCAAGAGAAGTTAAAATGCCTCCACTTTCCATTGAGGGAACATGTGATAATCTTATAATGTTATTGTCAAGGCGAAAGTAGTTGTAACGTTGTAACGCATTCTTAAGAGGAAAGAGACTAAAGGCGAAATGACACCATTTCAATATTTTTGTTAATTACAATTATCTCTTGTTCTTAATAAGCAATTACCTGTCTTCCTAATTATCGGACCCCAGAATACGCTGACTGCATCCCCAATAGCGACTTGAAACTTCTTTTGTGCGCCGTGTCCCTTCAGGAAGTAGGTTTCCATGGCCCTCCACATCTTCCTGTTCCTTGTAGCTCTTAATACGTTTTGTTATTTCTTCGAAACCCCTTTCCACCATCTATTTGCACAAGGTCATCAAGTACGTTATGCGTTGCTTTTCTCTTTCCCTCAATTTGTCTCGTGAGTATCACATTCTCCAAGCCCTCCTTTCTTATCACGTACCTTAGAAATTTCAACTGCCTCTTCCAGAAGTTAAGTATAATTTTTTTTTTGTTTTCTCTAAAACTTCGTTGTTGCTCACATGTTCGGTTCATGGTATCCTCAGCATCTTTCTGTATAACCACATTTCTGTTGCTGCAAGTTTGAGGAGATTGTCCAGCATTCGCTGCCATAAAGGAGGATAGATATCACGTAAGAGTCCAGTACCCTTTTCTTTGTTTTTAAGCTACCTACCAAATAAAGGGACCATCTATAAAGTAAATGCTTACAGATTCTAGTATAAACGATCAATGTTTACCTATAGACTCAAGTATAATTTCCTAAAATTTCTCGACATTAAATAACCTAACAATGGAGGATATATCGCAAAATACACCGCCCAGCCTTTAATTATTTGTAAATTTAAACATGGTTCAGATAAAATAGTAAATACTAACAAACGTTTCTGATAATTATAGATATTTTAAACCCTTTACAATCTCCTTGATTTCTCCGTGATCTTCTATTGTTCCATATTGAGCCAGAAAATATATTTAAAAAGTGTCAATATTTCGTTTTGGAACAGTTAGAAATTGATTTTTCATTTTGATTTCTGACTTATTAACTAAAATAGAAAAGGATCACAAGCAGCTTAATAATATAATTTTTTTTATTTTATTAGTATCGGGTAAAATAATCTAACCTCTAATTCGACTTTAGTTGCTTACGATCGAGAAAGATTGAAGTTATCAAGTCATGTCTTGTTTGGCCTTCTAACAATACGTAAAACTTACGAACTTTTAATTTCGATTTTCTTTTTCTTTCAATGTTTCTTTTTGTGACATCTCTAATTTTCCATCTCGAACTCAAACAAAAATTGACAACAAATTATCAATCCGCTTCTCTTGTGCATATATTTTGAACAGTATTTAAAGAGTGACAAGAGACTTTTTAAAAAATACAAGATTCAATTATTGCAGTTCTATTACCTCGTGGTAGTACTGGTATCACGTGATAAAAATCTCCCCCAAATAAAATCTTTCCTCCAAAACTGGTAACATTCCTCAAAAACTGGTAACATTCAGTGGTATTCAGAGCATGCAGTGAAATCTTCAGCAATTAATAAATAATAAAAAGGTTTCGATACCTGATGAAATATGCCTAATCGGAAGGAGAATTATTTCGATACCTGATGAAATATGCCTAATCGGAAGGAGAATTATTTCGATACCTGATGAAATATGCCTAATCGGAAGGAGAATTATTTCGATACCTGATGAAATATGCCTAATCGGAAGGAGAATTATTTCGATACCTGATGAAATATGCCTAATCGGAAGGAGAATTATTTCGATACCTGATGAAATATGCCTAATCGGAAGGAGAATTATTTCGATACCTGATGAAATATGCCTAATCGGAAGGAGAATTATTTCGATACCTGATGAAATATGCCTAATCGGAAGGAGAATTATTGCAAACACTCGTTTCAAATGCAGGTACTGGCAGTTAAAATAAACAATGGATTATTTTGTCCAGGAGGAATAATGGACAACTGCTCGGATTGAGGAATCGGAGAGCCGAATTAAAATTCCAGTTATGTGTTAATACCCCTGGCAAAAGGTATGGATCCTCTTCTTCTCTCCCAGTTATGGGTAAAGTAGCAGGACAGACCAGGTTCTATAAATTTGGATGGTAACTGGTCTACCGCAGAAAGAAATGGTAACCTACTGTGGGAAAAAAAAATCTGCCTCGTCAGTCATATATCGAAAGATACATGATCGCCTAAGCGTATATAACGCATGGCACATAACTGACCCACTGACTGTTTTGTCCACTAAAAACAGAGTAGTAACAATTCCAGTTCAGTTTTTACAAGAAACAAGATGCATTGCTCTTACCTAGGTTCAAAGACATTCAAAGTGACGATTTTACCCGAGTCGCCAGGAGTGTCAACATAAAAAAAAAAACAATTCGTGAACGTTCACCACCACTGACACGCATGACTTGATAATTGTGGTTAATTTTTCTGGGCATTGGCTAGCTTATCAATATAAAGCTTTAGTGACACGTATGTTTGCATTTCTAAGTGGTTGAGTTAAATCATCTCTTGAATAACTTTATATTTTCAAAAAGAACGAATGACATGCATGGCTTCACTTTCCAATCTCTCGTTCGAGTTATCTTGATCATTTTCCATCATTGTATAAGTTTTCCAATTTGATAAGTTTCCCAATTCTAAAAGGCATTAATTAACTTAAGAATAATATTTGAAATCCTCTTTTTCGCCACCTTCTCCCGTTTCCTTTATCCAGCGCCAAACTGAGACGTCCGATGATATGAAGATTCCATTTCCCACATCTCTCTCACCCACACTTTTCCTTTTATTAAACTATAAAAGTTTTTACTATGTCAAAGTGTTGCGTTTCACAAAAAAAGTAAAAGAAAACAAATGTATTTTATTGATTTAAAATATTTCATATTGAAAAAAATTAAATTTAATATTTTGATCTATTATAATGAAAATTAAATTTTTACTTTAAAATTTTAACAATAGTACAAGGATGGGATCTGAGCTCCCCCCACACATGAAAGTTACCGTCATTCGTTTTTTTTTCGCCCAGATTATACTCTTCCTTTAGATATTCTTTTTTCTTTCTTTCACTTAGATGTCATTGATGATCTTTAATTCTTCATTATGACAACAAAAGGATACATTTTTACTGGGAGATAGTTACATGGCGTTACATACATGGACGCTAGCAAAATAATTATAGATATATCTATAATTATGTCTGTCATCCTTGAGACATCTTGTTAGACTAGTAGATGTATATCACTCGTAGGCAACTATTGGGGAAGACGTCAAACTTTTGCACATTTTTTTTCACAACTCTCAAAAAAAAAATCAAAAGGATAGTATAACAATTCTGCTGTGTATGGGCACCTCGACGTGGTGTAATGGTTAACAAGCTTGTCTCGCTAGAACAATTACAACTGAGTAGTGACTTCGATCCTCACTGGGTGCCCCCTACTTTTGGCCTTGTGCCACATCTAAGCTACGCTTGGAAAATCAATACTGCTGTGTCTGTATTGTTTGGCGTTCCGGATTTGACTAAAAGCATCAATTTGTTAGAAGCCATGATGTCTTTTTGGGAGCTATGAGCTTATGAGCCTTTTGATATGTGACACTTCTATTGATTTCTTAATTTTCCAAAATGTAAATAAGCAACGAAAGTCACGTTCATTTCTAATATGAGGAAACAAAAACATTAATGTGAGGAAACAAAAACATTAATAAATTTGTTAACGACTTTTGTTGCTTATTCATTTCTATTAGGCATATTTCAAAATTGCCTTTATTCCTTGTTCTACATTGAAGAACAAGCGTTTTTTCATATGACAGTTAATGCGAGTTAGACCGCACCGTTTACGCATGACATCACCTTGAACAGATTCAAAGGATTTAGCTCAATAAAAATGCAAAGATAAAATTTAAGTGAGAGCGGTTTTTATTAATATGGCAATTTAAGAATTTTTTTTTTTGTTATAGGAGTTTGTCAATCAAGTTCAATAAGTAGAGTAATGTCTCAGTTGTTATCCCGAAAATTTGCACGTCGGATCAGTTCTTTTAAATCAAATATATGGTGCAGTTTAATTTATATTACAATGAACCATTCATACAAAAAGTAAATTAGTAAAATGAATGATATTAAATGGCGAAATATATTTGCTAATTAAATTTTAATACAGTTTATAATTAAAAAAAAAAACAAGGATCATAACATTCATCGAGTGATTAGTGGGTTAATGCATCTTTAAAATTTAGTGAAAAAGCGAAAATCAAATAACTTTCTTTATTATTGACTTCTACATTTCTTTTTTACCATCACTTTACTTAAAGCAGACGGCCGGAAGTAAAGCCATAGTGATCACTGTTTCAACACAAGTTTCTCATTGCTTCAGATAAACAAACCAAACGCATGAAACTTAAAAAGTAAATATTTTATGTTAAAGCAAAAGAGATTCTCGTTTTTGTCATGCCTGAGTAGATAAGCATAATGAAATTTTAATAAAAGTTGCAATATATAGAAGATGCAGAGGAACGCTTCTTTTTTTTTCTTAGTACCAATATGTCAAAAATGGAAGAGGCTGCTGTTAGCCGTTCAAAACCTCTATCTGAGCTAGACGTTCATTATTCAGTATATTTTCTTTTATTCAAATAACGCATTTTAATCTCTGAATGTGTTGTTGACGTGAGTGCTAAATAACACAAGGAAACATTTTGTTTAATAGACAACAGAGGCTAAGCTAATTTCTGTTTTATTTCAAGGTTGGCATTTCCTACGGCGGTTCAAATATTTCGCTCCATATTTCGCTGTTTCGCTCCACAGAAATTAAGATCATAACTCATAAGAGGTAGTTCTGAAAACTTGGCCCAACTTCCTAAAATTTGACCAAATAACCGAACATGATTTTTTTAAAACTTAGTACTTGGTCGAGCCAAGTTTTCGACACTCACGTATTTTTATATGTAGGTTAAAAATAATTTTGCATTTCACCGTTAAGATATTTAATTCAATAGTTCTGCATAAATGACAATTTATGTTTAAGTAAGAACTACTTTATATCTGGATAAGCCATAGTGAACTAGGTTAAAAACTTACTGTGATCAAATTGAAAGCAGGGTTAGAGTCAAAAAAAAGATCTTGGTTAGTATTGTTCTAATTAGTCCCTGTTTAAAGTTTTGTATTACTTGTAGGTTGTGAGTTTGCCTTTTGCCAACCGCCGACAACGAATAGCAATTCCTGATATTACTTTTCATGTTATTTTAAACTAATTTCTTTTGCCTGCGTTATATATTCTCTATTTTCTCTGACTAAAATTCAAGTATATTTTTTAAATAATTAGGAAAAATATCAAAAGAAAATGTTAAGATTGCAACACAAGAGTAAGAATAAACATTTTTCAGGCTATTTATATAGAAAAATATTAATAACAATTTAACAAATTTAGAAAGGGAATAAGACTTGAACGTAAATGTATTGTAAGTAGATTAAATAATATCTATTATAATAATATCTCAAAAAATATCTTTAGTGAAGACAAATGCCACCAATAGTATTGTAGGAGTAAAATATTATGAAAGTAAAAATTTGCAATAAAGCTACGAAAAATAAAATATTTAAAATAAAAAAGAAAGAATATAAAAAGAAGAGGGACGAGTGAAAAAAGTAAGAGCAAAAGAAAAGTAGATTTGGTGGAAACAAAAAGAGTATGAGGAGGAGAGATAAGATAGAGATTATGTAGGAGGAAATACGAGGAGGAGGAGGAGGAGGAGAGATAATATAGAGATTATGTAGGAAGTAATACGAGGAGGAGAAGGAGAGATAATATAGAGATTATGTAGGAGGAAATACGAGGAGGAGGAGGAGGAGAGATAATATAGAGATTATGTAGGAAGTAATACGAGAAGGAGGAGGAGAGATAATATAGAGATTATGTAGGAGGAAATACGAGGAGGAGGAGGAGGAGGAGAGATAATATAGAGATTATGTAGGAAGTAATACGAGGAGGAGGAGGAGAGATAATATAGAGATTATGTAGGAAGTAATACGAGGAGGGGGGGAGATAATATAGAGATTATGTAGGGAAGTAATACGAGGAGGAGGAGAAGAGAGATAATATAGAGATTATGTAGGGGAGGAAATAGGAGGAGGAGGAGGAGGAGGAGAGATAATATAGAGATTATGTAGGAAGTAATACGAGGAGGAGAAGGGAGATAATATAGAGATTATGTAGGAGGAAATACGAGGAGGAGGAGGAGGAGGAGAGATAATATAGAGATTATGTAGGAAGTAATACGAGGAGGAGGAGGAGAGATAATATAGAGATTATGTAGGAAGTAATACGAGGAGGAGGAGGAGGAGGAGGAGATAATATAGAGATTATGTAGGAAGTAATACGAGGAGGAGGAGGAGAGATAATATAGAGATTATGTAGGAAGTAATACGAGGAGGAGGGGAGATAATATAGAGATTATGTAGGAAGTAATACGAGGAGGAGGAGAAGGAGAGATAATATAGAGATTATGTAGGAGGTAATACGAGGAGGAGGAGGAGAGATAATATAGAGATTATGTAGGAAGTAATACGAGAAGCAGGAGGAGGAGGAGAGATAATATAGAGATTATGTAGGAAGTAATACGAGGAGGAGGAGGAGAGATAATATAGAGATTATGTAAGAAGTAATACAAGGAGGAGGAGGAGGAGAGATAATATAGAGATTATGTAGGAGGTAATACGAGGAGGAGGAGGAGAGATAATATAGAGATTATGTAGGAAGTAATACGAGGAGGAGAGATAATATAGAGATTATGTAGGAAGTAATACGAGGAGGAGGAGGAGAGATAATATAGAGATTATGTAGGAAGTAATACGAGGAGGAGGAGAAGGAGAGATAATATAGAGATTATGTAGGAAGTAATACGAGGAGGAGAGATAATATAGAGATTATGTAGGAAGTAATACGAGGAGGATGAGGAGGAGGTGGAGGAGGAGAGATAATATAGAGATTATGTAGGAAGTAATACGAGGAGGAAGAGGAGAGATAATATAGAGATTATGTAGGAAGTAATACGAGGAGGAAGAGGAGAGATAATATAGAGATTATGTAGGAAGTAATACGAGGAGGATGAGGAGGAGCTGGAGGAGCAGAGATAATATAGAGATTATGTAGGAAGTAATACGAGGAGGAGGAGGAGGAGGAGAGATAATATAGAGATTATGTAGGAAGTAATACGAGGAGGAGGAGAAGGAGAGATAATATAGAGATTATGTAGGAAGTAATACGAGGAGGAGAGATAATATAGAGATTATGTAGGAAGTAATACGAGGAGGATGAGGAGGAGGTGGAGGAGGAGAGATAATATAGAGATTATGTAGGAAGTAATACGAGGAGGAAGAGGAGAGATAATATAGAGATTATGTAGGAAGTAATACGAGGAGGAAGAGGAGAGATAATATAGAGATTATGTAGGAAGTAATACGAGGAGGATGAGGAGGAGCTGGAGGAGCAGAGATAATATAGAGATTATGTAGGAAGTAATACGAGGAGGAGGGGAGGAGGAGGAGAGATAATATAGAGATTATGTAGGAAGTAATACGAGGAGGAGGAGAAGGAGAGATAATATAGAGATTATGTAGGAAGTAATACGAGGAGGAGAGATAATATAGAGATTATGTAGGAAGTAACAGGAGGAGGATGAGGAGGAGGTGGAGGAGGAGAGATAATATAGAGATTATGTAGGGAAGTAATACGAGGAGGAAGAGGAGAGATAATATAGAGATTATGTAGGAAGTAATACGAGGAGGAAGAGGAGAGATAATATAGAGATTATGTAGGAAGTAATACGAGGAGGATGAGGAGGAGCTGGAGGAGCAGAGATAATATAGAGATTATGTAGGAAGTAATACGAGGAGGAGGAGGAGGAGATAATATAGAGATTATGTAGGAAGTAATACGAGGAGGAGGAGAAGGAGAGATAATATAGAGATTATGTAGGAAGTAATACGAGGAGGAGAGATAATATAGAGATTATGTAGGAAGTAATACGAGGAGGATGAGGAGGAGGTGGAGGAGAGAGATAATATAGAGATTATGTAGGAAGTAATACGAGGAGGAAGAGGAGAGATAATATAGAGATTATGTAGGAAGTAATACGAGGAGGAAGAGGAGATAATATAGAGATTATGTAGGAAGTAATACGAGGGAGGATGAGGAGGAGCTGGAGGAGCAGAGATAATATAGAGATTATGTAGGAAGTAATACGAGGAGGAGGAGGAGGAGGAGAGATAATATAGAGATTATGTAGGAAGTAATACGAGGAGGAGGAGAAGGAGAGATAATATAGAGATTATGTAGGAAGTAATACGAGGAGGAGAGATAATATAGAGATTATGTAGGAAGTAATACGAGGAGGATGAGGAGGAGGTGGAGGAGGAGAGATAATATAGAGATTATGTAGGGAAGTAATACGAGGAGGAAGAGGAGAGATAATAGAGATTATGTAGGGAAGTAATACGAGGAGGAAGAGGAGAGATAATATAGAGATTATGTAGGAAGTAATACGAGGAGGATGAGGAGGAGCTGGAGGAGCAGAGATAATATAGAGATTATGTAGGAAGTAATACGAGGAGGAGGAGGAGGAGGAGAGATAATATAGAGATTATGTAGGAAGCAATACGAGGAGGAGAAGAAGGAGGAGAGATATTATAGAGATTATGTAGGAAAAATAAGAGGAGGAGGAGGAGGAGGAGGAGGAGGATGAGGAAGAAGAGTAGTAGTAGTGAAATAAGGTGGAGGAGAAAATATTGGATGTTGAAAGAAAGACGAAGAGATGTGATATCGAAAAATGTTTCGGCAACCATGACAGGAAATTAAGTCTGTGTAGACAAAGCAGAAATTGCCTTGAAATGAGACGCGTATTTACTATCGAGACGGTACAATGTTTAATTTGATGTCCAACTTTGACGATTAAAATTTGATTATCATAATAGAAGATATCACCTCCCTTCATATTTGAGATTTACACCTGATTAGAAATTATTTTGAATAGTGTCAAGATTAGTGAACAGGTAGGGTTTGCCTTTCTTTACAAGAAGATGATTGGGTTTGTTATTTTTTTTTTACGTGGGAATAATCGGGTTCGCTGATCAAGACATGATTATTTTGGTACAAGTAACTTTAAGGTTCAATAGCTGTTTTCATATACTGGTTTTGATTTTTTAATTCAGATATCCAACAACCCTCTAAACTCATTTCTTGTTAAATCAAAAGTGAAATTCCAGCACTGGATTCATATTCATATATTTGTTGGTCTAATGAAATGGGGGAACAGGAAACTTCTCGTGTTGTAAATCCCGCCAGACAATAGTGGATTTTTACAAATTTGCTATGTTATTTAAATCAGTTCGTGTTGATGAAACGAAATACGGTTAACAGGTTATTGGGATTCTGTAATGCAATCATCATACAATATCTTTTCGACAGCTAAGTTATTTTAACTTTTTTTTTTTCATGGAAAGTGAATAATGTTTTTTTAATTGTTCATTTATCAATAAACGAGTACATTCATATTTCCGACATTGCTTTTAATAAATAGAACATATTTTCTCAATGGTTTGCTATTCTTGACATGGGGATAATTGTGTTTGCTGTTCTTGACATGGAAATGTTGGTATCGCTAATCTTGAAAAGATCCTTTATTTTATAAAGAAACTGACTAAATATGTGTGCATGTTTAGTGTACGTGTGTTTATTACCAATATACAACATCAAGTAGATTTATTACTGTTCAGATAATCGCCATCGTGCTTATATTTTCGGAAACTGATAACACCAACGACCCTCAGTGAAGAGCGAGACATGAAGGTGTCAGATTGTTTAATGAAAAAAAAACTATCGCTCATTCGATCACGATAGTCAGTATCCGATATTCATTGCAGGATTGTTGTACTATACAGAATTATCAGAATAAAACTAGACAAAGTAAGGATTTATACTCAAATAAGGACTATGGTTTTTGATGTAAATGGTTTTCCAAATACAAGACCTGAATCTATTTTTTGATAATCTGAAAATGGTTGTACCTATGCTAATTCTTAACTGTTACAATCATTTATTCAAGTATATGTACGAGAAACCACTTGAATTTATTTTAATAACCTGTTCCTTCATAACGTAAGCGACTATGAATCTCCAAAGGTTCTTTTCTTTTGTTATCTATGAATTGCTATGAATTTTTTGGAAAGAGTTGAATGGTTTCCCGTTGCTTCGACTAAGATTTTTCTTCACAGATTGCTTACTACCCAAGGATAGAGAGCCCAGCCTAGCCCGCTAATTAAGCCACAAATCTTGAAATAAAAATAAACAACAAAAAGCTTAATAAGTTTGAAAGACAGGGTATGTAATAACTAAAAGCCTCTACTGTTGTCATAAAGATATCCCCAGCCACCAAAACAAACGTAAAATATCGTAAGAAATTTACTGTAAAAACTAAATATAAAAATAGAGATGACAATAGCAAATAAATCCTCGACATCCCTGTAAAATAACCACAACGACAACGGTAGTAGTAATTCTGAATTACTTCATTCTCTTACTAATGAGATAAAAATACACTCGGTTACTGGCTGCTCAGCGATTTATATAACACTGGAAGAGGTAACTTATGTCCTTCAGTGTCTGCTTGAGGAAGACCGCCATTATCTAATGAAACCTTTCATTTCTACTCTAGAATCTCTGAAAAATGTACTAACATCGATTTTTTTTATAAAAGAAAATGGATTAACAAAATCCTAATAAATAGCCAATTTATCCATAATTTATAATCTTTTCTCCATATAGAATATAAAAGAAATAAAGCCGATAAAATTTCTAAAATGGAAGATAGAAATTCTTTTCGTAGTAAAGAAACAAAAAGTAGTACCTCAAAATAGTACTTGTGCCTAGACGCAACTATAAATATGTGTTACTAATTTGGGATTTACTACGTGATGCAAGCATGGAAGGAAAGATTCGCTCTATTTAACCTTATCCGGAGACAAAGATGACCACTGTTTCTCTTGAGCTGTTTGAGTCCCAAAGCAAAATAGCATGACAGAACTCAGCTACCATAGCAAGAACAATGTAGAGGGCATGACTGAACATAAAATGACAAAAACGTTTGCATTTCTTTCAATATTTACTCGTATATGTCTAAGGTTAAGGAGTTATTTTAATCGCACCTGAAATTCCTCTTATTCTTCCCTGATGAATAATGACATGAAATAGTTCGATTGAACAACTGAGGTGATCTCACTATCTCCATTTTTGCAGTAAAAAAATACAACATCGGACTGTGCCTCTCTGTATCGTAATAGTGTATGGATCTCAATAGTACATTTTCGTGAAAACCAGCCTCCACACGTTTTCATAAACGACAAAATCATACATGAAACGAATCCAGAAGAAGGATTTGAATTACTTATTTCCTATAAGTGGAAGCGTTTTTTAGTATTTTCTCTTCTACTGTTCGCGTGTCTTTGATAACCTAGGCACTGCAAACTGTTTATTATTGTAAACATGGGTTGTCCATATCACACCTGGAACAGTCGTCAGTGACACCTGCGATAGTTGCATCAACCTGAGTAAGATGCTAAACAAATACAATCCTTTCTCAAAGAAAGGAATGGATTTTTTATTAATCGACAGATTTTATTACTTAAACGGAAAAATTATTTTAGTGGTTACTCGCATTTGAGTAGATTTTTTTATTTATTAAACTGTATTTATTTTTGTTCTACCGGCCTGGATATTTGCTTCGCTATCGACGCGCATCGTTGCCGAAAGATCAAAGCACTTCAGATCTAATGACTGTTTCCTCTGGTTCGAATCCTGCCGGATAGCACAAATTTTCTAATAAGATTTCTCGAAAATACAGGCCGGTAGACGAAAATACAATTCTGTTTAACAAATAAATGTAACGTCTACTCAAATACAAGTATCCACTAAAAAATAACATTTCGGTTTAAGTAATGAATACAATCATATTTGCAAACAGCCTTCTAACAACGATTCATTATTTCCATGAAGTTAGTTTTTTATCAGCAGATGGTTATCTACCGATTAGTGTTTCTTCATCGGTGATAATTATCGTGAGCTTAGGACCTCAATATAACTGCATTCTTTCGTAATGCCAGGCTTCTACCTCTTGCACAAGGAACCTATCATATTAAAAGCCGTAAGCCATAAAATTTAAATGTTATTGAAACAAAAATTTACTTTAAGAAAAATTAAAATATATTCATTTTATCATCTTTCAAAAAGCTTTTTCATCAATAAGGCTTCAACTTGTTCTATCACTCTGTAATAGATGGTCAGCTTGATATGAGACAGTTGTTGGGAGAAGAAAATATGATTTTCTTTTTTGTTTTTTTCTTACTTGCGATATTTAATAGTGACGTTTTCATTGCAGCGAAATCAGTTGTCTAAGCTGTTGAATGATGAAACAGCCATACGTCATTATATCATCATCTCCAAACTTCCTTGATGATTGAAAGGAGTTTATTCTCAGTTTTCTGTTAGCTTTTGAGGAATTTAGGATGCTCAACTGGAGGCAGGGAAAATATTAGAAAGGACATTACATTCTGGAAGAGTTTTTGTTGTTGGGAAGATAAATAATTGTCTTTCTATAATCAATGTTCCTCCTTGATATTTAAGGCCAAATCTTTTGATAGACCTGAGAGTATATCAAAAGACACTTTTTCTTTCCGGGGAATTAGATTTTTTCAAACAACAATTTTGGTTTCCTTTCAGTAGAAACCATTTTGGTTGGTTTTCTCTTGTTACATCGACATCCAATTATTATGTATCTCGCATCGTTATTTGTTCCAGTGCTTTTTGTGGGGTGTGAGGCTACAAATAATTTGGAAAAAGAACTCAAAATAACGTGCAATCACACTTATTTCTTATTTATTAATATGAAAATCATACATGAAATTTATCCTAATTCACCTTATGTGCCTCATTGAATACACACACAAACATGCAAGAATATACGTAAGGTGTCACTATATATATATATATATATATATATATATATATATATATATATATATATGTATGTATGTATGTATGTATGTATGCGTATATATGCACAGATATCACTCCTTCGTCCTGGCGCTCTTTTTTCCATGAAGAGAAGGGGGACGCTGCATCGTTGAAATGAAAATGAAATTTCAACTTTTGGAAGTAAAAGTCTGATGATCTAGAGCCCTTTAAAAGGGTTGTGGTGAAATAACTTATTACATGGAAACTTAAAGTGATCTATTTTTATTCATATATATATATATATATATATATATATATATATATACTCAACAAATAATAATCGTTGCATGAATCTGCCGCAGCCCCCTCCAAAATATGCGATCTATGAAAAATAGTTAATATGCTTTGTAAATTTAACGATTATTCTCAGACAGCCTGAAGAGTCGGTTATGGCGAAGCCTTAGTAACTCGTCTGTGAATGAAAATCGTTTTTAATTTCTTCATATATATATATATATATATATATATATATATATATATATATATATATATATATATATATATATATATATATATTAGTTTGTTTGTGTGCATATACGAATATTTTTGCCACATACTTGAATGTACGTATCAGTATAGATATAGATAGATGTGTGTATGTGCAAACATGAATGTCTCTTCAATGTCAAAAAATATGCAAATACGAAAAATTGGTACTTCTTATTTCACTATATCATAATCGGATAAATTAAGCAAATAATCAGTTTAGTTGGCGAATAATAAATAACAATAAATACTCCATTTTTTTTTGTCTCTCACTCGATAGAATAGAAAGTTGTACAGTAAAGCAAACTCAGTTATATTGTCACTTCCGGCAGTTTGATAATAACAGAAAGTACAAATATGATAAAACATCAGTTATATGTTAATAACTTTTGTCATTATAAATTCTGACCAGTACCAAAAATGGGCGTTTTCAGCGGTGAAAGGATATTATATACATCTAATATTCTGTAATCTACACTTTTTGGCTTAGTCAATTGTACGCGAAGGTCTTTCATATATATATATATATATATATATATATATATATATATATATGATGGAAGAATTCCTAACGGTCTCTTTTCGTTTCCAGAAAGAGATATGTGGTTCGGTTCTGGATGTAAATCTACCGTAGACGGTTCCAAAACAAGTGCAATTTAAATACATTTTAGCTTTAATAAATTATTTTTGGTTTTAATTAATATTGAAACATTAGTAATTCATTGTAGTAGAATTGGGTATCATTTTGACTTAAAGAATGTAGTCTTAATTAAAAGTTAAATTATTTATTAATGTAAAAATACATTGAAACTGCACTCATTTTTTTAAATTCTCTAGGGTAAATTCACGTCCTAGAACATAGAACATATCCCCTTTTCCTGAAAAAAATCTCGTATTGATGTTAAATAATTAAAAACAATACCAATAAAAATACAAACCAAAACGATAAAACAGCAGACTGAGATCATTTAAGCTAATATTCTTGATAAACCGGAAGTTTGAAAGGAAAAACATATATAAATAGAGCGGAAGGGAAGGGGACGAAAGAATGGCAAACAAGCACTTTTGCTGGATATCAATAACCGATAAGAAAAGCATAAAAATGTTATTAGATTAAAATTCTTTATGGAGAGATAGAGCAAAAGAAATAGACAAAAAAGGTCACAGTAGAAAATATTTACCCAATCATTGTTTATTGTTCGCATATGAAAAAAATGTTTGTGTAACATTAAAAAAAAAAAATTAAGCTTTTTATCCCAAGCAAGGCGGGAGTACCACTAGCACGCAATGGGGTTACAGAGAGTGGCAGCAATAGTATAAAGGTGTGATAGAGGAAAGAATGAAGAGAAGGACGGGGAATAGATCAAGACATCTGGAGATGTCGATTGACATTGCATTTGAATAGTTGGAGATTATAGCTATCAGGGAAGCAAGGGTTAGGGTTAGTTCCACAGAGAGGAAGTGCGAGACATGAAGCTATTGGAGTAGAAGAGACGGCTACATTTAACTGTTTCAACAGTGAATGGGTGGGACCGAGACGCCAACCCAGTAGCACGTTTAAATTCATGCAGTTTGGAAACCATCGAAAGTAGCTCGTCGGAGCAGTTACCGTGAAAGTATTTGTAGAAAAGACACAGGGAAGCGACGGCACATCTGTGAAAGAACGACTATAAACGAGATACTAGATTAGAGCCAATCGCTTTGCATATCCGTCTCTGGATTTTGTTGAAAACCTTAAGGCGAACAGCAGGGGCTCCAGACCATATGGACGGACAATGAAAATCGGAAGAGATGGTGCATATGAAATCGAGGATACAAGTAACAGATGAATGTAAATTAAAGGTGTGAGATAATGCATAATGTCGACATGAATTGAATTTCTACAGGTTCAGCTTTTAGTCCCTTAGACTGTCTATTGCAGAATTAATTTTCTTTGTTTTGATGAGAACATAAATCGTAGAATTATTAAATCAACCTTGTTCCTGATAGAGATGAGAATCATCGAAGTATATCTTTGTTTGAATTTATAATTAACATCGTGCTTATGATAAGTATACCTATCAATTTCCTATTCGAGCATTATTTTAGGGCCCAGTTAGGATTATTCGATGTAGAGGCGGACTCAATACAACTTTGATAACTGACAACATTGAATCTATAATGCATACAAGTCAAACACTTATACAAATATAAATTTACATGAATGCACTTCGTTTTTTTTTTTTAAATGTTTTTTTTTTACATATCAGATAAAAATCTCAACAGTTCTTCAAACCCATCTTCCGATATACGCACTGATATATATATATATACAATCAGATTACCATAATATATTTTCACAGATATATTTCCTGGAAAGATTAATTTTGATTTTCACTGGTGTTTGAATAGGTTTTCAAATTCTCTGGCTACAAAGTCCGGTACATGAACACAGTGAATGATTCTGAATAAAAATGGTAGCATAAGATACTTAATTGCTGTCTATATTTCTGAGAGGAGGTATTGTAACTATTTATACTATTTATATTGTTCGGACTATTGTCCTCATCTTTGTTGTCTTATTAAGGACATTTCATCTGTTGTGTGTTCCAGTCTTTTTCGAACCAAACCCTTTATTTCGTCCACCGAGATAGATTTTTCTAGTTCCACGTTCCATGCCTCTTTATCCACTGAGTCAAGTGCCACAGTGGATAAAAGCGTTGGTTGAAGTAATCCAGTGATTTGACCCCAGAGTTCAACAGAGCTGAATAACAACTTGGAAAGATGAATTACTGAACGGAAATAACTGAAACTGAGATATCCGGAAGAGTCATGACACGTGGAACTAGAACAATCTATCCCTGTGAACGAAATAGAGGATTTGGTTTTAAATTCCAATCACCTGGAGAAGGCTGTAGCGTACAACGAACGAAACGTCATAAACATGACAACCAATATGAACAATGTAAATAGTGTAAATAGTAAAATAATTAATCGATTCAAACAAAGTTGTTCTCAGACCACACATGTCATATACAGTCACAATTTCAGAAACAATTACGATCTGGAAGTTCACCTCCTGATATTTTCCAGTCGTTGTTTACAGAGTTCCCTTCATTTATACATGATGTTCTCCTGATCTATGGAAACAAAAAAGCTGTTCGGAAATTTCAGGAGATAAATTTCTTAAAAATATACCAGAGAACCCAGTAAACTTATGTGCAAACATATGTACATATAATTAATTATATTCATCAACACTATTCAGAAACAATTTACTAAACACGAATGAATGTAACGAAGAGTGAAATATGCATTCGTATATTTGTAAACATGTAAAGGCTTTGATACTAATTTTTGTGTATTTCTTTCGTTTCATGAACTTCGGAGAACGACTAAACGCAAGTGCGGCAGACATGTTTCATCAACATGTATATGTTTGTGTGTGCTTGTGCGTATTTCAGCATTTTTGTATATGTGTATGTGCACAGAGATTGACTGCGCATGTCCGCCGGCCATTGTGACATCCATGATAGGCATCAGATTTGAGCGCTTCCCAGTTGAGTCGTCTGATTCTATTCCTAAATATCACGATAACAAAAACTAAAGTAAAAACTGAAGAAAAAATAAAGACAAAAAGTGTCAGAAAATAAAAATTAAGAAAGGAATGTATTGAAAATCAGAAAAGAACACAAGACTAAAAAGGAAAACTAGTAGGTGAGTTGAAGTTAATGTCGATTGAAGAAGATAATGTCTGTGCTACTGATGTCATGACTGCTACTTTTGTGTCTAGTAGACAAAGTTTATAACGAGAACGAATATAATGAGCATTATCTCCATTATGATGATTATTGGCACGACTTATTATTTACACATAGAAAATGTTAATGTATTTGATTTTCTAACCATTAAGTCGAGGGAAAAGAGAATTTGTTGCTCTTACGCATTTCTACTTCATCTTGTTCATAGAAAGAAATCTAACATGCTCTGTTTATGTCATCGTTTTCATCTATATAGCTACTTCATGAAACCAAGTACATAAGCCTTCATTTAAAACGCATGATGATTATGTTGAATAATAAGATACACTATTGAAAATATTGTAGCCAAATTTAATTATTGTCTGCGATCTTTTATGTGACCTTTGTATATACTTGAAAATTACATTTGTCACTAGATAACTCGGAGAAAATAACAGGACTGCTAGTAACAGAATAACAACATTTGAATAGTTTCATTATGAAATCTACACTTCATAACCACCTCAAAAGTTACTTCTGTATGAGGTAAGTTTAATCAGATATTGTATATGTAATGCACAGTTGTGGTAGTGAATATAAAGAAAATAACCACTAATAAGCATCAAATTCAATCAGATTTGGTAGAAATTATTGGGAGGAAAAGTGAGTATCAGCATGCCAGATTTCAGATTAGTTACTCTGAAATTATGGCCTTCTGCCAGACTTCGGATCGAACTTACTGCAGTCGCAATGAATTGTGATATTAACTTATTAACCACGACTTGACTTGATTACCTTTGTATGACATTCATTGTTTTTTTTGCAATTTCGTTCTTCAGATTATTAAAGAGAAAATCATTTGTCAATTTCGGTGCTCAAAAAGTACTGAGTAACGGTTAAAGGCTATCGAATATAAATTGCACTCGAGGAAGGTCGAAGAACATATCAGCTAAAATATTGCGCTAAAATGACAGGTTCGTGCAATAAAAAAAACGAAATAGGAATTTGGAATCAGACGCATGAATATAGTCATGATCTCATAGTTATTAAGAGTAAAACCAATCAGTTTTAAGAATATAAATAAATATCATTTTACTCGAATCGAATTTACCTCTACGTAAAACTTATGGCCTTGAATATTGTCAGTGGTTAAAAAGAAATCATTTTCGTCGCTCAGTCTTGTCTAAATCAAAACTATTAAGATTTCCTAATCCCCAATTCTTCCAATATATGTTAATTTTGAAATAAAAGAAGATTGTTTAAGCCAATAAATTATGACTTCCTTAAATCTATATCATCAATCTCCGGGTATGCGGATATGTCAAATAGCTCGTGAAGTTGAAGGTCATATCGGAGGAAAGGGACGTTGTGAGGTGGGAGACATACGATGAAATAATTTGAATGTTGTACAAACCGAACCCATGTCTTATTCTTGTGTAAACTGGGCCTATCAATATAAAAAAATTACAATTAACTCAACGTTCAAATTAAAACATAAAGGTTGTTAGGGTATGAAAGGACGAATCCAATCGAACTAATCAAATCATGAAATGAAGGTCGTTTTGGACAGGCTCGCTTCCAGGTCCTTTCACACAAACGCGGGTGTCTATCCGGGGTCTTTCGCTGTTTATGATCTTCATCAATGATCTCTCTGATGTCATTAGTTCCCAACTAGATATTTATGCAGATGACACTACCATTTACTCTTGTCTCAACAACAAATCCGACATAGTTGATAAAGTAAACTTGGCAGCTGCTCTTGAAAAGAACTTCCAGTCGGTGGTTAACTGGGGCAGGCAAGAAATGTCTTGTACATTTTAACGCCTCCAAAACAAAACTGCGTTTATTTAACCACCATAGAGAGCCTTTTCTACCCGCCATCAGCATGGCTGACGCCAGACTCCTGGAGAGCAACATGCTGCACCTTCTTGGCCTCACGTTTTCAACTGACTTGAAGTGGAGTGACTACATCGAATCAATAGCTGCATCTACTGCAAGGAAAGTTGGGTCACTGTGTCGTGCCAGGAAATTTTCTTGTCAGAATCCATTTTGCACATGTAAACATAGGCCATTTGTCCATGCATTGAATACTGCTGCCATATCTAGTCTGGTGCTCTTGATATTCATCTCAATGTTTTTGACGAAATCCAGAGAAGGATTTAATGTAATCGATCCAGTAATATATCCTGATTTCAGTCACTTTCTCACCGACGTGGCATTGATTCCGTGTTTTTTTCTACAAATATTTCCATGGCAACTGCTCTGACGACCCCCCCACCAAGTGCCCCGAATACATTAATTTAATCGTAGTACTAGATTGGAATCTAGGCCCCACCCATTTACTGTTGAAATAGTTAAATGTAACCACCACTTATACTCCAACAGTTTCTTTTCTTGCACTTACCTCCTGTGGAATTCCCTTCCGTTTACTTGTTTCCCTGATAACTACAAACTTCAAAAATTTAAATACCAGGTCAATCGCCTTCTTCTGTCTTCGTTCATGTTTTGTCCTTACTTCAATTCTCCCTATACTCAGTCTTTTCTCTCACTTTCACTCCCTGTAACCTCCTGCATACTAGTGGCGTTTCCACCTTGCTTGGAGTGAAATTATTACCCCCAGCCCCACAAAAAAGCAAACAAATAATGGTATTAAATAACCCTGAAAAAGTTGAAATGCCATTTTAAAAATAACTCTCAAATCACTTTCGGTAGTAAACCTTATTCGTAAAATTAAATAAATACTCTAGAAGACTAGTGTATCACCACTATTTCATAGTATGTAAATGACAGTATTGGATCATGTCAAAATAAACGCTAGGTATACAGCACAGGAAATATTTTAAGATCCAAGTATATTAATCTAAAATGTTAATAAAGGTTTCCTTCTAAAATTGATATGGTTTTGTCGGCTACAATTTACTCATAATAAACTTATAAGGTCACCAGTCAAGCTACGCTGTTCAGCATGCGCATGCGCATTGACACATGAACGGGTAACCATACTTTTTTCTATTAGAAAGGAAAGCGGATCATAAAACTTTATAAAGGTGATTAGCAATTTTCATCTTATTAGTTAAAATGTGCCAAAACTTTCTTCGATTTTACGACGACAACGAGGATAAGATGACGCATTAGTTGACCGCCAAGAATTATCTCAGTCTTTTCTTATATGTCGATGAGAATGTCAGCATGTAAAACCCTTTGAAGAAAACTGTATTTCCTCTTTTTCAAGCACTTCTTATGTATTTCCACTTGGACTAATAGAATAGTTTAATTTTTTCATCTTTGTAATCATGCTCAGAAAATGCATAAAAAAAAATCTAGCAGCTTTAATCTGTCAATCTAAGCCTTCAGCAAGTAATGTAATAAGTGTTCATTGACGAATTAAAGCAAAAGAAATTTGATTGTGATTTAAAAACACAGTCAACTACATTCAAAATAAATATTTCAGTCATTCAAATGCGATGCAGCTATGTTTGAAAATAAGAAACATTCTTCACACAGAGCAAGTTAATGAATGCATACAACTGACAGCATAAAGATATGTATAAGATTATAAATAAAATTACTAAAAAGAAATCAATTATCTTAATCCATGAATCAGGGCCTTTAATTCGTATATGTCAGATAAGAGTGTTTCATTGTTTATAAACAGTTTCTTATTCAGAGCGAAATTAGTTGTTTAAAATTTATCAGTTAAAATTGTGATGTCACGTTATTTAGCCTCTTATGGGGAAACTTTTTTTTCACTGATGTTCTCACCCTGTACAAGGCCCAATAGCCATTCGAAGTAGAATGTTACAAACTAAGAGTAACAGTTTATGGGATATGTATAGAAAATAAGAATGAACCCTAGACTTGAACAGGTTAAGGTTGTGGTGTTTGGCTAAGCATCTATTTGCGGGGAGAAGCTGCCCAAGTAGAACATATATCTCATCATTGGAATACGTAAGGATTGAGGATGGTCCGCTACAATGGGCGTGGAATGGTGGATCTTAACCGGGAAGGTTAGAACTCGTGGAAATAAGGAATGTAGTTCTTTTGAACACTCTCCATGGAAATAGAGATGTAGTAGCAAGAGGCTTGCAACGTTTCGTCTTTGGGAAAGGACGTGCACAGAAAGAAATTAAATTGAATTAAAAGGTTACTTTTTTTTTTGTTCTAAGTAATGAATGTAATTGGTCTGTGTATCTCAGCAAACTCTCAAAATCAAACACACGTATTATTCACTTCCTCTTTACAATTACAAATATTTGCTCACACGCACATACATACAGTATGGCATTATTCCCTCTCTCTTTACGATTACACATTTGCTGGCACACATATATACACATATAGTATGGTATTACTCCCTCTCTTTACAATTACACACATTTGCTCACACACATACACACACATACACACACACACAGAATATGGTATAATGATTAGATGAGCAAACAAATTTTAGTTATTTTTAAATACATATTTTGCAATATATGATACTTTTTAATTGAAATTATCTTCATTTTTATACATAAGTTCTCAATTTCCTGCATCGTTCTTTATTTCTTAGTGAATTTATAGCATAAATAACAGTAAATAAATATGCTAATTAAAACAAAAGAATGGAAATTATTAAGTTTTATGTAAGAAACTTTTTTTGTTGTATCATTGATTCCTCGAACAGTGATAATTTCTTTCTCTTGTATCATCGACTAAGGTTACTAGAGTATTGTCATTTTTTCCAACATTAAAAGAAACAGTGGCAAATATACTGGTTGACCGACTCACTCACTCACAACAACGCGTATAACACACGATTTGATAATTGATACGAGAGGTTGATCTCTTTCACATTCAGTTACTAATTATAAACCTTATAGTTGTACACAAAGTTTCTTCTGCATTTCTTGGAAATATTCGATGGTTGAAGTAGTCCTCTCTTTCTTTCTCGCTCCTTATCTATCAGTTTCATAATGAGAGTCAAATACAAGAAGAAACATTTGTATGAACAAGACTTTTGTAAGTCCAAAACGCAGTTTCACAAATCATTTGCCAAGAATAGGAAAATATATTTCTTTTCATCCCAGAAAACAACCATCACTTGCCTGAAGTCCAAACTTACTTCCATCATTGAACACTATAGGGTTACCATTCTATATTCGAGGTAACCCTCTTGCAACCTCAAAGGAGATATGCATAATAGTCTTCTAGCTTAAGTGGAAGTTTGCCTTAAGACACGCATACCTGTAGTTCTGCTGCAAGAAAACGATTTCCAGTGATCTGTATTGACACTGCTATAATCACATTAACTCTGATCTGTATTATGGACGGAGTGAATTTGCCACTGCTGCTCTCATAATGCCACGATCATGGCGAGCGTCTGTAGGACGTGGCCGTCCACAACCTGATCTACTTGTTACCATCATCTCGTCCACCATGCGGAACAATCTTGAAAAATTACCATACAAGCCCTTGAAGGTGTACAATCTGAATCCTCAAAAAATGGCTTTGAACAAAAGGAAGTAGTGTACATATCTGTGAAATGACACCCGTTTGCACTGAACGCGTCACCGTGTAAAGCTCAGACACAAACGCTGGCCAATGGAGCAAAATTACAGGTAAGCATTAATTACCAAATATACGTCAGTAAATCTGCACTCTAATGATAAAAAAGAATTCGATTTACACAAGAAATATTTATTTTCCACCTAATCTTCCTTGTCAATGAACGAGTGGTTCACATTAATTATATTGGTCTAAAAATTTACAGTGAAAATTTAAAATTACATTTCAACTATGGCTGCGGACTTAGTGATTCCTTCTCATAAACTGAAAATTATTTGAAATTCACATTTTATATTTTATAATAAATGAATGAAATATTTGAAATGTCCTGAAATGAAAGTATTTTTACGGAATAATATTTTTTATCATCATCAGCGGAAAAAAAATGAAGGAAAGAAATAATTCCAGCTGGATTTTACTGAACTAATTTGGATCGTCGTTAGCGGAAAGAAAGATACATCTATGTGAATAATAAATCTGGTCATTTTTACCTGAGGATAAAGAGCCTTTTGGCACTGGATCAATCGCTGAATGCCAACCAGCATAATTTGGTATCAACATAGCAGGTATGTTTCAAAATTATGTCCACGACTGGAAGGTGAGAAGTTCTATTGACTGAAACTTCTACACAACTAAACTAAATTTCTTTTTCCTTGTAATAAAGTAGATGTTTACTTACAGTGAAGAAAATAAGTATTCAATACACGCTATAAAAACAGTTTATTGCCTTATTTACCTACATATATAGTAAGTATGTACTTCAAAATTAGATCACGTATAAATTTCATTTTTACAGTAGTAAATATGAACAAAAGTGTTCAATAAAACGATAATACTTGGAGGATGATGGCTTTTATTTTGATTCACAGTTTCTTCTGATGATTTGTTTTGTTTCAACGCTTTTTTAGCTTTTGTTTGTTTTGATTTATGGCGCTATTGCTGAACTTAATTTTAGTTCATATACAAGGCCATAAAGATATTTAGTGAGTATAGAACTCAATACTCAGTGGTGACTTAGGCGAATTATTTTGCTAAAAATTATCCAATGTTGAAGCACTTCCAGTGTATCATTATATTCGTGTGAATGTTTCTTAAAAAATTATTGAGAAATTATTATCGAAAATATCGTTGTTGCTAATCAAAATTTGATTAAAATTAAATATGTAGTTTTTAATGCTTATTTTAATAATCAATATTGAATTCCACAAAGAAAAACTTTTCAAAATAAATCAGAGTTCATGGATGATTTTATAAAGAGAAATTAAATATGAAAATACTGTAAGACTACAGCCGAACGAATCATTATCTTTTAACGAGATTGTTTTCTAAGCCACCTTAAAAGGAATGAAAGTATAACTGAAAAATGAAACATTTGGTTTCTTATATTTGGAATATTTATTATTTTTACTCCTAACCTTCTGTTTCTATGCTTTTCTCCGTATTTATAAAGATCATGCAGCTTATTTTTGTATATTCACGTATTGCATAAAAAAAGTGCAAAATTAGTTCCATTTTACTTCTTTGATTTATAAATGTTCAAGTCCTGAAATGGCAAATTGTTAGAGGCACACTGAAAACTATCTTTCATTCGTGTTGAGCCGGGTCACAAGTGACGTCACTGAATGAACGCAGTAAATTGTATGAGGTTTGCGAGTTTGAATAGTGAACAGAAAGGAAAAAAGAAAGAAAGAAAGTGAAAGAATCAAACAAAGTAGGAAACATTACAACGATAAAAATAGGGCGAAAAACAGAAAAGAAATAAAGAGGAGGAAGGAAGGAATGAAGAAAGAAAGGAAGAGAAGAGACAAAGAAAAAAGAGATGAAAAACAGGAAGAACGATTTAAAAAGTGAAAAGGCGAAGCTGTGAAAGAAAATGGAGATGCTATCGAGAGTCAACAATCCCGCTCTGTCAGGTTTTAGATAGCTGCGATATTTAATCTGCGCTGCCATCAGTTTCGAGGCTGGATTTTTTTCTGCACAGACTCCGCCGGAAATGAGAGTGCAGTCTGCTTGTCGAATTGATTGTACCTCCGCACGACCATTTTGAAATGACGAACGGAAACGGCATACCGGATCGGACTGCAGAAAGAAAGCGGCTAAATTGGCCAATCAGGGACAACTAAGAAGGAAATGTGTGCCGGAGAACCAATCAAGATGGTCAGACTTGCTGGCAGTTACGTTTAGAGTCCGTTTTGATAATAGGAGGCATAGGTGGTGAGGAAGGAAAAGAAAGAGTGGCCCGAGGAGAAAGATATGAGAAAAATGGTTAAATTTCCTGGATACTGTTGGCATCGAGAAACAATATGGCACTATATTATATATAATAAGTCATTTTATTATTCATAATTGCATATTTTATTTTCTAGTATTTGCTAGTCTGGCACAAGGCCACATGTCACAATCTTGTTCAGTTTCTTTAATACTTGTCATTCTATGAGATCGAGCGCTTACAGTATGATTTGATCGCAAAGTGGCTATTTTTTGTAGGGGTCGTTCAGATAAATTTTTGATGGAGGCAACTAAGCCCGAATAGATGAAGACATGACAAGTTTAAAAAGAAAATAATTATTTCATCTTAACTCGGAGATATTGATATAAAATTGCTGAGTTCTTTTATAACACACAATGCCAGATTATGTGAATCCGTTTATCATGTACGCAGAAGTATTCTCAGGCGGCATAGAAGAATATATATAACATACATCAAGAAGAGTACTCAGCTGACATATTCATTTTAGGTAAACACTATTTTACAAGCGTCATTGTATCGATGTGATTTCTCTCTAATAGTTTATATATAACTATCTAAGCCACTAATAAGTGGATTATATTTGCGAATCTTGAAATTCGAAAGGTAAGTTTTTTAATATTTCATTTGATATATTTACTATTAATACTAACTAGTTTACTTAGACTTTTGATTTAAATGTCTTATTCTCTAGAAATACAAAACGTAGTCTTTGTTATATATATATATATATATCTGATATTACGATATATAATTTTGTATATATATCAACAAGGAATTTCTTTCAATAATCTCTAATCTCTAAAACAGTACCCGCGTCTCTCGTTTCGTGCGCATGTGTAGACTTGGCAAGATCAACAAAGCCCAGTCCTATGAAATGTGTCACAAAAGAATCTTTCCAGTTTGTCATATCTCTCTCTCTCTCTCTCCTCCTCTCTCTCCCTCTCTACGAAAACGTTTTTCACTTCGTCGTACTTGTTTCCCTTAAAATTGTTCTTGATATATAAAAACCTATACATCGTTATCTCTCACTCTCTCTCTCACACACACACACACACACACACACACACACACACACACACACACACACACACACACATATATATATATATATATATATATATAGTAGAAGTTCTCATATCCGAATCTTGCCATTTACATGTAAGCATATGCTACATTCTAATATTTTTTTCTTTGCAGATAATTGTTAGTAACTTGAAATTTCTCCAGCCATGATGTCTCGCACAGAAGAAACTTCAACTAGATGAAAAAGGAAAATAACTTCTTTCACTTTCCGTCAGAAATTAGAAATTATTGAAAAACTGGACTATATATATTCTAATTCGTTGAATTTGCAAATTAACAAACAAGTATTGTATAATCTGAACGAAACGCTAAAACTTGCGCTTGAAGATGATCCCTTGAAATCTCTTCGGATGGCTTAAAAGGATGAATAAATGAAGAAGCTAATCAATTGCAAAAGAATTCAATGGTAGAATCGCTTCAAAATGTTTTGTTTTGTCAAGAAATAGAGGAAGAATCAAATTCTTCCGATAATGATTAAAACGTGAAGGATGTTGAAGAAGAATGGACCTAATTGAGAAAGCTTTCAAATCCATGGAGAAAAATCTTTGTTCAGTTGTAAAGAATGTACAAGTTCACGTGATTTGCAGAAATGCCTTACAAGAAAAGCGAAAATGCCTTACAAGAAAAGCGAAAAGTAAGCGAAACGAGAAAAGAAATAAGAAAGACAATAGAAAATAAAACTTATTGAGTACAAAACATTGCAAATTAATATTTACTTCCGTGTGACACTTAAATTTTCATATAGTGCGATATGTTCTTGTGTTTTGTTAAGTTTATATTTATATTCCACATCCCACATTATATCTGAACCCGTCCTCCATTCCGAACTTTTCTTAGGTTCCGATATAAAGACTTCTACTGTATGTGTGTGTGTGTGTATTTGTTGCTAAGTCAAATCAGACAATAGTCAATTTTTTTTTTTAAGCGTTTCACCCCAAACAAAGCGGGAAGCCACTAGGACGCAAGGGGTTACAGAAGATTTGGAGCAAGATCAGATAGGAGTGATAGAAGAAAGGATGAGGGTAGTGGATAGATCAAGGCAACTGGAGATGTCGATTGACATTACATTTGAATAGCTGGAGATTATAGCTCTCAGGGAAACTGAAATAGGGAAGGGAGTTTCACAGGCGAGAGGTGCGAGACATGAAGCTATTGGAGTAGAAGAGACGGCTACATTTAGGGGTTTCGACAGTGAAAGGGTGAGAGCGGGATGCCAGCCTCATAGGGCGCTTGAATTCATGAAGTCTGGGAACCAGCGAATGCAGCTCCTCGGAGCAATTACCATGAAAGTATTTGTAAAAAAGACACAGAGAGGCGACGGCGCGTCTTTGAGAGAGCAACTGTAGACGAGATGCCAGATCAGGGCCAATTATATCACAATTGAATAGTCGTTTACACACACACACACACACACACACACACACACACACACACACACACACACACGTGTATGTGTATGTGCACGCGCATCTTTGCAACCCAGAGCGACTAATTAGGAAGTTGTAAAATATACTGACTTTTTAGATATATATATATATATATTTTCTTTATTTCTATTACCTTGTCACAAGAAAGCGTATTATCTAAATGGAGGCAACTAAACCAGAATAGGCATTTTACTTTATTGTTTTGTATTGTATTATTGAATGTGCACGAATCTTTAATGTGAAAATGATCAGGAGTTATTAAAAACAACCTGATATAATTAATAATCAATTATTTACATGCACAACTGAATGACTGTACCTTGTAAAGCTGCAATTCAGAAACATATTGAAGTAAATCTGACTTTGAATATTTTCTTAATTTTCGAAAGCGTTTTTTCTCTCTCCAAGTACGAGTGTTTAAACTGAACTTAAATTCAAAAGGGATACATTTTATACTGGAATAATAATAATAATAATAATTTAATTTTAGAGACATATTACTAAGTTATATTATTTGTTGAGATACCTAATATGTAATAGGTACCTATTAGGTTTATTAATTTTTAGCGCAAATCTTAATTTTTTACCTGATTCGGGCAGAGCATTGGACAATTATTACTGACTAGACTACCCGTGACCGGTTGGGTCACTGCCAGTTCAGGTTAAAAAACATTGAAGTTGATTTTAACATAAAAATCTGTTTGTTTGAAGAAAGTTAAAATAAAAATACTTACTCTATAAACAACTCCTATGTTTAAATCTTATTCACTTTTAAAATCAGATTAACTTAAAAATATTTTTTTAAATTTGTCAAAAAATTTTTTTAAAAAAGTTAACAGTTTCAAGAAAGCTGAAATATAAATAAGCACGCATGCAATTATAGAGTTGGAAAGAGAGGGAGGTGGAAAGAGAGAGGTAGAAAAAGAGGGAGGTGGAAAGAGAGAGGTAGAAAAGGAGGGAGGTGGAAAGAGAGAAGTAGAAAAAGAGGGAGGTGTAAAGAGAGGGAGGTGTAAAGAAAGGGAGGTGAAAAGAAAGGGAGGTGGAAAGAGAGAGGTAGAAAGAAACAAATCATTATATGCCCGACGGCCGACGTACGCATGGTAATTGTGGTAGTGGCGTTGATGGTTATAAATGAAGGTTTTACCATTGATGTTAATAATAGCAAGAGCCCACCATGGTATGGATATGCTCTAGTGCCCACGAATCAGCCCCCAGGTATGGGTAAATATGAACTAACTTTAATAGTGACACAACGAAAAATATTGCTAAACCGAATCGGTCGTCACGCGGATCAACAATGACCACGAACCCCAATGAGTAACCAGCCTGGGAACGGAAAATCTGCAACTGGAACAAACTCTACCCAACTAGAACCAGAGGAAAACCACGTCGAGGACAGTCCTCAAAGAGGCCCTTTATATTCATTAAAAGAAAATCGAACAATAAATAAATGGTCTAGGAAGAGTATATTGAAGTAATGATAGAATTTTACACCGCTACGATAAATCCGACAACTCGAAAGCATCCGAGAAAACGTCAAAAATAGATTAAATATTAATATCGAGGGGCTAAATGCCAACAACCAAGAAGAGACACATGCAGAGGAACAAATAGAAATCTCTGAGTCACACGAGCAAATAGAGGAAGATAATGACGAATATGAGAGAGAAGCAGAGATGACAAAATACATCCGATATAAATGGGAGAATGTAAAGGAAATGTCTATCAAGGAAAGACCGACAATTCCAAAAGTAAGAAAGAATCGCCAAGGAAACGATCAACCGCGAGGGGACGAAATGGAAAGACCGATGAACCTGACAGAAATTAATCATCTTATATACGCAGACTCGACAACGAGCACAGAAACAAAAGGTGAAAAAGTAAAAGCACAACTTAAATGAAAAAGAAAAATGCGAGTCTGGGAAAAAAATAGAAACCGAAATAAATAAACTACGAGAACAATTGTCACTTAGGAGACAAGTGAAATGAAACCTTGATATAAAGAATAAGACTGAAGTACTAAAAGTTAAAGAGAAACTGAAAAAACAATTTTAAGCGAAGGCACAGAGAATCAGGCGTTATGAAAAAAAAGAAACATATTCTTCTGGAAAAACAAAATCTTCAAAGAAGATGCCAAGAAACTATATCGGGAGCTGGGAAAAAAATAAAACAGAGGTAAATGACCCACACAATATCCAGGAAGTCGAGGAGTTATGGTGTCAGATGTGGGGAAGCTGCAAAATGCACAATGAAAGAGCTATATGGATCAAGTAACAGCAGAAACAACACGCACATATAGAGTGCCAAAAATGAACGGATATCAATTTTACTCAAACAACCGCTGTCATGTGCAAAACCGAAAACAGGAAAACACCAGGTTTAGACTGAATAGCAAATTTTTGGATAAAAAGTCTATCTAGCATCCCCCAAGACTTCGCACGGGCATACAATGATATAATCATAAACCCAGAAAAATGCCCCAAATGGCTCACGTGGGGAGTAACATACATACTCCCCAAAAGAGAAGAGACGCAGAACCCGATGAACTATTGGCCTATAACCTGACTACCAACAATGTTCAAGATTCTCACTGCCACCATAACTGAAAAGACATACAACTTCCTTGAGAAAAATAATTTACTCCTAGCAGAACAAAAGGAATGTAAAAGAGGAATTTACAGGTATATGGACTAACTAGTTATCAATAAAAACAATATTGAGGTGAAAATAATGAAAATAAACTTATTGATGTTATGGATTGACAGTGTACCACACTCAAGGATAGAGAAGAGGCTACAAATATAGAGTATGCACCATAACGGTCAAATTGATAACTGCATTAAATCTAAACAATACAAACGGGTCATTAACATCGAGACCAATCAACATCAAAGGCGGAAGCTTCCAAGGAGATTCATTGTCACCACTACTCTTCTGCCTTGTATTAGCATCACTCAGCTGCCCACGGAACAACAGTAGCTAGCAGTTACGGATACAAGTCACAGAATGGCAAACTGAACAACCTATTCTATATTGAAGATCATAAACGTTTTCCAAAGAAGAAAATCAAGAGAAAAACCTACTCACCATAGTCAAAACCTTCAGCGTAGACATTAGAGTGGAGTTCAGAATCGACAAATGTGCCAAAGCCACCTTCAAAGGCGCTAAACTAATGAAAACTACAGATTTAGACATTGACATCAACGACAAGATTAAGGAACTAGACCAAGATGGTACATACAAATATTTAGAAATTAATGAAGGAGGCGGAATACAACATTCAATTATAAAGAAAAGGATCCGAAAAAAATATTATAGAGTTTACGTTTGATATTAAATAGCGAATTTAATGGGGCTAATAAAACAAAGATCAACACCTTAGCTATACCCGTAGTAACATACAGCTTTAATATTATTAAATGGAAGTTGAATGACATTAAAAGATTGGACGCCAAGACCAGAAAAATGTTTAACAAAATGAGGATGCACCACAGATGTTGATAGGCTGTACATATCAAGAGCTTTAGGTGGCCGAAGTCTAATCCAACTTGAATTAACTCTAAAAACTACAACAATCGGATTGGAAGTATACCTCACAAAAACTAATGACCCATTCCTACAAATAGTAAAATATCAATTCCACTTCACCAACTGTTGAGATGTTGAGTGTTTCCCCGTGCGTGTATTGAAATAAGGACAAACACATACATAGGGAAAAATAGTGGTATATCTGAAGAGGTATTTACAACAGAGAGATTAGTAGTCAAACGAACGCAGGTTAGTCAGTAACAATCAGAAAGAGTATAAAGTCCAACTGTATCTTCCGGTAGAGAGACGGAAGTGTGAAGGTCACCTGATCTTCCCAAAACTCTATAGAACTGTCTTTTTAGTAGTAGAGAGATCAGTCCATTCTGATGAGAAGGTGGGTGCGCCCCAACACCAACAAAGAAGCTGCACTCTTCAAGAAACAGCTTAATATACCTGAAATCCTACCAACAAAAATGAAGCGATTACCATCTACGCCAAACAAGTAAAACAGAAGGCAAAACAACTTGGCCAAATGAAATTACCAAAAAAAAAAAAAAAAAAAAAGGGAGGACAAGGCGTTGAATGGCAAATACCTAAAAATAAAGCAAGAAGTAGATGTGAACCAATAGAAAACACATCAGTGACTAAGGATCACTGAGCTGAAAGCTGAAACAGAAGGCCTAATTATTGCAGCTCAGGACCAAAGCCTCGCAACCAGATCCTATCACTGTCACAGGATCTGCGGAAAATATGATGAAACTTTCGACCATATTATCTCAGGATAACCAGAACTAGAAAAAAATGAATATATCCACAGACTGTAGCGACATATGAGCACTGAAAAGTATGCAAGAAGCACAAAATCGAAACCACTGAGAGATGGTATGATCACCAACCAGATACAGTTACCCAAAATAATGATGTAACTATCCTCTGGGACATGTCAATTCAAACTGACAGGGAAATAAAAGCCATCAGACCTGATATTATCATAAAAGACAAGAAATTCAGGAAGTGTATGCTTATTGACATAGCAGTACCATCTGAGAGGAACACCTCCATGAAAATTATCTTGAAATTGTCCAAACACAAGGACCTGGAGATCGAGATTAACAAGATGTGGGGAATGAAGATTAAGACTGTACAAATAGTAATCGGAACTCTGGGCCGCGTGAGAAGAGAAATGGAAGATTTTTACTAACAGTGTTCCAAGTATCAGAAGATCGCCCTACAAGTAACATCCCATATACTAAGAAAAGTGCTATCAATTAAATGACAGTTCTACTATAGAGCCTAATTACCATATTTTGGATTCGGATACAAAGCAGGAAGTGTATATAGTACACATACACACATAATAATAGTAATAATAATTATAAAACTGAAATTCTTAACGTATGTAGACATAAAAAATCTTGGCTACTAAATTAGACGTTTTCCCGTTTATTGTCATTCCACCTTGATGTTCGTTGTTTTTTCCCCCTCCCCATTTTTGTTAGGTGTGTCTATATATATATATATATATATATATATATATATATATATATATATATATGTTGGCTGTACATTAGGATATGCTAATAATATATATATATATGTGTGTGTATTTGTATATGTGTATATGGATGGGTGAAATCAGATATGGTTATAGATCTGTAATTTGTGTTTAGACGGTATATATGTGCATATATATATATATATATATATATATATATATATATATATATATGGAAATATACTCGAATATATAGTGTTAACTGAAATTATTGTTAACCTTATATGTTATGGATTTATCGTGATTTTAATTTTTTAGACTCATGATATGTTCTTTATGACTGCCATTGTTGCAGTGTATATATTATAAGTGGAAAGCTTCTGTAAAAAAAAAAGAAAGATTTCTTTGACTAAATCATACACTACGCGGTAATCTATATAAACGTGTTCCATTTAAATCTAATTTCGGAGACGTTTTTAACTAAACTCATAAACTTAATAGATATAGACTAGAGCATTAATCCGGGTTTAACTTTACTTTGGTTTAAAGTCAATTCATATCCTGTTAAATCTTAATAAATATATCTAGGATATAAAAGTTCAGGACTCTAGATATATAATTTCTGATACTTTTTGAACTAAAGTCTTAAATTTAATAAATATACACTAGAGAATTAACTCTGATCCCTTTGATCTTTGCTTTGGTTTAAAGAAAATTAATATCAGGTTAAAATTTAGCAATTATATTCAGGTTATGGAATTTTAGGACTATTGCTAGAAATACTTTATAAATAAGTTTCTCTGAATATCTTAGTAATTAATAATTATTTAATTCAAATCTCTTAGGTAATTTAATTTTTTTAGTTAATTGTATTAAAAACTTATACTAATTTACAGTTAATTCTAAAATTTTCGTTAATTTTAGAATTATCTAAAAATGTTCTTAACCAAACATTACTTTTTAATATAATTTACAAATAATTTGTTGAATTGAATATATCAATTTTAGCCGTTGGGAGGGACAGACAGGATTTTTTCCAATTCACATTGACGTAACAATACTTCCTTAAATGACATATTTAAGTTAAATCTGAAGTCAGTATATTAAATTAGGTCACCACAAACCTTTAAATTTTCGGATGAAATCCTAGGCCTTAAAATTAAATCCCCCACTTTTATATTGACTTTAAACTTGCATCTTTTCCAACTCTCTAAATAAGATATCAATATTTCTTGATTTTAACCTATAGTAATTTTTTCCATTTTTATTTGTGATTTTGTTTGTAAGTCTTAAAGATTGAGAGCTCTCATGAAATAAAAAAAAAATATTACCTATGAGATTTTAAGTGTTTATCAATTAATAATAAACGCATGACGAAGTAAGCAAATGACAAAATGGAAAAACTTCTAAAACTAATAATGCTTTTATCGATGGAGCCAGTCTTATATCTCGGTTAAGGATCGATCTCATTCTGCTTTTTATCTTTTTAATTTAATTATTTTATTCCAAACGTCTAGATACGCCAGACGTCAAATTTTAAACTGTGTCTGTGTCTTTAACATAAACGACGCTTTTTATTAAAGAAAAATTCAAAAGACTTATCTTTCCGACTTCAAGTTTCGCAGATATACCGCTTGTTAGAGTCAGATAAATCTATTGAATTTCTTATCAGATATTTATAATAAACATTTTAGGAAAATAAACTGAAAACATTTTATCATGATCATATTGTACAAAATATGATCAGTAATAAGATTTACTGAGTTTAATTTCCTCTCATTTTAGTTTTGAAACGTATAATATCGAAAGATTTAAGTTTAATTTTATCACGTTATGTTTTAAACATAGAAAATGTTTGAATTAATGATTAGCATTTTTATGTAGAATATTTACACTAAGATGAACAACTCTTGAGGTGAAATCTCATCAAAACAAGGTATAAGATGAAATTTACTATATAAATAAAAGTATATCGTGATAATTTTACCAGCATAGGTCAGTTATATTGAGCTTCGTAATAAAATTTAAGATTGGGTATATGTACGTGCACATCTATACTGACAATATGCACAAATACAATATTCGTTTTTCTCAATACACCTCTCTACCAACACACACACACACACACATATATATATATATATATATATATATATATATATGTATTCGAGTTTTACTCGTCCATGTATACTGACAACGAGTAAGGGAGAGCCACATGTTGCTCTCTTGTTCGTTTGCAGACTTCGATCAGCCTTTCGATTAGCACCCGAACCACCTCAAACGCGACAACTCACACAAAAATTCAAAGAAAAATAACTGTTAAAAACAAATAAAAAAAAACTTATAAAACAACTTAGATACAATCTTGGCAAAAATCCAGTTCTAACACAGAAAGTCCTATCGGTTCTCATAGCAACTAATGAATAAGTCAACTTCGAAGCAGCCCTTTCCAAACATCGTCACATTGAGTGCGAGACGAGGTCGACGGAAGAAGTCTTCTAGAGAGCGAGCTGAAAGGACGAAAGAGTAAGGACGAAAGGAGAGAATGGCGGAAAGAAGTGTTTTAATAATAAAAAAAAGAAGAGCAACGGAATGAGGAAGAGTAAAAATGTAGGGAGCCAGAATAGAAGTACCAAGTGATGCAAGTCTAGAGGGAATGGAAGGTAAAAAGTAAACTTGAAACGAGAGTAAGAATGAATGACTAACAAAAAGAAAAAAAAAATGGAGGACGAAGGTAGAAAAGTAGAAGGTAGAAAAAAGGAGAGCAAGGCGTAGGTAGAATGGATCGATATGCCATAAAAGAACATGTCCCTGTTGCATTAAAGCCGAAGGAATTTTCACCTGCTGCTGTATGTGAGTTTGGTATATATGTGTTTTCTTTGGGACCAAAATACAATTTATGCATCAAAATAGTAATTATCTAGTTCTAATACCCACATTTGTACCCTTAAGTACACATTCTGCTTTAGTTTTTCTAACATCATATAGACGTGACTTATAGACCAATGTCCTGATAATGGATTGAAAAGGCAACGAAGAGGCACCTTATTACACAATCTAACGTAATACTGAAAAGCTTGTAAATTAAAAATCTAGCGAATCAGTGGAATTTCTTCAGCATAGTTTTTATTAATTAGTTTTTATTAAAATTTTCACAAACCCACATATTAACACCCTCCACATATACGCATTATATATATATATATATATATATATATATATATATATATATATATATATATATATATATATATAACATAAATTATTTTCTGATAGAATGTATCTGTAAAGGAACAGAATGCATAAAAAGTAAAAAGACAAGAGGAGAAACTGTTTTTATCCGACGCATTTCGTCCGCTGAGGAACTTTATCAAGTCATATATATATATATATATATATATATATATATATATATATAAAGTAAATCTTAAGTTGTAAGGTGAAATGATCATACCAACGAATTATTACTTATATATATATATATATATATATATATATATATAACATTGTGAAGATGGATAAAAATATATAATCTTCAATTTCAATTGTGAACATGGATAATATATATATATATATATATATATATATATATATATATATATATATATATAAAATCTGTAAGATGCAAGATCATTTTGTATAATTTAAATTGCTGAACATAATTTTGAAAAAAAAAAAAACGAATAAATATAATTTGAAAAAGTTTGCTTTGGCCTATGTGTTGGGGCAAAATTTGATGCCATCTTTGTGCATATATACCTGAGACGATCCGATAGTAATGCCGCCTGATATTTATTTCTATAGTAACTACAACAGGCCAGTACAGTTGGATATAAGTAGTTTTCAACTAATGTACTATTTTTCCAAATAGTCCCCACCTTATTCAAGTATTTTCAACAGCGTGTTGTTCGAAGTAATTCAGTGAGTTGTGAGTTCAATATCTGGCCACAGCAGAGATGAAGAAAAACTTGGAGAGCTGAGTTACTATAAGGGATTAACTGAAAATGAGATATCCAGAAAAGGCATGGCACGTGGAACTAGAACACTCTAACCCCGTGGTTAGAAGTGTTCGGTTTTGAAAATCCGAAGTATATCATCTGAAGAAGGCCGGAGTGTACAACGGCCGAAACGTCGTGAATATGACAACGATGAGGACAATTGTCCGAACAATGTAAATAGTTACAATACCTCATCTCAGAAATATAGACAAGTAAAATGTAAAATTACGATTGGACAAACATTTTATGAATTTTGTCAGATTTTCCAAATTTTACGTTATTAGGAAGATTAATGAAACATCAAGAAAGATTGTTGAATTAAAAATATAAAGTGCTCAAAAAAGAAAGCTTTAATGTGAAATGTATGCTTCATGTTCTATATCTAATTTTAGAAGTCGTACATCCATTGACTTGGAGATTTCTTTCTTAATGAGACAAACTCTAACATTTCAAATGTCATTGCTCTTAAAATCCCGTCCGCCAGTGTAAACCTTCCTCTTGAAAATGCTTCACAAGATTTCATTTGTGTTCAGGTCATGCGAATCAGTCACTTCTACCAAAAAAATTGAGAACATCCCTTAAAAGACTATATTAGAATCTTCATTGGTTTGCTTCGCTGAATGTGATAAATCATTTTTATACATAAAACTCACCCTTCTAAAAGTGTTCAACTACTTATTAAAACATTGGTTCACGTGTGCATTAAAAAGAATCACAGTTAACACCATATGGAATATGCCGTGGGCCTCCTTTGTCGTCTAATCATTCTACCATGAAGCAATACATCACCTTCACCTTGTTGATGTCTTTATTTGTGTGAGTGGTTGGTTTACCACCTACAGTCGAGGATATCATGTCATTCGTCAATGAAAACAATAACAAAGAACAAACATATATTGTTTTCTGTTTCGTTCGATTTTCCTTATGGAAGTCTTTAAAATGAGGTATAGTGATTCCCAGGTTTTGTTACTTGACTTAGAACATAACATTCGCGTTTTTTTCAACACTTACTTCCTGCCGTTACCCCTGATAAATTCACAATTAGAAAAAGACAAAACTTATAAATTGTCGTGATACAGGATACAGATCGGCGAGATAAATTCCTTAACTTGCTTTATCAGAACTGCATCGAATTCATCTCGAATCTTCAATGACCCTCTTTCCAGATTGGTGATTCCTACCGATCTTTTTTTTTTTTTTTTTTGTAATTTTCAATGTTGTTTTATCTTGACAGAAGATGGTAAGTGCGACACTGAGATCCGTAGGCGTATTGGGATGTCCAAGGACACATTCCAAAAGCTGGGCAGAATACTACGAGACAGGAGGATATCTTTGGTAACAAAGAAAAGAATACTGATCTGTTACATGACATCTGTCTTTCTTTACAGCAGCTAAAGATGAAGAAGAGACTCGAGGCGACGGAGATGTGGTTCTACAGAAGGATGCTAAGGATATCAAGGATTGAGCGTGTGAGCAACGATGAGATCTTAGAGAGGTTGCAAACAAGGAGGAGGCTTATACTTAATATCAGAAAGAGGCAGCTGAAGTTTCTGGGACACATAATGAGGAAGGAGGGCCTGGAGAATCTCGTGATACTCACGGGTCGAATAGAGGGAAAGAGAGACAAGGGAAATCAACGCGTGACATACCTGGCGGACTTAAGCAAGTGGATGACAGAACGTGGTCTGGGGGAGAAAGCGGAGGGAAGGAACTGGTTGAGAGCTGCAAGAGAAAAGAGGGAAGTGGCGAGCCATGATCGTTTACGTCCTGAAAGGACATGGTACATAAAAAGAAAAGAAGTTCTGATAAATTCAAATGATAGAAAGAACAGATGGAGTAAAATTCCACTGTTCGTAGCGTATACTTTTTAAAAAAGTCCTCAATACATATTTTTATTATAAGAGATTATAATAAAAACATGCAGAAATCGCTCTACTAACTCCTTAATATCTAATATCCAAAGCAATTTATCCAATCTTAAAAATATCGCAATTATTATAACCACATCTAAAACTATTATAAATATAATCAGAGCCAAAATATCCATTATATATATATATATATATAAAAATATCCATATATATATATATATATATATATATATATATATATATATTCCACGAGATGCAGGAAAGTTTTTCAACACAACCGAACAGAAGTTTTGGGAAATACTTTTTCAACATCTATGTGTGTGTGTGTGTGTGTGTGTGTGTGTGTGTGTGTGTGTGTGTGTGTGTGTGTGTGTGTATATATATATATATATATATATATATATATATATATATATATATATATATATTATTTTGACCTCGTCTCTCTACCATGAATGTAAAAAAAAATTGTCTATATCACTGAGATGAGGTATTATGATTATTTGTATTATTTACATTATTCGGACTATTATCCTCATCGTCATTGTCATGTGTTGTAGTGTCTTCCCTCTAATGAGTCTATTCCACTTACTATAAAGTATTAGGAAAAGTAAGCCTCGGGGGTGGACGGTGATATAGACTGAACGTTGGTCAACCGACACACACTCCCAAGTCGTGTAACTCACTTCTGTTGTATTTACTATTCAATACACTATTTATGTGAAACCTCTTGTTTTGTTATTTATTAAACAATTATTTGGTCAGAACATCTTGTTAACAAATTTTTTGGCCTTCTGCAGATGATTGGAATTTCGAACCGAACCCTTTATTTCGTCTGTCAGGGTAAACTGTTCTAATTCCACGTGCCATGCCTCTTCCGGATGTCTCAGTTATTTTTCTTTAACTCAGCTCCCCAAGATTTTTTGGTTCACCACTGCGGTAGCCTGGTATTGAACTCGCAACTCTTTGGGTCTAGTCACGGTATCTAACTGAGAAAAAACAAACAATGAATAACAACACAAAAATTGCAATATACGCTCTGGTAAAATATGCAATAATAATAATAACAGAAAAATTGCAATATGAGCACTGGTAAAAAAACAGTTGCTGAGACATTAGGCTTGTAAGTCCCAGAAATTCATACACAAATGTCCTCAGGGACACATGTGCCAGTGGATAAAGGCATTGGTTAGATCCAGTGACTGTCTAAGAGTTCAGGCTACAACATTGGTGAACAAAAAAACTTGTTAAGTTAAAGGGAGCATAACTGAGACATCCGTGGCATGGCAGGTGATCGAAATAAAGAGTTCGATTTGAAATTCCAATCACCTGCAAAAGGCCGGAACGTACAACGGCCGAAATGTTGTGAATGTGGCAACAGTCTAAATAATACAAGTAACAAATTTTGTGTAAATATTAATTACTGAAATTGTTGGGGCGCTTCGTTGTGTGTGTTCTAAATTGACTTTTAAATAAAGCATTATTTCTTTTTAGGACAAACACTATTTTAGTGTGTACCCTTGTTTGTGCTAATAACTTGTTTTCTTTATTTTATTTTTTTTTTTCTTGAGCAGTGAAATAAATACCAACTGGCCTCGATCGACAAATCCCAGTAAAGAAAAAAATTCTTGTCGGGAGGTGCATATTTCTTTAGTGGGATTCTCGTTTAGGCCGATTGGTATTAATTTGTCTCTTTAAAAACAAACGAACATGGATATCAACTCGAGCCACTAAAAATAATGTTTATAGTAATAAGAAATATCTTTCTATTTCTCTATCTCTCCTCTCTCTCATCTCTCTTTCTCCCCGATCTCTTTCTATCTCCTTATATCTGTTTCTATCCATCTCTATTTATCACACACACACACACACACACACACACACACACACACACACACACATCTCATTAAATAGTATATGAGAGTGAGATGAAATCTACTACTCAACCTATTTTCAGAAATGGGTATGTAAAGTGTGAGCTTTGTCTCAAGTGATTAAATAATTTAAAATCCTCCCGGCAACTCACTGGATGAACCGTAACGGCAATCTGCTCAATAGAAACTCTTGTTCGTCGGCGTCGCTTGTCTTCTCTTATTTGTGTTTCAATTGTCTTCGAAACTGTGCATGTCGGAAAGCAAGCAACGCAATCCATGGCGGCAAATTGTGGCAGCAAGGGAAAGTAATTCAGTAATATAATGTTGGGGTAAAACCGAATTGAATCAACAACAACTCGCCAAAGATTTCCATCCCCTTATTATTTTCTTCCACCCTTTCATTAAAATCTGTAAAATGCCTTCTCATGCTTAATAATCATTTCTACTTTAGATTTCTTCCTTTTCTGGTTCACACATTCATATATTTACCAGTTTTCCTTCAGTTAATCTCTTCAGTGTTTTTCTTACTTTTTTTTTTTTAAAGATTTATTCCTTTTAATACGCATCTATCGATATTTACTAAGCTGATCTAAATCTAGCAAAACTTTATCAGCGTTTCGGAGCCCCGTGAGTTTCTAATTCACTCTAGAACCAATAGCACAAGGAACTAGAAGCGTCTTTCCATTCGATTTAGCCATCCATTTATCTAATAAATAACCAACCAACAAACGCATTTAGACATGTATCATTCGCATAAGAAATTGCTTCTTTCACTTGCTAGCTTGCGGTCCAAGTACGAGGGTAGATTAGGTTGTTCATTAATTTCTCATATCATAAACCATCTATGTATTTCCATATATATCTATCTATATATATATATATATATATATATATATATATATATATATATGTGTGTGTGTGTGTGTGTGTGTGTGTGTAATCTACAGTATTATTGTCACCTTTATATCTATCCAGATTTGCTAATGTCCAAATGTACATTCATAAGTGTTCTCTCTCATACATTCTTATACATATATATATATATATATATATATATATATATATATATATATATATATATATATATATATATATATATATATCATATCATATCATATCTATATTTATATATATATAATGTGCTCTTATGTCTGCACTATATACTTTTTTTAATATCATATTCATCCTGACTTTCATTTAATTGGTTCCAATATCGATTCACAGATTTATCGGCGAGTCAGAAAAAAATGACAAGAGTAGAACAGTGCCGATAAGCAACAGTAGTGTTGTTACATGACGTCGAGCTAAGAACTGAGTAACTGTAAGTGAAGGGGAAAAAATGAAAGACTTCTGAGCAGGTGTTTTTCCTTGAAGAACTGCATTTGCATACACGTGTTACCTCACCGTTTGAATCATATGTGATTACTTGCATTTTGCTGGATTTTTCCACATTTGGCGCTGTGGTATGGGGAAGCGGGCTCACGGACTGAGATGGGACAATGTGCGAAGATGGGTGGGGAGGATGCTGTTGAATCCGTTGAAAAGAGAAGAAGCTGATTTCGTTTATATCTAAGCTGGGCTTTATACAAGCAACCTTCACTACGGCATATCTAATGCCAGTCATTTTCGCTCATGTTTTTTCTACTTAATGACATTTGATCAACAAATGTTTTTTAAAGCATTTTTAAAAAAATTTTTATCGCTATCATTTTCTTTGTGTTATTATCTATATATCAAACTACTCCGATTAGTGCATATCATTAATTTCATATTTCAAAATCTAACTTGCCTGCTTTCTCAAACTATTATTTGGACACAAATAAATATCATTATTTTTGTTTTAATTATCATGCGCTAAAAATACCATGTTCTTCAGAACATAGGCAATCATAGTTTTCCACGGATTTCTTTTCTTTATTACCTGTGAAATGCCATGTATTTTTGGGAAAGAATTGAGTGGTGTTCTGTTACATTCTCCACTGTTTGGAATTCAGTTTTCCTTCTTTTAAATTGACATTCGTGTGAAAGTGAACGCAACAAGCGATCCCAGAATTTGAACTCACCGATCCTAATTTTTACACCGATATCCGTTACACTACCCCCATTTGGTTACAAGTGTTAATTATTAATAATATTTTTAGGAAATTATTATTAATAAAACAGTTGTAATCGCGTGTTTCTGTTTATTTTGTGTATTAGTATTATATATTGTAGTCGTTATCACAACTTACTATACAATTATGATTGATAACTTATCAAAAAGATTTGGTGGCATTATTGAAAACCAAATGAAAACAATTTCCTTTTTTGACCTTTGATTAAAGTCAGCTGTATTTTACTTTTGTCTAATAAAAGTATCTTCAGAACCCTAAATATCTTGAACATTATAAAAGTAAGATAATTCAGTTGAGGAATTCTTGACTGAAATCAGCCTTTTTTCTTTTCTTTAATTTGATATTTACAGATAAAATTCCACTTGGTAGCTTTTGAGTACGTATTAGGAATTAGATTTTCAGACTTCAAATTTCACACTTATTGTCCATGTTATTCTCGTAGATTAATGTCATGTATAAATTGTAATTTACAGCGGTATAAATAACAGATTTTTAACCGAAAAACTTATAATATTTGTAAAAACGATATCATTTTTCCTAAATATAAATGTTTGAATTACTTAGCAAGCCTTACTAATTCAGCAGTCTAGAATATTGTTATTATGCATTAGAAAGTCTACATAATTCTGATGACAACGCTTATTATTCGATATCGAATTTTTGACCTTCAACATATTCTGCTCGTATAGTTTTCCAAACTTTTCGTCGTCTATTTGAACTTAAAAACACTGATACGTGTCGATAGATGATAATGTTTCGATTTTAAATCAATAATCATCTCAGTCAAAATGTTGTTGTTAACCTAAGAATATTGAATAAAAAATTGCTTGCCTCAAGATGTATCAGTTAAACAACTAATATCATTAGACTTAACGTTATCACTAGAGTAAAAAAAATGACGTTGGAAACATTTGTAAAACCTCCGTCATCCATTTTAAGTAAATATCAATTGAATAATGAGGAGATTGAACGTTTTTCCTAACAAGTTCAAATCACCCACTGGCATTTTCTAGACTTATAAACACGCCTGAACAAATTTTGTAACCTATGATTTTTTCTTTTACAAATTTTTGACAAATATTTTTCCTGCTCAGAAGACATGAAGAGGCACGCGTCTTCAGCCCCGCGGACATACTAGTCTGCAGACAGACGGCTGCCACAGATGGTGTCTGCAAAAGGTATGAAAAGGTAAAACCTACCTTTGATCTTAAACACTGCACGCGTGTCACAGGTTAACTGTAAGAAATAAAAAAATAAGAAAAAAATGTAAATAAATATCTATTTTTTATATAAGTCTGGTATAAGCGAGCAATTCCCAAAAAAAAAAGAGAAAAAAAAGAAAAAAAGAAGTCTGAGATTGAGTCATATAAAATAAAGTATACTGTATGTTTTACTTTATGTAAATCAAATGAAATACACAATATTTATAAAAGTAACATTGTTAATTGATGATGTTCAGGTTTCCAAAGTTTTCCAAAGCTTCTCGATTGATATTATTTTATCTAATCTTTATTTTATAAACCAAATAATTCAGTATCAAAATTAAGAAAAAATGAAGAAAAAGAAAGGGCGAAGCGAGAGACATGTTTGGTTAGGTTTTTACCTCTTCATACTGATAGGTTTATTATGATTAATAGCAAAAATCTTTTTTTCTTCGAAAACAGTTGTTCTTTTTTAAATTACACTTCAACATATTCACTTTAATAATTTTCACTGGGTTAAGGCAATACAGTAAATATATACGTTCTGTTTGCTCAAATTCTGATGTTAAATGATACTTAAAATAGAGAGTGTTTATATATTTTTACATTTATAATATTCACCTAAGTAGATGAGCAGTTCCACACCGTATGTTTAATGTTCAATAAACAAAGGCTGTCGGCAAACTTGTTAATCTTTTTGTCTGTACCGTTTTTTTTTTTATTGTACCCAGGGCTCCATTTATAGATATAACATTCTCAACATTTCTCAATTTGAAGGTCCTTATATTTATTTTGTTCTATTCTTTAACAGATATATTTTATCTGATAGAACTGCCATATCTATAAGAAGGCATTTTTATTTATAGTCTTTAATTGCACTGGTCTATTAATGTTTATGTGTCTGTCAGTATGAAGAGGTAAAATCCCAAAGAATAATGACCTCATGACTTTCTATGATTTTTCACCCATTTTCGCTATATGGCACATTGTATTATTGGCATATTTTCCAGTAAATATACTGTCCAATCTTATCTTGTTTATCTTTGTATTCCTTCAGTGTTAAAATTGCTCAGCCAGGCACTAAGTGATCATCATAATCATCATCATTATTGTTATTGTGTCTTCACAAAGGCAGTAACTAGTAACTTTCAAAAGAAGTCAACGGTAATTCTCTTCGATATTCCAGCAATTTCCTTAGTAATCTCGCTGATTTTAATAATTCAAACATTTTCAGTTCTTTCTCAAATTTCCAATTATTCCAACTTCTTTGGAAAAGTATTTGGGGCTGTTCCAAGGGCATTTTCATGTTACACTTTTCCAGTTCTCTCGCCTCGTCTATAGATACATTTGTCCAATATTTTAATTTCTTTCAGTTTTAATCTCCAATCTTAATGGAAGTTTCTAGCATGCATTGGGAAATCCCTTTGAATTCTGAAGACCCATAGAACCTATTATTTATTCTCTAGAAAGGCTTGTACTTTGTGTATTTATGACTAAGTCATAGCCACTAACATAATCTATACCAAACAATCTTTCCTCTCTAGTCATGTCTATTCTATACTTTACTGAACTCATTCTCTTTGCATTGTCAATTCTTGCTGCTCTTCGAAGTGCTGTTTATCTAGGCTTTAACATAATAGGTTCTTCCTTTCTTCTTTAAGAGGTTCTTCCTTTTTTCTTTAAGAGGTTATTCCTTTCTTCTTTAGGAGGTTATTCCAAACAAACATTTAATATAGTCGTTTGGTTTGCACTATAATTACATTTTATTTCTTTATTTATAAAAATATATTTTTTCCATACAATGAATAAACGCTGACTTAAGAATATTTAATTTCATGAATGGTTAGGTCTTACAGTCACATCATTTTCGAAATTTGAAAAGCTACAACATCTTAAAATGTGGTACTTTATTTTTCAAGTTTAAAAATTACTATTTAACAGGAAACAGACATAAGTTATTCGTACAAAGCCAATTTAGTTATTCGTACGAAGCCAATTTAGTACAAGTCATATTCGTACACTATTTAATGAGAGACCTATTAGTGATTTGTTGTACCGGCGTACTGTTTGACAATAGTTACATTTTGTATAAGTTGCTAAATAACAATTTAAATTTATTATAACCGTTCGTTTTATTAATTTTTTATATAAAATAAAAATTGCACATTAATTTTGATTTAAAACAAATAAGATTGTAATTGCAATAGCATAACAAAAATTAATAAACAATACAAAATAAAGGCTAATAAAATGGTTTAAAATATTCTGTAAAATTTATGAATTCACTTTAATAGTAGTAAAGTTGTGGCGTGAAGACCAAGTTACATTTCATAATAATAGAGTTTACAACAGTCTTTTAATATTCTGTCTTTCATAAACACACAGTCGCAAAAAAGTTTCCTTACGCATCTTGCAATAAGATCGTTTCTCAACAGGTGTTTTAATAATGTAGTTTTGTTTTAAAATGATGGGAATCATAATAAGCATCTACATTTTTTAATCACAGAAATTGCTTCTTTCTTCATGTATTTATTACCTGCCTTCAGGATAATAAAAATAACTGTAAAAAAAGAATATGTGATGCTTTATAGAATTTTAAGCTTTGTTTTTAAAGTGTTTTGAAATTAAGTGAAAATTGTCTCATATTTTCCATTACTCGTAGAGGTGAAATTTTGTAGTGTATTGTAAAAATAATTATTTATCTTTCTATAACTTTCTATTTTAACGAAAACATTTTAGAAATGACTACTGAAAATTTTCAATGGATTTAGTTGAAAGAGAAATTTATTTTATAACCTTTTTCATTGAATCAACCAGATTAGCTTTTCGACAAATTACTGAAGAAGACTATGTACTGCCTCTTTGTAAATCCGCCATTTCTTCTGTTATATGGGGAACAAGTCAGAGTAAATTTCGCTATAAATAATAAAACCAACAATCTTTTTTAGCGTTCAATCTGTTTTAAAGCATAGATTTTGCTTGGTTACACTGTGTCCTGCACCCATGGATGAACAATAAAAAGAGTTCATTAATCAAACTACCTTTTAATAAAAGGCCTGTCGTGTCACCGAACAAATCACCATATTTCCAGTGTTTCATTCGCTAATCATTTCCTTATCGATCACGTTAATTGTTTGAAACTCTCAATCAAAACTAATCATCGCGATGGACATTTACAATAAACCGAAATCTATGAACAAAATATGAACTTCTTACGTTAAAAAATGTAAGTAAAAATCACTTTTTAAAAATCTGGAATTACTACCTGACCTAGTTTTTGTTAGGCTTTCTTGGTTTGTAAGTCAAATAATTGATCGAAGACATGCCTACAGAGAACCAATTTCTATACGAAGAAAAGCAGCTATACGCAGATACAAATTGATTTTTTTTATTTGCAAAACCTATGCCTAAAGATTATCTAGTAGCTAGTTTAAAAAACAAATTGCTTGGACAACAAATAATTTGCTAACCTTTCTTACTTAAAGCGTTACAGCAATATTTAAATGTCTTTTTATTCTGGGTGAAAAAGTAACTTAAAGTGCGTCACAGAGACGCTTCAATTTGTAAAATGTACGAGGCAACCAAAGCTTATTGCAAGTATTGATAATTTTACTACAGACAAATGTTTCTCACAATTTTATAAACTATCCGACATAATATCAACAAATTTTAAAAAAAAATTACTAATCATTGGTAATCATTGACTTTTATTTCGCATTTGTAATATTTATTCAAATATATTTCCTATTTATCATATGCTTTGTTCCATCCTAAGAAATTTCGGAATTTACAACCGTCAATATTTTATCATATCTATTATGACGTTTTTTTAATTTTATTGTGAAGATCACGAAACAGCAATTATCTTGTTTATTGTATTATATAAATTTATTAAATTCAAATGACAATCCGTGTCTAAATTTTTATTGCATTTTCCGGTTTTCGCGTAAGTCGTTAAACATCCGAATCAAATTTGTGACCAAAAATCATGTTTTTCTCGAGTATTTTGAACACAAAACGATTTTAACCTGTTCTTTCTGGCTGAATAATTACAAGGGTTTTTCAGTGATTCTTCCGAAAAATGGTGTCATGGTGGTTATCTGAAAAACCTGGAAAAACTCAATTAATTTATTGGTATTCAGATATAAAACATTATGTTGTTACACGATTTGGACAATTTTACTGTTACACCCGGTATATATATATATATATATATATATATATATATATATATATATATGACTATTTACTTCTAAATATTTCAGACCCACCAGATATATATGATTTGATTACTGTGATAAAGGCCTGTGTAGGACCAAACACACTGTGCAAAAGGATCAATAACAGTACACAGATTGCCACGAAATCTCAAAACATTCTTCATTAGTTTTGAATTTAGAGTTTCCGTTCTCCTTGATTGGTCGTCAATGAAGCCTATTTAATCCATAGCAGGAGGACAAATAGATGTGTTCGTACCTTTCCCAAGGGTACTTGTGACAGAATCAGAGATTTACTTCTCTTTCTGAACCACACAACTATTGGTTATTTATAAAGCGTATCTTAAAATATTTGGCTACATAACGCTATTGGGAGTAAATGTCATTTTTAGATAGATATAATAGAAAATATTTTAACCTTTTGGAGATAGAGTCACATTTAGAGTTTAAGTGCCAAGATGGAGCTCTTTTTACATGCCCTCACTGGGAACTCAAAAAATTGATGTACAAGTTATCATAGAAATCGCCATTGAAAGGCCTAGATGTGCAAGAAAAGTGAGAAGTAATCTGATTGGCTGGTAAAAACACCAGCCAATCTCGAGGCTTGTATTATCGGGCCGACGGATAGGCCCAGTCGTCTTCTTCGTCATTCGACTTTTCGGCTGATATATCGGCCCTGTTGTTTCCTAATGTTTAAAGAAGAAACAGAAAAGTTGACATATTTAAGAATTGTCCAGATGTAAAACATCCTAAATAATCATTTGATGCGCAAGTTATTTTCCTGTGATTCCGATCAGAATGATGAGTAAATTATTTGTAGCCTAATAATGGAAGAAATATATAAAAACGTATACTTTTCAGCACAGTTTGTGATCAATAAAGTTAAATCAGTGGTGAATATTAGTAACATCAAACATTATACAGTGATAATATCAAAATCAGCTAATAACTACATTTCAGATGACTAACATTGCTCTAGCATTGTAAATAAAAGTTATTTTCAGATGGCGAGCTCACAAGGAAACATTTCCAAAATAGTAACTGTAGACGAGTACACAAAGTTCAGATATTATTTTCTGTTAAGGTAAAGAAAATTGAATTTTGACAAAAAGATTTCGGTAAGAATATTGTCTAGCCTGACACAAGATTACGGTATTGTAGCACTCTGTAAAAAATCAAATCTACTTGTAATGTTGGATAAGTATCGCTAGATGAAAGTCTCCAAGAATTAAAAAAAAAAAAACGTTATTTAGTTTGGTGCAGGGTCAGAATAATCGAGGCCTCAGTAAGTTTGAATTAACTATCTACCGAGCTTAACATCCGCCGTATCGCAGCGATCGTCCCAAAACAAGAGTGTACAGAAGAATCAATGCAGATTCTAAAATGAAAGAAATTAAGGCAGGTTGGTGGGAGTGGCTAATGAGAATGAGGTGTTGATCGGGAAAATATTCAGATGTTTTTTGCGAGCATGCGCCAAGAGAAACAAAAGTGCGAAGCAAACGGAAGAACCATTTTGCAATACAAAAAATGGCAGGTGGTTCCTTTGAAAAGATAAAACAAAAACAATCATATAAACCAAGTTCCTGACGAACAACAAAAAGGGTTCTAAGATGTGTGGGTGTGTAGGTTATAGTACTTAATGAAAAGGATAAGAGAAAGGAGGAGAAAATGAAAACTTTAAAAAAGAGAGAAACGGAGAGAGGAGAATAGGAAAATGGGGTAGAAAATATAGGAAGGAAGAATCAGGAAAAGGAATAAAGAGAGAATAGAACGAAAAGGAAGGACATAGAAATGAGGGACTAAAAGAGTGAGAAATGCTGAGAGAAAACTAGAAAAAAAGGAGACATAAATAAAAGTAAGGACAAAAATGTTAGCCTCACCACACACAGAATCGACCCGAAAAAGGAAAAAGAGTGAATGTGAAGGATACAAATAGAATGAAAATAAAATGGAATAGGTCAAAGAGAGAGGGACAAGTTTGATAAATATGTGTGTCTCTATTCGTTAATTTGAAGGTGTAAGTTAGTGCGCAGCTTATAATGTCTCTGTTTTGTCTACTTTATTCTCTGTGACTTCGTACGTCACTGTGTGTTGTTGTTAATTAGTTAATTAGCATGTAAATATTAGTTGACAATCTCGGAAATGATTATTACTTTACTTACGCTTTTCTAATAACGTTTTTTTTTTCTTCAAACCCTTTCGTGTTTTGGGGATGAATACTTTTGAACAATTTACGTAATTTTCTCTAAATTTTCATGTTTCTCGTTACACCTTGTTCTTTCATTCGTCGTGTTTCTAAGTCTTACAATCCTAGAATCTTTCACAAATCGGTTTGGAATTAAAGTTGACACCTATAAGGATAGTACAGGATGCCATGTAATGAAATATCGCATTCTAACAGGAAAAGCACTTTAATCCAAAGGAGAACAAAGAGTAGAAGCTTTTTGGGACACGTGTTTCCTTTTTCTACTGTTTGTAAGGCTGTAGCTATCATTATGACTTTCTCCACTATTTTTCGATATTTATGTTTGTAAAGGGGTTATCAGTTTGCCGAAGGAATTATCACTTTCTAACGAGTTTGGGTAACCAGTTTTAGTAAATGGTGATGCGTTTGTTGAAGAGTGATGATTTTTTTGTGTTGCTTGGCGATATTTAAATGATAGGTTGTATTAGCAATATGGTCGTCGTATTTTATTTTTATTTACAGAAGATAGCATTGTATGCAACAGTTTGTTGGGGACTAAGAAATACTCCAAAGAGGAAAATAGATATATCTTTTCCTTATGACACCCTATAGCTGAAGAGCAAAAGAACAGATGGAGAGAAAGGGAGGGTTTTTTTTTACCCATTCCTTTTATACTGCTTTATATAACGCCACCTAGCAAACAACTTTGAAGTAATCACCAGAATATGGTCACATGAATGGCAGTAACACATGAATGATGTCTAAACTTTTTGCTAACGTGATTAAAAAAAAAAAAAATGAAACAATTGAGAAATAATTTTAACACACACATACAAACTTATATATATAAACTTGCATAAACGAATTCAAAAGCAGATAATAATTTGAACAGATAATCATTTATATACGCGTAGCTAAAACTGAACAAGCATAGGTAATCACGTATACACAGAGATACAAATAGTTGCATATACACCCAAACACACTTTTGTACACACGAGTATAGGCACTTTTAAGTAAAATATATCTCTTATAAATTCTTAATTGTATTTGTTTATATTCAGATACATACAAACACTGAAATAATCGGAGTCCCAAGAACATACAAATAATAAAACAAGTTACGTGGTGGGTTTCCTGAACTGGTGGCCTTCTGCCAAAACTAAACTCAAATTAGCAAATAAAAAGCATTTTCCTAGCATCAAATAAGAAAATTTTGATCGCTGGAAAAACGAAACGACTCGACAAGCACATGAAGCAATATTTGATAGGATTAAAATAGAATTTTAAATAAAATCAACAACATGGAAACTAGAAAACTGAAAAAGAGAACTGTCTTTTTAAATGAAGTTAAATAATAAAAGAAAAAATACAAATTCAATATCTTTAATCGTTTTTCTAAAAAGTATGAAAACAGAATCAAAATATCAGTCGATCTCTGAAAGAAGCAGACGACATAACCAAAGAAATTTGGATGAAAGACAAATTGATTTTTAAAACAAAACAAGAACGAATAACATCACTCAACGATTCATCAAAAATATTTTGCCTTAGAAATTCAGAGAAGCTATTTAAAATAGCAGAAGGTTGGTGGAGAAAATTTTAGTATGGAATCAAACAATCTTGTTTTCTTTAATGATCTGAAAAAATAGGCCATCAGTTAAGCATTTTATATCATAAATTAATCAAATTTGCATTTGGTTCTTTCAGTAAGTGGCGACGTAAAATGACATACACTACACCTTCATAAGCATTTTGAAAAAATAAACCTATACTTTCGAATTTAACCGCAACGTGTTCCTTTGTCGAGGTTCCTCTTAATACCGTTATTGGCCTTTTTTTCTTTTTTTTTTTTTTTTGCTTAGAGGTACGTGACAATATTGAAGAGTGAACGTTATTAATCACTGTAAAGACCTTTAAACATTGTCTCAGTGTTCGATTTTGTTCAAAACTCGCCTTCATTTTTCTTCACAGGATAAGAGCAGATATAAATAGAATTTCTTGAGTGGAAAATCTATTTATCTATCTATATATCTAGCTCCGTAGCGTCAAGTATTATCAAACAAAAATAAAAACAATTCCCCCTCTTCAGATTCGGCCATAAAAGTAACTCAAAATATTATTAAAACTTCATTCTTTCACTATGGTAAATTTGCATTAAAAGAATTAAAGACAAAGTTATAAAACAAAAACTGTTTACTACAAAAATGTGACATCGAAAATTAGAAAACAATATTGTGAATACATGTAAATTAAATTGGAAACTTTAATGATTTAATATGATAGAGAATATTAATGACATGCAGAGACTATTTCATTTTAATTGCCGCTACTCATATACAGGATTTCAATGCCACATTATCTAGATATGAGATCGCCTCATTTCCCACAAATCAGACACTATGGTCAGTTTCCGTATCTTAGCAAAATCGCTGATCTTCTAAATATTCTCAGTTAGATTGAGAAAAAAAACTTTGGCAGGTCCATGACATGATCTGTACGTTTTCAGATTCCATTAGTATGTTATGACAATGGGCATTATCTTACATAAAGATGGACCCAGAAACAGGAAATGGCATTTACCAATACCTGCTACCACCTCCGAATTTAACTAATTTTTTTAGATATGGGAAGCAATAGCTCACCATTTCGTAAGCTGAACCATCCAAATTAAGCATACTTTCATCGCTGAAGAAAACCTGGCTAGTTTGGCTTTTAGTTTTTGCTAATAAGGGGTTTGACGACAGAGGAATATGCACGGAGCCCTGCTTCACATGAATGACACAAAACGGTTAGCTGAGAGGCAATACCAGCTACTAAGATGGAAATTCTATTTTGGTCGCGGGCCGGACATTGCACTGAGTAGCCGAAGAATGTCACCGCAGATTTTTCCCAGGAGTCGTTTTACGTGAACGCCTTGTGGTTTTAGGTGACTTAAAGGATCCTGTATCCTCAGAATGCTTTAATATTCTAGATATTGCACTTATACCAATTAAGTTCTTTTTCAATTGATTTTAGTGTGATAAACTAATGCTTGGGTGATTCTTTCACTTTGCAATTGTGAGACATTGGCATATTAGAGACTTAGGCATATAAGGAATATTTATTTAAATTTCAATGTGGCCATATTTCGTTGAGAACTGCTTTTAAAAGAAATTACCTGTAAAATATAAACCGCACTTTTTGTAAGAATTTTTTTTATGTAAATTTCATGGTACTTTTATGCAAATTTATTATTGCGTAAAAACTAACTAAAATTTTAGTAGAAACTAACTTAAATTTTATTTTTAAAACTTTCATTTACCAATATTTAAACTAATATATCTATCTGGTCAGTTAAATTAGAGTCACTTAAAAAGTATAAATATTATTTTGCCAGCGTTGTTTTTTTTTCCGAGATCCAACTTTTTCCTTTGGGATCTTGATGTAAACAACAACCAGCAAACGAACTAGGATTAAAGTTTCATAACATTCTAAAACATGCGCGATCCAACAAGGAATTAACGATAAATATTTGACCATCAGAGGATTCCGTATATTTTGAAGATGAGATTTTAAATAACTTTATTATTGGCCTCATACTTCATTTTCCCGCATTTAATTGATTATGCGTAAACAACTTTACAGAATGTCTATTCGATTCTCCATTTCATTCGAACTTTCGCTGTGCAAACTTTGCAACATCTAAAAACTTTAACTCACACATTTGCGTACATACCCATATAGTCACACATCAAGAAGTCAACAAATTTATTTAAATAACTCTTAAATAATGTTGCACATGCATATATATATATATATATATATATATATATATATATGTGTGTGTGTGTGTGTGTGTGTGTGTGTGTACACACACTTTTATCTGAACCTCTTATTCTTCAAACTTTTCTTGATTTCTCCCTTTCATTCATTCTAACATCCACACAAAAAGAAAACAATATGGCGAATATTTTTTAGCTTCCAATATATTACATACAGCTAATAACGAAATAAAAAAGAAATGAAAACTTTTCGATTAGAATTCCCACTGATATATATATTTTTTTTATTTCCATCTTCTTTATGGTATTCTAACATATTCAGGGATTTGAATTGTCTTTTGAATCTGTGTGCAGCAGAGTATGGGGAGAAGGGGAGAAATCGGCTCGAAAGAAGTCAGCTGCGGCTGTTAGATTCGTGATTGAGTCAAATTCTTCGATCTAATCGGCCGGTAAGTTGCCTCTTTTATTTTCCATTTAAACTGAGGAATTGCCATTCGACAGAGTCACTGGATTCTGACTGTCTTCATTTGTCTCCGTTCCTTACTTAATTCGATGGCCACCTGTTGATGACATCTTCAAGAACCGTACAAGATATGAAAGAAGATTGGGCAGCGTTGAGTTCGATATGAGCCACCCGACAAATCGCAACTTATTATTATTAATGATTATGATGGAAAATATGCCATTGTATGATTTGTATAAAATGGTACATATATGACCAGTAAAAGCGGGTTCGAAGTATTATAAAGTAGACTTATACACTTGAAATATACACTGCCTGTACCAGGATGTCTCCTAATATCAGATATTATATGACTAATAATGAATAAAATATAAATTATATATCCAAGTAAGTTTTGTTAAATTCAACTAACAAGGTATGACTTTTTAATATTAAAATGTGTATAAAATATTTAATATACGCAGAAAACATCATAATACGTATAAATATTTGTCATATGCTTTTCAGGTGGCGTCTAGCTCTCTTTAATTGTGGTACATGGTATCACTTTGGGTTGATTCTACTGGTGTAAAAAGAAAAAAAGCTAGGGTTGATCCAACAGAATTTTGTCAACCACACTGCCAACGCACAGTTCTTGCTAACCATTAAAATGGTGAAAACAGCTGGAACAAAACATGCACATCGTTTAATTTATCTATAGTTTTGATGATGTCGCTGTAGAATGTTTAGACGAATTCTTGCTGGCAATATATATATATATATATATATATATATATATATATATATATATATATATATTATTGTAAACGTTTTAGTGGATACCCGTGTTTGAAATAGACGCCCTATCTTTTTAATGTATTGCATCTATCGGCCTGCGCATCCGAGAAAATTTAATATAAATGTATTAAAAATAAATCCTTTAATTCTTTAGAAATATATGAAATTAAGTATTCAACCAATACAAGGCAGAGGAGCCCCTCAAGGTAAAGGTTTAATGTGTCAAGTTCTATGGACGTAAGAGGAGAGAGTAAATACAGATTATTAGGTGATGTGAGATAGGTAACGCTTGACCCTACACTTGAAAAGGTTAAGACTGCAGTGATTGGGGAAGCGTCATCTCACTGGACTTCTGCACAAAGTAGCAATTCTCGGAGAGAAGATGCCTGGCTGGGACATACTTCTTACTAACAGAATGCAAAAGGAACGAAAATGAATCAACCCTGTCTACGTAGTATGGCGGGTCCTAGCTGTAAAGGTGGTGGAACTAAAGAATGAAGCTCGTCTGAACATATGCTATGGAAGTAGTGATAGAATAGCAATAGGCTTGGGATGTTTCGTTCGTTTGGAAAGAATTGAAGTGTTAAAAATTATAGAGAGTGATAGAATGAACAAGTTAGATTACTTGAAAATAACCAGCAGTCAAAACTAACGTGGTCTGTGTGTGCATTAATACCACTTGAATGATCCCGAAGAGCTAAGCAACAGTTAATTTAAGGAAAGTGTCATACTTTAAATCGAGTAGACAGCCGTCGTACGTATGCAAAAGTTGGAAATCATATATTTCAGACTTTTACATGGAATCTTAAACAGTGCGATAATTGTATATATGGACAAGGATATTACTTCGAAGGAAATGATGGAATGCAGGTGTAATTTCACTGTCAAATATACAGACACTTTTGGTTAGCATGGTGATATATTGTAAGAACATGGGCGCAAATTTATTCTTGGTAGATTTTATATTGTCACAGTGTGGGATAGTCAGAGACAAAGGTGATGGAGAGAAAAAGAAAAAGAATACAGATATAGATTGAGAAAAAAATTCTTTAAAAAATATTCTTTCAACAATTTTGAAACTACCTGCGTCTCTCATTTCGTGCGCATGTGTAGACATAGCAACCTCAACAAAGCCCAGTCCGATGAAATCCTAACAGATGAAACGCGTCACAAAAAAAGCTTCCAGTTTGTCATATTTTTCTAAATACTGATGGTTGATATATAAAATTATGCAAAATCGTTATATATATATATATATATATATATATATATATATATATATATATATATATATATATATATATATATATATGTGTGTGTGTGTGTGCATACACACAATATTTATCTAAAGTAGTATTTGCTAAGTTCATATCTACACACATACATACAACGATAAATATAAACGCACGCGCACGCACGCACGCACACACGATTTGAGCGAGTATTGACAGGATAGTTTATCCTTTAAGGAAAATAAAACAAATTTTGAAAATATAATTTAATAATTCCTAAATGGAATTTGCTAGCTGAAAAGTGTGATACTCCATCACAAAATCAAATTATTTCTAACTTTTAATTTCCAATCAATAGTCTCTTACCGTTGCTTTCGTCCTACTGACCAAAATATTAAGATTTTAACTACAAAAATATTTCTTAAGATAACAGAGTCAGACATGCCATATCATATTTATCTTGTTGACGATTAATGTGAATTTGGGATTGGTTTTGTTCTCTGCAATACTAACAACGCAAAAAGGCTAAACCATGTCCTAGAGATTCGTTCACTCTTTTGATATCTTCTACAACTAGAAAGTAAAGTAACGAGCGAAAATTCAAATCATAATTTTTTTCTATTATATTTATTCATTGCAAATTAAAATTTATATTTCTGATTTATTTTCTTCGAACATTTAAATAATTGTTTTATTTATTTACAACAAGAATATATTAGATTCAAAGTATCATCCTTTTTAGATAAGTATTTTATTTCTATTCGTCGACGAGCTAAATAGCATCTTCATCTTAATTTACCACATATTCAAGGAAAACTGTTACAGTCAAAAACAAAGTGTGTGTGCGTGTGTGTGTGTGTGTGTGTGTATGTGTGTGTGTGTGTAAATAATTTACATATTATTTATATTTATATATATAATTTACATATGTACATATTATTTATATATATTATTTATGTATATATTGATTATATATATATAATTTATATAAAATTTATATGTAATTTATATATATATACATATATATAATTTATGTATAAATAAAAAATTCATATATTATATTTCATAATTTATATATATATATATGTTTATATATAATTTAACCAATAATTATAATTTTTATACATATATATATAATTTATACATGTATATAATTAATATATACATATATATAATTTATATATATATATAATTTATATATATAAATTATATACATATGTATAAAATATATATATATCATTTATCTATATATATAATTTATCTATAGATATAATTTATATATACATATATATATATATATAATTTATATATATATTTAATTCATATATATAAATATACTTTTATATATATATAAATTTTATATATACATAATTTATATATATGTATATAATTTTATATATACGTATATAATTTATATATATATATATTTTTTATATATATATATAATTTATGTATTTATATATAATTTATTTATATATATATAATTCATACATATATATATGTGTGTATAATTTTATATATATAATTTATATATATATATATATATATATATATATATATATATATATATATATATATATATATATATAACATTAGAGGCAAACTGTTCTTGAACGTGAAGATATATTACTACTATCTTATTACGTATTATATGAGTGAGTGTTTTAGGTTTATGATCTATAATGAAATTGGAATATCCTATCCATTGTCTATACTCGTGAGTGTGACGAGAAATAATCGATGGTAACCAAAAATAATTTGCATCATAATTATAATTATACGATATCATGTGTTGGTTTTATTGATAGAAATATACTTTTGTGTTGTCGGTAATGATTTTTTAATTATATCATCTATATTTCAGATATTCTCATTGAAAGTCAGTAATTGAAGCAGGTCTTCATCAAATATGAGTAGAGAAAAGTGATTCAATTTCAACTTTACATCTGAATTGAATTGAAATATAATAAACAACTGTGATAAAAGTCATTGCAATTTATGTAAAAAATATTTTTCAGAACCCAGAAAATAGTTATGTTAACTAATTTTCGTTGAATCCTAATTTTACTTCTGGAAAATCTTAAAATTTAGAGTTTAAATTTTTATGCAGGCAGACATCACAGCGTCATCAATTTTAATTTGGAATGAAAAGAAACCTGAAATCTTTCAGTAATAAAATAAAAAGTATTTTATAATTTTAAGAATAATTATATACTTGCAATTAATTTTCAAATTTCACTTCCAAGAAGATACAGAAATTATTGCAAAAGAATTTAAAGTTTTAGTAAAAATTCGTAATTATTGGTAAATTCTCTAAGGTTTTTGGTACCTAAGTAGCTGCATGTAAATTATTCCATTTTATGCGGACATATTTTAGGGTTATCTATACAAAACTTAAATATAAACAAAACAGAATTGTTTTATATGTGACACAAAGCAAATCGTAAGAGAAACTGTATAAACTTTATTACAATAAGTTTTTAATGAGTTAAAACTGTATTTATATTAGACTTTTGACTATCTATTTGTGAAACTAAAGGGGGAATGTTTATAGGTAAATTAATTATATCCAACATTATTCAAATGCTCAAATCTCTTTTTTCTCTTCATCATTATTCGGATGTTCAAAACACACTTTGCTATTGTTATCACAGCGTTTTTTTTTATTTATTCTTCAGCTGGTTTCCGGTTTCATTCAGGAGAAAAAGAAAAGCTATTTATATATAAAAATTATAAAAATATGGTATAAGGCCAAGAAATTGATCATTATATTAGCTAGTTACACGGTTCGTTTTATCATAACATCGCATTCCCAAACAGAATTTGCTGTTGTATATGTTAAAGGTAATTTTCATGCACCCCACAATTTCTCACACTGGTGCATTAGGCAGATATACAAAGGAGAAAATGTAACAGAGTAAAACTGTAAATACTGGCAAATTTCTTTGTTAAAAGTCAATGAAGAATAAGAAATATCTGGGCATGCGCATGCACTGATAATTTGCAGCACAAACTGTCCAGCATATTTCTGAATAAATTGTCCTGTACTTAGTGCAAATACGTCTCCTTTTAAACCAAAGGTGAAACAGCAAATATTTTTCAGCTATGTTTTCTATATATATATATATATATATATATATATATATATATATATATATATAGTGCGTTTAGGTAGCAATTCCTCTATTATTCATGTTTCGTTAAAGACGACCGACAGTGTGCTGTGATTAAGCTTTTTATTTAATTTTTCTTGTTTTCGTACAAGTGTTTTCTTTTCTGGACACAAAGTGTGTAAAAACCGTCCAAAAGTTGCATTTCCAAGCGCTTTCCGTTCATACTTTTAGCCATTATCAAGGATGATTTTAATTTTACTTTTAACTCAATATATGGGTTGTGTTAGGTATGTATCTAGAATTATAGGAATGTTTTATTTTCCAAACACGGTCAGAAAATTGTGGCCGTGTTCATAGTTAATGTTATTGTGTGTTGGATTTTTCTTTTTTATTCTTATGGTTTTCATTATTTTAAAGCCTTTTTTATTTGTATGTGGATGAACTTATGCTTGCTTATAGTTGGCGTGTATTTTACTTTTGCAGAAGATCTTAATGTTATTGTTTTTGTCTGTATCGATATTAGTTACTTTGGAAAGAAATAGTCTAATCTGGAGGTCGATGAAGTAGTTAGAAAAACCATTGTTAACTAGTGTCTGTTTTGTATTATTGAGTTCTTTAAGAAAGAGTAGAAGAGAAGATGAATTCTCGTGAGATCTCTTTAGGATATTTTTTATAACTGCTATTTTATATCTAAGAAAATTAAAATTAAAAAAGAAAGAAAATTAAAATTAAGGTGGCAAGAGTTTCAGATCGTAGGTTTTATATATACATATATATATATATATATATATATATATATATATATATATATATATATATATAGTGCGTGTGTGTGTGTGTGTGTGTGCATGGATGATGCATATACGTTAAAACTTGTATATGTGTGCATGTAGATTCTTGTAGAAAAATAAATATCGATACATTTATACATACACAGAAATACAAGAACATTGGTCATATATTGTTATAATTTACTAGTTTTTACACACGCATACAAAATTTTTCATATATATTTAATCTATATATCTATTGTTTAAGTTATTCTATATTTAGGGGTAATAGTGCTCAGTATCGGTCTAGATAATGTGGATATAGGAGACAATATTGCTTGGTGACTGTCATCTTCACACTTCAATACGATCTTCAGTTCTGATTTGAAGCGTGAAACTGCACGTGAGGTGTTGATTCCTATGCCCTTTCTCACTCTTTCTCTCTCTCTCTACACACACACACACACACACACACACACTAACACACACACACACATATGTATATGTTCATGTTACGTGATTCAAATTGTCTGAAGATCGCGTGAGCGTGAAACTAGGGTTACGACTAGGGCCATCCTTTCATAGGAATTAATTAAGTCAAGCGTCTTTTGCTCTGTCTAGGCAATCTAGGCTTTGGACAATTTCCTGGGTCGATAGGATTGCCTTTAGGCCTTCTTCTGTATTGTTGTTTTTGTTCGAATAATATCTCGATCAAAATTTTAGGTCTGCTGGCAAGTTTTCTTTAATTATATATATATATATATATATATATATATATATATATATATATATATAGATCGATAGATAGAGAGATAGAAAGAGAGAAAGAGAATAATGTATGTATGTTTATATGAGGTCACATCGTTAAAATGCACCAGAACATTTTAGTAAAGGTTAAGAGTAATTTTAAAACTATTTTCTTAGAAATTTGACTATTTCTTTTTGAATTTGAGAGCTTGAAATTCTTCATATGCCAAAGTTTTCTTTTATTGAACTATACAGATCATTATTGTTATTAGTATTTCTTTTCAGTCTTCTAATTTGAAGAAAGATAGATCCTGATGGTTGATCCCAAACGACCAGAAGCAGAAAAAGAAGAAATATTTTAAATAATTAACTTTTTTGATGATTCATGAAATGAGTTTATATTTAATCGACACAATAAAATTAGCCTATTTAATTTAATGATTACACGGGTTGTGTTATTAATTTCAATATAATTAAACATATCTCTTGCCTCAAAGCGTTGCATTTGATTTGAGATGCTGGTTTCACTTTCGCTTTAGTCGAGAAAGAACAGCTCATATATACTTTTTTGAATAGAGAAAAAACGAAAAAGAAATTTTATCTGACATTCTTGTTCTCTGTTCTTTATTTCATTTTCTTACTGAATTTGTTTGTTTTTTCTAGGTTGTTATTAATGTTGTCTTTATTTTCTACTTTTCGAATGTTGGGTGACTTAAGATTGGAACGACATCGGACGAGATTTGATGAGATTGGAAGAAATGCAACCACATTGAGAAAAGAAAGAAGAAAAAATGAGACTTAATTACGTCCAATTCTTATTTTTTCCTGATTCATCCACCTATTGAATCGCCGTCTTTCTTTCTTTCTTTTTTCCCCCGTTTTTCTTATTGCAACCAGTTTGGCCTTGCTTTTCTTCCTAGTTCTCCTTTTACTTTCTCACTCCATTTTGTCATCGTCTCTTTAATAGCATTTCCCGCCTCTTATCTACATTTCATATTTTTCTTATCTAATCACCTCTTTCCCAGCATACAACAAAAAAATCTTTATTCTTTCCCCTTTGCCTTCTCCTTGGCAATGTTTATTATATTTCAACTTCGGCTGCACCTTTCCTCCACTCTACAATCTTTCAAAGATATTATCGTATTCGATCTTCATTTTTCTTTTTTCCTTCCATGTGAAATACAGAATCATTTTCTCTCGGCATGCATGTAATTCCATAGCATTATATAATAACATATGTATAAATGCGAATGAAAATAGGGAATGCGCATTCACATACATACTGAAATTGACTCTTAATCACCAACAAATTTCGATAGCTGTCTTTGAGAATAGATATAAAAACATAGGTGCTACAGAATCTTTCTATAAACACAATTCTCTGACAAACGCAGAAGATTTCTCTATAAAAATATTAAAAAAACCTAATTATTACGAGCAGTAAATGTCTTTTCGGAGATAAAAATTTAAATGTTCGGAGAAGTAGTTTTCCAAAGATGAGTTTTAGCTTACTAGTCAATTGATTGAGATGATTTATACTAAATGTATATTTTGTTGCGCCCATTATATTTCGTAAAGTCTCCTTGTATTTTTATTATTTCTTTTTTTTATGTGACAGATTTTTTTCTTTGGCTGATGTTATCTGTCGTTCAACGAGGTTTCTCTATAACAAACTGGAGTTTCTTTCCTTGTTGGCTACCGGTTCATCCACATTTGCGAAGCAATTTTTCTTTAAGACATGTTTTATTGAGTGTGACTAACAAGGAACATTTTAAATTTTTAACTGTTTTTCTAGTATTTTTATTATTTTTTTCTTTTATGAGTACTAAGAGAGTATGTAGTGATTATTGTCCCAAGCGCTTCCGGCTGTTTCCAAGGGGTTTGTTGTCAGTATTCTTTTTATGTTCATATTCTAAGCTGTGTTGTTGAGAGGTAGTAGTAATTCTAATCTGTGTTGTATAAAATAGTAGTTGCAATTCCATGTTTTGGTGACTTCAGTACACCACTAACACGTTCCGACTTGTTTCATAGAAAGTGTTAATATAATTTGCTTTAGCTGCTTGAAAAAATTCTTTTCATTATCACTAAACGTCTTGTAAAATTAGATGTTTTTAGAATGACAATGTTATTTGCAAGGATAATTCTTATAGGAACAGGGAGATGTATATGGATGTTTTCGTGCTTCCTTGTCGAACTAAGATCACTTAAGTGTGTAGTCAGTCTTCTACTTAACGAGGATATGGTGTGACCAATGTATGCATTTGCATTTTTGTTTATTCCAAGAATCACAGTCTTATATAAGTTGATAAGCATTGGTTGTTTAAAGTCTCGATGTCATAGGCGTGTTGTTATTGGCTATTATGCAATTAGCAGTTATTTTATTTTCTAGTATCTTGTAAGTTTGCTTATGATCAACAGGGGAAATATATTATTTAATAATGCGTTGTATGGCGAATTCCTGGTGTTTATAATTTTTCTGCATCTGTTTGCAGTAAAAGAAAAACTTCATTTTTTGCAGTGTTGTATTTTGAATGTTGGTGTCGTTTAATTTCTGTAGGAATAATCTTATTTGTTTATCAATGATGTAATTGGGAAAATTATTGTTAACCAATGTTTGTTATTTGTGTTCACTGATGAATATTTTCAGGGAGAAGAGTTTAGGAAGTTTTTTATCATTGCTATTTTATATCGTTGGTGGGCTTTCACTATTGTAATTGAGAAGGTAGGAGTTTTTATTAGTGAATTTTTATATGAGAAAGGGTTACATTAGTGTTAAATTCTCTGTAAACATCGAAGAATGGGGTTTTATTGTAACACTAAATCGAAAAATTAGAATCCCTCTTAAATAACGAAAACATTTATATAAAAAAAAACAACGAACAAACAGTAAATATAGACACAAAAAATCAACAAAACAGTCAATAAACTATAAAAAATGAAAACAAATCATGGACTACACTAGTAGAATACTATCCTACTACACAGCTTACCCAAAACACACAAGCTCATCATATCCTTTACGTCCGGAATCAACAGTGCACCCCAGAAATTATAAATAAAATTATTTAAACACTCCTAAGTCCGTTCTTAGAAACCATCAACTCAACAAACACTAAATACCCTGGTATCCAGAGGATACGAAACATAAAAATGGAAAACAAGGTTATGGTTAGCTTAGATATTAAATAATTATTCACAAATATACCAGTTACAAAATGCAAAATTAAGAAACCACCTTAAACAAAATCCAAAGAAAAACCTGTTCATAAAATTATACAACTATGTAAATTAATCGCTAACCACTGTTTCAATGAAAATTTCTATAAGCAAAAATTCGGTTTACCCATGGGATCACCTATTTGTGGGGTCCTTTTCTAGACTTTTTAGAGCCTGATACATTTAAACACATCAAACTTAAAAATTCCAAGATATATAGATGACATTCTTTTATTATATCCTCATAATATAAATCTATTAGACATTATAAAGAAAATTAATAACGTAACACATGAATTTGAAGAAAACATCTGTATCTTACCTTGACATCTTATTAATACGTAACTGTTAAGGGGTCCACCCCTTTTTACACAAGTGGACTCGCCTACTGCTGCCGGTGAATACCCGAGAGTGAGAGAGTGAGAGAGTGAGGTAACCGCTTTGTAGGAGTCACAGTTGCGAGCACGTAGATTCAGAAGGAAGTCATACTTCGATACTAAATTTCCCAGACTGTATATATATATTATTATTGCTATTAACCGCATTTCTGGATCTACTAACCGTATTACCAATTGTATTATTACGTCAATACATTTATTTGCTATATTTCATTCCTGCGTTTGTCATTCATTTGAGACCGGATTTCATCCCGGAATCCAGAATAAATTGGCGACGAGCGATTCGAATTCACACGGGAAGAACAAACAACAACAAAAATCCCTCGTCGTCCACAACGAATTGACGACAAAGTGTTACGAGGATTAAAAATACGTAAAATTGAGTTATCATGGAAGATTTTAAAAATACTTTGGTAGAACTGGTAAAATACCAAAATGATAAACAATTACGACTACAAGAAAGAATGGAAGAATTAAGGCAAAAGCAATTACTACAAACGCAGAAGGAAAATCAAGAAAGACAAATAAAGCTCCAGGAACTAATATTGAAAGTAGCGGGTAACAAGCAATTAGATATTGAAAAAGAGGCAACTTTTTCGCAAGACGCAGTGTGGAATACCATAGAGATTTTCAAATATTCTCGAGATGAGGATAAAAATTTCGGAGATTACTTCAGAAGACATCTTTAACATCGACTGTCAAAGCTGGACAGAAGCAAAAAAGCTACGTCTATTGTTTAAAAAATTAAGAACTGAAGAATATACAAAGTTCGTGGATTATATCTTGCAAAAAAAGACAAACGAATTAACATTTGACGAAGCAGTGACATGTCTTAAAGAACTCTTTAGCCCTAAAACATCACTCCTCCACAGGAGGTGGAAAAGCCTTAACCTGGTAAAGGGCGATAATGAGGATTATTCCACGTTCAAATTAACGGAATTAACCCCGGACAATTTCAAAGGTCTCATCTTTGTTCAAGGGTTAGTTTCAACAAAAGATAGCGAAATGCGCAAAAGAATACTTTCAAAATTACAAAATGAACCTGGACTAACACTACAACAATTATCGGAAGATTGCCTGAGTTGCCTAAGAATGAAGAAAGACGCGAAGGACATTGAGGAGTCAGCTGTATCTCATATACGTAAGTTAAACAAAAGTCTACGTTCTTCACCCACCCCGGAAAGAAAACAAAAATTCTATAATAATAAAAAAAGATTCTCATCCTCCCCGGAAAGGAAACAAAAATTCTATAATAAGACAAAAAGTACAACATACAGGGCAAATTATGACGAAAATCGAAGCAAATATAAGCCCCCCCCCTCAGCATGTTATCGATGTGGAGGACTACATTGGAACAAGGATTACCGTTTTAGATATAAAAAAACTATCTTGAGTGTGGAAAAATGGGCCACAAGGCATCCCAATGTAGGAACAGAAAAGATACTAGTAGAATAAGAGCTACTAGGATGCATAACGAAGAAAATACCAACATAAGGAAATATGTGGAACTTGAAATCTTAAATAAAAAGATAAAATTGCAACTGGATTCGGGTTCCGATCTCACGATAATCAACCTACAGACATGGAGAAAATTTAACAGACCTACCATGTTACATACACAAAAAAATTGCTAAGTCGGTTACAGGCAAGCGAATAAAATTCGAAGGAGAAATAATCGTGAATGTTAAATTTCACGGGAAAACCAAAAAACTTAAGATATACGTCATGAAAGATACTGAAAATCTAGTAGGTATCGACTGGATGCAGAAGTTCAACGTTTGGGATCTACCTATCAGCTTTTTTTGCAAAAAGTTAGAGGTTGAACCATCAGATGCTATAAAGTTAAAGGAAGAATTATATAACCAATTTCCTGAGGTATTTTCGAGCGGGTTGGGGCGGTGCAACTAATTGAATTAAAAGAAAACGTCCAACCAGTTTTTAAAAAGAAGCGAAACGTACCGTTCGCTACTATAGGAAAAATCGACAAAGAATTGGAGAGACTTGAACAAACTTGGATTCTTTCAAAAATAGAGTTTAGTGAATGGGCAGCACCGGTAGTTTATGTCAAAAAGAAATCAGGAGAAAACCGCGTATGCGCAGATTTTTCGACGGGGTTAACGAGGCTATAAAAGACCATCATTACCAACTACCGAGCCCAGAGGAAATATTTACAAAGCTCAACGGCGGTAAGATATTTTCAAAAAATAAATCTAAGTGAGGCTTATCTACAAATCCCAGTACAAGAAGAGAGTACGAAAATCCTTTGCATTAATACGCACAAAGGGTTGTACAAATTCAACAGACTACCAGTCGGAGTAAAAGTTGCACCAGCAATTTTTCAGCAAACGATGGACACAATTATCACGGGCCAGAATTTCCCGACCGCTTATCTGGATGACATTCTAATTAAGAGCGACAATGTTGAAGAACACACATCACACATAAAGGAAGTTTTCAGAAGACTTCAGGACTTTGGGTTCAAAGTAAAAGGAGAAAAGTGTGATTTTTTCCTAAATGAAATTAAATACTTAGGTCAGATAATAAATGAAAATGGCAGGAAAGAGAGGGCATCGGCAATTAAAAATATGCCTGAACCAAAAAATGTTGCAGAACTACAAAGTTTCCTGGACCTAGCTAACTACTATGTCGAATTTATTGATAATATACATAAACTGAGGGTCCCACTAAATGAGTTACTAAAAAGGAGAATAATTGGAATTGGACAGAGGACTATAAAAAAGCATTTAAGGAAATAATACAAAAATTAACTTCGGAGTTAGCATTCGATCCCGAACTCGAAATCATTATTGCAAGTAACGCGAGCTCACATGCGGTAGGTGCGTGTATTCTACACAAGAAGCGGAACGGTACTAACTCCCCTCAAAAGGGATCTAAGGAGGGGGGTGTTAAGGGGTCCACCCCTTTTTATACAAGTGGACTTGCCCAGTGTGTACTTCTACTGCTGCCGGTGAATACCCGAGAGTGAGAGAGTGAGAGTGTGAGGTAACCGTTTGTAGGAGTCACAGTTGCAAGCACGTAGACTCAGAAGGAAGTCATACTTCGATACTGAATTTCCCAGACTGGATATATATATATATATTATTATTGCTACTAACCGAATTTCTGGATCTACTAACCGTATTACCAATTGTATTATTACGTCAATACATTTATTTGCTATATTTCATTCCTGCGTTTGTCATTCATTTGAGACCAGATTTAATCCCGGAATCCACAACAGTAACAATAACAATTAGATCTTAGACTTTATCGTAAACCCACTAACAAAAGCAATCTAATTAATTTCTATTCCCACCACAATCAAAAAATAAAATCAGGATTTTACCTCAAAGCCCTTAGAATATGTAGCCCAGAACACCTAGGTGAAGAGAAATAAACCGAGAAAACATCTAGACTTCTTCACTGCCCACATCATTTCATCCTCAATGCTAGAAAACAAGCTTATAAATTCCACAAATCCAAAAAACTAGACATCACAGATAGAACTTCTAACAACAACTATATTACTACCCTCTAACAGTCTTTCTATAAAATTTATAAATTAATTAGTTTTCCATAATAATCTTCACGTTCAAGATAATCGGAGATATAATTAGAAAGAAAAATAAATCCAATACCAATTCAGATGTCGTTAATTATCAAATAAATATCTTACAATGTAAAACCATTTATATCAGCAGGAACCTAAAAATATCACTCATAGCGAAATATAAAAGCCTTTATCTAAGAATATAAAAGGAATTTGTGTTTAGACAACCATTTAAACTCGGTCGTAATACGCAGGGATAAAACGGACCATAACTTTTATTTTACAAATGCCACCCTAATCAAAATAGAACATAATTTTTACTTCTGATTACTAATAAATATATCACCAACTATAAACACACATCAAAAACATATTGCATCACCAACATTTATCGAATCCATTCTTAAAGAATCTAACGTATGTTTATTTAAAACAAATGATTTTACGTAAAAACGTTTCCAAAGCAACAAGCGAAAAACCACCACACACACACACGCATTTACGAATATACATTATCATCTTAATCTCACATAAATATACTAGAATTTTTATACACCTACAAAAATGCAATATTTACGATGTTTGTTGAACTTGGAATCCATTAATTTCTTGGGTCTTCGAAGGGACGTGTCGTCTCCCCTTGAATTCGGAACGCCATCATTTATACTAACGTTTGCTTAACAACTCGAATGCATGTAAAACTCGTTTAACCAGCGAAAATCAAACACGAAAACAAAAATACCAGAATTTATTTCTTCTTTTTCTCCATATCTCATTCTCTGATGAAGCTTTAATAAAAGTGAAACATGTTAAATTGATAAACGTTTCCTATTTGTTTATTATATATATAAAGAAAAGGATAAAGACGATTTCGAAAAACATGCTTGTAGGTAATCAGAGAAAAATCAAAGAAGAATAGCATTCAGTGAATTAACTTCCGTCTTCTTTGATTTTTCCGAATATTCTGAGAATAATTTGTCTATTAAAATATTTATTAACCTATTATAATCCTCAGAATATTCTTAGAACATTTCAAAGCAAACCTTGTTTCCTTATGTTTATCAGATACAACCAATTTAGACACAAAAATCGAAATAGACTCAACAAAATGTATTTTTGAAAGTTTTAATCTGATACTGAACTGTAAAAATAAGAATCAGTTAATTCTAATGACACACCGATGAAAGTTTAATCCTAACATAAAATACGCCTGTATTGATAAAATCAATGATGCTAAAAAATAACTCAAATCATAGAAGGAAAGTTGATGGACGTCACAATGAGTCATGACAAGAGACGTTCGCTTAAAATAGAAATTAGTATGAATTGCTGAAGGTCATATCAAAACTATGATAAAATTTGACAGGACACAACCTGCTAAATTGATGATAACGGCAATATGTTAACCCTAAATAGTTTTTCATCGCTGTCGAAAACATCTGACATCAATTCAAGGAACAAAGAACAGACAAGAAGTTCTTTGTGAAGCAAAATTCCTCACAATGAGATAAGATTTCACTCTTTTTACTAAGATGTAAAGTTTTTCTTAAATGACATAAGTAAAGTGGTTGAACATTTAGTCTTCTATAACTAAATTAACCCGCTAAACCCGTAGAAGATTAAATTTAATTATTTGGGAAGTTTTTCAACAGACGACGGAAAAAGTGACCCAGAAATCCGAAGATGTATTGGAGTAGCAAAAGATGCCTTCCAAAAGCTAACCAAAGTCTTAAACAGGATTTTTTTTTAAAAACAAAGAAAAGATTACTGAATTGCTATGCAATATCATTCCTTCTATATGGCAGTAAATGTTGGACAATTTACTCATTGATGAAGAGCAGGCAAGGAAAGATATGTGGAATGATTTTGAGAATACTATGGAGGAAACATGTGACCAACGAGGAAGTTTTAATGGAACTGGAAATAAAAAGGACGCTTAAAATAACAAAGGAGACGGTGTATAAATGAGGAATCGAATGCTAACTTCCCTCACAATTTTCTTCGTCAATAGCTTCAGCGCATTTGACAAAATCGATGTCCGAAGAACGAGTGTTATTATTCCATTGAATTATAAGAGGCAAAATTAAATTTAATACGTTTTTGAATAATTTATAATAGCTGGTTTCTCAACCGTTTAAATACGCATTTCCAACAGGCAAATCGTTAATATTTTATTACGTATGTCTAGAATGCATATATTGGAATGCGTCAAGTCAACGACTTTTTAGTTTTATCGCTTCTAGGCGACCATTGCTTTTGTTATGAACATTACTTTCAAGTTTTAGAGCGCATATTGTTTCAACACTTCGAACTGCAAGCTGAAAGGTAGGCGGTTATATCTGTTTCATGCTACTGAGAAAAATACAGGATCTCATTAATTCAGAAAAGTTAGTAATAAAAGATATTTTATCAGTGAATATTTCGAACTGACGAAGCAAAAACATTCCAAAAGTTCGAAAAAAGTGATTCATGCGGTTATTAGTTGGCCGAATATGGGCATGTGGCCGAGTGGTTAGAGCGTTCGCATTCTGATCATGAGACCCGGGTTCGAATCTCGCCATGGTCGATTTGTTAGGAAGGAGACCGATGTTATCAGACTGGAGCCTGAAAGCCATAGTATGAGCGTGCTGCTCTTGTACAAATTTTTGTTCATACTAGATAACGCGCTTTCCCAGAAACTGTAACTAAGGTGTGCTCAGCATAGTTGCAGTATAAGCCACAGGTTTGGCTCTGTGGGTGTTGAACAAACACAAATGCGCCTGAGCAAGCGTCTGCAATAGGGATTGGTTAGCCGCTCGAGTACAATTTAATATGCTATTTTCTTTGTATTGTAAAAATAAATAATCAGAAACAACTTGATTGATAAGGAAAAACAAAAAAGAAAATGATCTGAACCATCGAAATCGGTGGACAATTGAACTTCGGATCAAGTAAATATGCTTTTCTCCATTCAGAAATCCGGAGTAGCGGAATTTTCTTCTTTTTCTTTGTAACTTTGTAACAATTGATTATTACCATTACCGTATTGCAAGTTACTTACTGAGCGGTTTACTCCATGCGTTATTGTGGACAGTATTAGTTTCTCCTGACTAGAGTGTTCTATTAATTGATTGAACCGAAAGTTCTTTTCTTTGATTGTAGATGTGTCTTTTATTTCAATACATTTTCATTTACCTTTTTTGTCTTCCTTTACGTGGTTTTCAGCGTGTGTATCAAAATCGAACGACTGATTGTGATTATTTTCTACAAATGAATGACGACCAAGCTGACCCGTTTACTCTCCTTACTTGATGTCTATTGTCAAATCCTTTCTGGCGTGAGATACGATACATTTGCTTTATTAATCCGTCGAATAATAAAGCTTAGAATTGAAGCCGGAAAATACATTGATCTGAGACTTTGGTTGTTTATGTCGATGATTTGTACTTTCATTGAATAAATGGGATGACTGCGAGTTTTGTTCTTTCTTTATTATACAAACATCGGTGATGTTCATTAGCTAAAATCATTAGAATTGTTACTTTTTGTAAATTTAAGAGGCTGTGTGATGTGGGGTCTGGTAAGTAATAGTAGTATTCAGTACTCAGTTAGACAAACCACAGCAATAGTATTACCTTCTTCCTCCTAGACAATTATCCAGGACTACTTATCATGAATGGATCAGTTCATTCATGAGAGTAAGGAGGGTAATTAGCTCTTACCACAAAACTATGAGAAAACTGCGTATATGTAATATTCTAGAAAATCCGTGAAAAATAAATTTGAAATTATACACTTCGACCAAATCATCGTACACTGAAATTGATTTTTATCAATTAAATATGTAATGTGAACAGTGCAGTGAAGAAAATGAACTTAGCTATGTTAATGATGATCTTCGAAGTCACGTGATTCATGGTGATGTCGTACCTATAAAATACTTGACTGTATTATCGCGCGTACTGTGTACATTTTTGCATATTAATGCACATAGAAGAGAGCATTAGTAGCCAGTTTTGAAATCACCCCTGTCAAAATCTTTAATTAGAATGGAAACGACAGCAAATTCTATGACCTTTTCATTTTGTTATTTGATCTCTTTCGTTTCACTCCGTTGCCCGACGCATGTTTTGCCTCAACTCCGCAAATGTGTTTATCAATACAAAATAGAACTCGTTCCCAACGCAACGCCAAAGAACACTCTCTAGTGACTGGACACGATAGAAAATAAACTGTCTTCTATACGCATCTGTTTCTTCCAGAGAGACGAAGACAGTAACCAACAAATTAAGATAGATGCAAAGATAAGAAAATATTGACAGATGGGATAAACGATAAATATACGCAAAAAAAAAGAAAGGAAAAAAGCACTTGAAATTACCATACAGAGATGCATGCATGAGACAATTAAACTGATGTAGCTGCACTCACTCACACACATAGACACATAAATGAACATTCATATGCTTATATTTTTAGCTACCAATATCCTACAATGGCAGTTAGTAGCAAAAGAAGACGCTTTTTGAATTTCATTACACACATCTCTTGATGTATTGCATCCAAAATGTCTTTGGTCTTTTTGTTTCATTCTTTTGTTATTCAGGCAATTTGTTTGCATTCCTCTTCAGCAATGTTCGCCTGTTTGTATTTTCGAGCTTCGTTGGTGGCTTATTTGCGTTTTGGATAATGTGTTTCAAACAAACAGTTCTATGTCAAATATGCGCATCTATATATTGATGTGTTTGTGTGTACATATGCGGGTGTGATTTATTATCCGTGTATGTATGCGTGCTTGATTCGGAAATCATGATCAGTAAACTGAGGTAAGGTGGCACATAGGCAAAGCATCAGACTGACATAGATAATGAGATATTTTCGGGGTAATGACTGATTGTGAACGAAGTTAAACAAAACGAATATAAAGAGACATTTCGTTACCTTCCCACCGATTTTGATGACACCTTTTCTCATTCTATTCGAATGGAAATGCAACTGTCTTTTTGGTTTCAGACAATAAAACAAATGACGTCATCAAGAAATCGATAGACGATCATGATGACAATGAGTGAAAATAGGCTAACGTATTTTTAAAAGACACCTTAAGATAATGTAAAACGTCAATTAGATGCAATGCATTGATTTACATTTCTAGTAAGGGTTTCCTCAGTGACTGTAGTATGGGACTCTGTTATTTAAATCTGGTGAAAGCAGATGCATTCGAATAACACTCTTTTCAATAGACATCTTTGAATCTCACCTTTTCACAGCTTACTCTGTCTTTGCACACTTTCGCCGGCGAAATATACGCGGGAAATGTAGGTAACGCACGCGCATCTTTTATTGTATATAAGTAAGCAATTCATATTTGTGTCTCCTTATTGATAATATGCATAATTGCCACGTGTCAAGTGACATTCCATTTAAATAAAGTGATCGGATAATCGATTTATCCCACCGAATCCTTCGCTTCCGTTATAACGAATTTCCGTTATTCGAAACCAAGGTTTTGTAAACCGAGACATTACTGAAGTCAATTATGGTTGCACGTGCGTCGAGAAAATTGGAAAAGATCGAGAATAAAAAGCTTCAAAAGAAGGAAATCGAGAGTCAGAGAGAAAGAATAAAAGTCAGTTAAATAGAAAAGCAAAAGACAGAGGGTGTGAGCAAGACTTATGACATGACTTGAAAAAAAAAACGGGGTAAATAATTATATCAATAAATAATATTGTTTTGTCTACTTTAATGTCATTATCGACTTGATTTCCTTATACATATGCATAGATTGAGTTTACCTAGACACCCGAAATTCGACTATCAACAGCTAACATTTTTTTTCTTTAGTGTGAATTTTTTTCTTCTATTAGTGCATCTTTCACAGTTTATTTTCTTCTTAATCCTGTCTTCTGAGTGTGCGCATAAAAGAAATTATGGTAATTTTAGTTCTCTATGTTTTCCAAATCTTGTCCTTTACATGCATATGACAAAAAGAGGCACTCTAGATGATCAGCGCTGCAATTTGAATTATGTTTCGAGATCAGTTCACGTTAATATTCATTGTAATGGAAATAATTATTCGATACCGACATGAACATCTCGTTCTTAAGAATATTTGTCATTTGATACAAAAATACTTAGAAAAGGCTTAAGCTATAAAACTTCAATTTTCGTCAAACAAATCATTCTTCATCATCATCTGTTAAAAATATATATCTGTAACTGTAAAATATATGATGGAAATATTAAAACTGACAATTAAAAAAAAACAATCTTTTGCAACATGTGACCCATAATTGTGTCGATGTACAAAACTTTGTTAATTTAGGCTCTTTTCCACTGAGAAAAATTGAAGGTGAGCCCACAAAAGTTCCTCTAATAATCAATGTTATGTAGCTCCTAAGTTTAACTGAAAAGACATCAAGAGACTTTTTGCTTATCTCTGCTCTCAACTAAAAAAGTCAGTGCAGTTCCTTAATAATTCTACCTGCAACTCCTTGTTATCTGAAATTCTCCACACCCTATTCTGCTGTCTCTTACTGTTTAATAATCCAGCCTCCTACTCTCAACCAATCCTGCTTCTTTTAGCTTCAAACTCGGATACCTCCCATGTTCTTATTTTTATATTTATTTTTTGTCTCCATTGCTCACCCTTCCCACATTCTCTTTATCAAACGTCTTGCCCTAGTTTCCCTTACGCCTGTGCACACTCTACATCGATCCTCTGTTCAGTTAAATAAAGTTATGAGTCAGAGTCACAAGTAAACGTAAAAGAGGCTCTGTCATCTGAAGTGAGGCAATGGAGGGAGGCAGGTAGTCGGGGTACAGTGGTGTTATGATGCACCAAAGGGAGATAGGCGGGCACAGAAGTAGTAGTCTTTCAAGTGCAGTTGCAGATATAGCTTCTCACCTGCGGAACAGGTAGATAGGTAGGCAGATAAACAACGGGAAATAAACATGTCTCGCAATTTATTTCAATCTGACGTAATTTTACCTTATTTAAATTGATGAATAGTAGTGTATTGCACAATAAAACTTAGCGTCAAATTGAAGACGCAAACGTTTCAGTTCTATCATCTGTTCCCCATAACGTGTGATTCTTTTACTGTAGCTTTATTCAAAAGAACATCATTTTAAAATAATTGCAATGAAATTCTATTTATACTAATATATTTACTAGTTAGAATAGAACTTCACTGAGATATCAATGTTCTTTTACCTGGGAGGGTTTTCTGGTTTCTTTCACTCACACTCCATTCGACGTTACGAAAAATTTGAAACTCCCAGATTCTTACCCTACTATTAAACAATAAAACTCCCATAATAATTGGAAAGGAATTAAAATTTAACTTCTCGTAGTGAAAATTAAAATAATCAGTCCGAAAAATAAGACTAATCAAGGACAGAATAAAACGAGGACGCTGAATGGCTAAAGAAAAGATCGATCACTGCCACCGTAAGGGTCACTCAACTCTGGCTATATAAGCGCCAAATTCAAATACCTCTTTTTCTACCATCACATTAATCATACATCACAAAGCTCCTTTACCACACGTGATGATTGATAATCGTATTGAAAAAAGTATTATTGCACGAATCTGAAAATAATGTCAACAAATCGGAAATATCTTCCTCCCTGTTATGGACATTACAGTCAAATAAACGTTACAATCAAATAAACGTTACAATCAAATAAACAAGTAAAAGGCAAGGATTTTTCGAATAATTTTGCTGTTTGTAGTAGCAAAAAAAGCAACGTTGTTAGTGCTCCAACACCAACAAATAATAATCCAAATGACTAATACTAATGTTGATATTGGAAAAAAAAAAAGAACAAAAATAAAGCTGATTCTCAATATGGTTCTTTACCAAATACAAGATGCACAGATTGCTTGTAATGTTCTTGGAGTAAAGAGAAAAAATCCTTATTCTCTTGACTTTTCTACAGTTGGTGAAGAAATACAACACGAACTAAACTCTACGACTTCATTTATTGTGATCAATAAAGTTGATGAGGGAAGAAAAGATACTCAGCCAAGAGAAACCACCTGCACAGAACAGCTCTCCAAAAGTACGTCTGAATATGAAGGGAATGCTATTTATAGTACTAATAACAATTTATAGTACTAATAACAATTGTAATCAACAAGTAACAGTTATCGGTGTTGAGGGAAAACCTTAACTCAGTGCTGGAATTTCCTATAAGCTATGCTTTAGGGTCGCACACACCCTCGAGTACCTCATTTAAAAATATATATATTTATTTTGTCATTAGTTTTTATTTTTTAACATTAAATCATCAAAAATGATATTTATTATTTATTTATTTTATCATTAACAGAAAAAATAATTATAGTAATAATGAAAGAAATTGTAAAATACTTTGACAGTTGTATGGTCGATCAAGTTTTAAAGGCTTTCTTCTGAAAAGTAACAAACTAATTCAAACGCATTATGGGGAACTTATCTCTAAGAGATAAATTTAGAGTAAATCTTTTATTCCTATTGTGGATGCGCTTTACACGAATAAAAGAGCAACAGTATAATTTATGTTGCAGAGAAATTGTCGTTTCTAGTAGATTTAAATTCTTCAGTGAAGCAGTTATGTGATGCAGTAACGGCAATTATTCAAGAATATTCTGACGATGTTGATATGAACCTGTTAAGTGAATTGAAACATTTTCGTGTTTATGTGAAATTATCCAAAAGATGAAAATGTTAGCCACAATGATTCTATATTAAATAATCTACAATCAAGGTTTTTCAAATGTAGAAAGCATTTTATTATTATTCCTATGCTTGATGGTTACAAATTGCTCAAGAGAAAGATATTTTATAGCTAAAAAGAATAAAAAATGAACTTTGAACAAACATGTCGATACATAGAAGACAATTCTATGCCTGGAAAGTGATAAGTAGTACTGCACTCCTTTCTATGAAATCATTGATAATTTTGCCAGAGAAAAATCCTAGAAAATAATACTTTAAATAAAAAGCGGATTATTATTAAATTTAGTTTTGTTTAAATATTTGTACTGGATTTTTGCTGATTGTTAAGGACAGTAATTATTTTCTTTGCGGCAAATGGAATAAAACAATGGATTAGATAAAAGGAACATTTTTGTAACTAATTTATTTTTTTTTAATCATAAATAAATAATTATCATGTATAATTATTTAAAACATTTTCTCACAGAAATGTTTTTAGAGATGGGCCTCGAATTTCATATAGCTTAGAGATTCAGGAGGTGAAATTCCGAACCTGCCTTAACCAAATAGAAAAGAACAAAGTATCGTCAGCAGTGAAATCGGCTGCAGTCAATCCATTAATCGCAAAACCAATTCTCGTAATCAGAACCATAAAAACATAAATACCTTACTGTATGAAGATTCAGGAAAAAATGGCAACGCGTACCCTAAGTTCTCGTTGAATCCAAAATCTGCATTCTCCTTCCTTAAGTGGACCAAAAGGGCAAACCTCCAAACCTTGTTAAACGTTTAAACATGTTCTGAGAGAGAAGGAAAATAATCCTGATTCTATCCCGAGTGTGTTAAATGTATTGCATGATGAGAACTCCGAAAAAAAAGCAAGCCTGAAATGAAGGAAAAACCACCTGCGAACCAATATTTATATTATGTAAACAAGACAGTTTTTCTCACTTCCACTATGTTAAGCTCTCCTATCTTTAAGGGAATATGAACACTTTTCCGAAAATAAAGTGAGTAAAATAGAACAAAAGATATAAAAAATAAATAAATAAATAAATATTATTTTCAGTCAATATTTGGCAGCTTCTAAAAAAAAAACCCCCAAAAAACCCAAACTTTAATTTGAACATTGTCGTCCCATTCAAAACACCATGCTATGAAGAATTCATAGCATTCTCCTTAGACGGGAATGTATTAGAATTTAAAATAGCCAATCAGAAAAATAAGACTAATCAAGCACAGAATAAAAGGAGGACTCTGAATGGCTAAACAAAAGCCAATCATTGCCACCGGGAGTGTCAAGAGACCGTGGTTATATAAGCGCTAAATTGAAAGAGCCATTCTCTTTTACTCCATTAATCAGGCAGCACGAAACAACGCTGTTCTTTCACCACAAGTCTAGTCAGTGACATTAAGTCACGAAGAAATGGGAGCCACCAAAGAGAAATTACTACTCTACCTAAATAAACAAGACTGTTGGCAAAATAACCGGACGCCGTTCACCTAAGCTAAGACCGCAGAAGCACATTGTCTGCAATCACTTTTATACCTTTTCTTTTTCTATTTGTATATTAAATATATTTAAATAATACAGTTCGTTGTTTCTTTCTCTTCAAAATCTGTTGACCAGTTCATTTGAGTATTCGAGGACGTAGCGCTTACTATCCATAAATTCAAGGTTATATCCTTACGTGAGAATCGTGGATATAATTACCATACCATACAAAGAAATTGTCTATATTTCTGAGATGACCTATTGTAATAATTTACACTATTTACATTGTTCGGACTGTTGTCCTCATCTTTGTTGCTATATTCACGACGTTTCGGCCATTGTACGCTCCGACTTTCTCTGGTAAGAAATATAAAAAAGAAACTGGCCACACCCTTAATATACGTCTGCAGGAACATCGTGAAGACGTAACACGAAGGAAAATCAAAAAAAAAAGTAGGCGTGGCTGACCATATATGGAGGGAAAATGGAGATCCCCCCGTGGGATGAGGCTGAACAGAGAATATCACTGGAAAATACGAAAACTTAAGAAATCAACACAGCTATGCCAGGCCACAAAAATATTATATTCATTTCTATAAATGAATATAATATGGGAATACGGAGTGCCAGAGAAAAGCAATGATAACAACAAAATTGTAATATGAGCCCTGGTAAAAATGGTACCTGAGACATTAAGTTTATAAGTCCCAAAAATTCATACACTGATGTACACAAGGACACATGTGAATAAAATCGTGGGTTAAATCCAGTGACTTGACCCGAAGATTTCTTAGTTCGGTGGACGAAATAAAGAGTTCTGTTCGAAATTCCAATCACTGAAGAAGGCCGGAGAGTACAGCAGCCGAAACATCGTGAATATGGCAATAAATATAAGGACAACGATCCGAACAGTGTAAATAAGGAAATTGTTATTTTTATTAATAGAAAAAAGTAGGTCAGTATTATACTAATATCTCCGCACTCGCAGTCATAGCACAAGGCTGTCAGCTGATTGGTCTGCATTTGAATGGTAATTTTCAAAATTTCTTAATGTTATAAGCACATTTTATACGAAAATAATCTGGTAGTTTTATCTTTAAAAAAATATCATTTTTATTTTGTGGCTAGAACAGAGGAATCATACTTTGATTTTTTTTTAGGGGCAAGGGTATTGGCTATGTGATTTACTGTGATTCACCAGATCGAAAAATCCTTTGAAGCCATAAATCTTGTGGACTAGTTGAAACTATTATAAACCATCGAGAGACATTTAAGCTAGCTCTTGTGGATGACTCTTGATTGGGCCTTCTGCTTTTTTTTAGGAGTCCTTAAGTCATTGCATATTCTCAGCATTGGAAGCTCTCCTAGCTGCCGTTTGATCTGGATTTTCATTTCCACGGGATTTTCTTTTAATCGCTGCAGCCTTGGCTCTTTTGATTGCAATTTGGTCCTCTGTTGGCAGAGATTTCTTTTTGCGAGGCATAATGCTTCCATATACGATAGGTAACAATAAACTACAGAAGAACTCAAAACTTGTCGCTGCATTTAAGGATTGTATTAATATTTTAGCTTACCTTTTAAAACGATAATTCTTCTGCACCACTTGATTTAAAGATAATTTGATGTACGTAGGTCCTTACTTTCCATACAAACAATTATTTTTATTTCATGGGTGATTTTCGATGAATTTCTCAATAATTTCGATTATTCCCAAATATATTTCCAAGTTATAAAAATTCGTCGCAAAAATCACTTAAAAAAACCGCCGAAAACAATCGCAGTAATGAATAATTGGGAATCCAAAAGTTCAGGATTGCCTGTCTGGATCCGATCCGGAATGTTTGCTTATGGATTCGGTCTTATTCCAAAATGGTATGATATGTTGGGTTACGGCCTCTAGGCGTAAAGTTGAAAAAGTGTGACTCACTGACAAACTGACATTCGTATTTATTTATATAGGTGTAGATATAATTTGGCTCTCTAGAAAAGGCCCACTTATTTACACTTGAAGACTGGCCTTTTCGCTCGATTACTAATTGAGATATTGCATCCTTATCCGCAAACGCCGATTCTTCAGGGATCTTGAGGTTCGTAGTGTTGAAAAGCTTTATACAGTTCTTAATCCACCCTTGTTAGCTTTATACTCCTCACCTCCATGTTCACATAGTTTAAGCGCTTTCTTAGAATTTTCCCCTTAATATGAGCGTTTCTTCCGTATCATATTCTCTAGCCACATGTATAATCTCGGTTTTTCCAAGAAAGAACCCGAGACATCATTTTTGCTAATGCAGACGCAGTACTGATACTTCTGCGAATTTCATTTTCCTTTGTTTTATTCAACGGGTATCTCCCAATTTTCGTGATTTGTAATATTTATTGAATTCATCCTTAGTCTTCTTAGGTTTTTCATCACTTTCTTTCAAGCTTTTGCCACTTAGCTTTTTAGAGCCATTTCTAACACAAAATTGTAGCGAATACTACAAACACAACACCTATAGTGAAATAGTTAGGAACATTTTAACATAAGAGAAAAACTCCGGAGAAGATTGATAGAAGGAAATTGTGGTTTTGTCTTTTACATTAGGTAATGCGGACTCACTATATTGTCAACATTATTAGAGATTAATCAACCAATGATATTTCAGATGTATCCTCCCACTGTGAGTTTTAAATTAATTTCATTAGCTTAAAATTTAGGTATTTTTTTTTATGAATTAAATAGTTTTATAGTAATCTTTTAGTAAGTTTAACTTAGTTTGGCAGAAGGCCAAAACATACAGAACATCTAGTTTTGATCGATATCACTACTTAATACTAATAATCAAACAGACTAGCTCACTAACCATTCCTCCACGGTAAGCTAAACATAACTGTTTTATAGTCACTACAGAATTGAGTATCCTAACGATACCAGTTTAATAAGAATTGTTTGCGTTTCAGTTTCGCAAAGTCTAGAACAATCTGCTGTTATATCATTTATTATTTTTATCCAAATTCACTGTAATTTATACTCATTGAATTATTTCTTGAGTTGGTATCTGAAATTCTAAAAGTATTCTTAACATTTATGAAATATCTGATCAGACATTTACCGATTGCTTAACAAACTCATGTCTGATAACTTTTCATTAAAATATAGTCGTAAAAATAAAGCTCTATATTTTCTTGGTATATAATAATCCAATCTTACAAATATTACAGCTGGAAGGTATAACTGATTAGTTATAATATTGAACTTGAGGCTATAAGAGTAACAGAACAAATGGCAGACGATATCTTCGGGTATTATGTAACGGGGTTGTTATGAGGACCGATGTTGAAACAAGGAAACGTGTTGCTTTATATTTAGTCTTTTAGTTTTTAGTTTCGGTTTTTCCTTCTCATTTTTGTCTTATTGTGACTTTTAACTATTTCTACTTATTTCTCTATTATATTACCCTTTCATTATCCTTTCCATTTTCTTTATATTCTACTTCATTTTGGTTGCTTATACTTTTTTCTTCCAATTATCTTATCCACGTTTTTCTGTTTTAATAT